>QEOT01006421.1:188030-236214 GCA_003123785.1 Pterocarya stenoptera | reverse complement strand
TTTTTATTAGAAATTATTGTAAAACAAAATTTTCTCTTACCGTTAAATGACTTTTTGTTTTCCTCTGGTACAGCTGATTGATCAACATAAAGATGCGTTAGATAAAGCAAAATGTGATTACGACAAAGTGAAAAAGACTGTCAATGAATTACGTGCATCTGAGGTACTGTGATAATTCATGCATCTTTATGTTTCCTCTTGTTTGTGTCATGTTTTCGGTAACATTTGTATGATTACTCCATGATGGCACAGGTTGATGCCGACTACAAGTTACAAGACTTGAAGAAAGCATACAAGGAGTTGGAATTGAAGGGGAAGGGTTACATGAAAAGGCTTGATGATTTGCGAACTGCTCTTGCAAAGCATCTGGAACAGTAGGTCTTTTCTGGATAACTTTTTGGAAATGAGGGTTCTATGATTTTGAAGGATGCTTAACATCAGACACTGGTTGCAGAATTCAGAAAGATTTAGTGGACCCTGAAAAGCTTCAGGTGACTTTGACAGATGCAAGTCTCAGTGAGGCTTGTGACCTAAAGAGTGCCCTTGAAATGGTAGCATTGCTGGAAGCCCAACTGAAGGAGATGAATCCAAATCTTGATTCGATCTCAGAGTATGACTTTTCTGTTATTCTTTATATCCATTTTAAAGTTGAGTTTACCTCTTCAGCACTACACTGCTAACATCATATAACTGTTAGATTTCGGAGAAAGGTTTCGTTATATAATGACCGAGTTGAGGAACTAAACAAGGTCACTCAACAGCGTGATAACATAAAGAAGCTGTATGATGCATGGAGGAAGAAGAGGCATGCTAATTCTTCTTTACTTTGATTTCTGATTTGTGGTCTTAAAAATCCACTTCAGTTTTTTGGTTTTTTACTGAACAGAATTCAGTATCCTACAGATTGGATGAGTTCATGGCAGGATTCAATGCAATATCTTTGAAGCTAAAGGAGATGTATCAGGTTTGTGAATGGATCCCTCTTGCACAAATTTTAACTGGATTATAAGCTCTGCTGTCTTATTTTTTGAACATGACTTGAATGTGCGTTAAACAGTTTGAAGTGGAAGTGTTATGGCTGGAGCCATTTTTATTCTGGTGGACTTGTCTGCCATTGGATATTTTCACTTTTGATTACCATTCTTTTCTTTTGATAAAGATCTAACAAAGTAGAGTTTTTGTTGGTGGGATGGACTCTTTAGGAGTTGATTAGGATGGGAGAGATATTATCTCTACAGTTATCTCTAGGTTTGGGTTCAGCACAATTTTTCCAAGCCACATCAACACAATTCCTATTTGAAAAATCTTACATCTTTGATGCAGCTCCTCCGTTTGCAATCAGTTGGGGCCTTTCATTTTGATGTTACTTGTGTCATCCTTTTTTTTTTTCTTTTTCCCCTTGTGCTGTATGCATCTGGTAATTAGTGATTGTACCCATGGTTTTCATAAACTTGCAGATGATCACACTTGGAGGCGATGCAGAACTTGAGCTAGTGGACTCTTTGGATCCTTTCTCTGAAGGTGTTGTTTTCAGTGTCAGACCACCAAAGAAGAGCTGGAAGAATATTGCAAATTTATCGGGTGGTGAAAAGGTTATATTGCAATATCATTGACTTTTCCCCTTTTTTCGGTCTCTGATTTCCTTGGACAAGCATTCCTGAAAGTAATATAATTTTGTTATTTTTAAATCTTTCAGACACTCAGCTCACTGGCCCTTGTTTTCGCACTTCATCACTACAAGCCAACTCCGCTTTATGTGATGGATGAAATTGATGCTGCTCTGGGTAATTTTCCTGTATCCTCGTTCATCTATATTTTTTTTATCGACATCTTTCCTTTTTACCCGTTTGTTCTCCATTTGCAGACTTCAAAAATGTTTCTATTGTTGGGCATTATGTGAAGGACAGGACAAAGGATGCTCAGTTTATAATCATAAGGTAGGTTCGATGGCCTCTGGCGTTTATTGCAAGTTACTTACATAGTTTCTAACGGTGTACATTGTGTTATCTTTTATGCTATCTGCAGCCTGAGAAACAACATGTTTGAATTGGCCGATCGACTCGTAGGTATCTACAAGACTGATAATTGCACCAAGAGCATTACAATTAACCCAGGGAGTTTTGTAGTATGTGAAAAAGCTGCGTGACGATGAGTTTGGTTTTACTGGCATTCCTTGTTTAACGGTCCCCATGTCAGGACCTCAATTATTTATTCGATTCTGTTCTAACCAGCTTACAGATATCAACTGCATATTTACTTTTTGATATGTATTATGTATAGCAGCTTGTCCTTTTAGGCACAATTAGTGTATGAAGCTTGACATGAATCGACGCTAAATAGCAAAGTCCTGAACATTGTCCAGACAAAGATAGGTTTGCTGCCAGTAGTGGGCCTATAACATCTTTGGTGGTGCCTTCTAAGCTTGAAATCGAGAGACATGGTGTGTTTGAACTATATGTAAGTTAGTTGCTGGAGTTCCATAAATCTCAAGGCCGTTTTACGTCACAGTTCTTTATTTGATTCAATCTCAAGGATTTTTTTCTTCTGCAAAAAATAAGAAAATAAAAAACCTTGGATCCATGCCCGTTATCTAATTAATTGCACAATGGAATTGTACAGTTTGTATTACTAGAACTCCCAAACAATTTTTTCGCAGTAGCCAAAACTAAAAACACAATTATCTAGCGGGATTCTCAAAACTGGCCGTCCTTTTTTCCTGGACTTGTTATAATCAGTTCACTGTCAACATTGTTGAATACTATCCCGACAAAACACTCTTAGGCATCTTTTTCTAAAAGTGATTGTAACAATGTATATACACTTTGTCGTCTTGTACATAACTCAGATTCCTATCCATCGCTATCAACTTATCACACCAACGTATCGAAATTGTACTAAGACTCTGTATTTGGGACATCCATCAATTTGCTTTTGACAAAGCCATCGCTTTGGCCTCACGCTGGCTTACTCTGCCTTTTTTTAAAGTTATTTTTTACAATAGAATTTTTTAATATTTTTAAAAAATAAAAAAATTTAGAACATCATTAAAGAAATATTTTTTTAATTAAAAATAAAAAAATATTAAAAAATATTTTCTTAATCACGAAATAAAATAAAAATATTTTTTTATATAATTTTTTAGTTTACTTGATGATTAAGAAAATATATTTTAATAATGTTGTGATTTTTTTTTTAAATATTTAAAATTGTTAAAAAAATCTATATAAAAAAAAACTAAAAAAAACACATAAAAAAACAAGAGCCAAATGGGAACTTCAGCGTGATTTTAGCATTATTCATTGGTTTACCATCTTTTTCTAAGATGATGAATTTGGGGGCATATTAGTTATTAGAAAATCTATTTACACGTCTGTACTTTTACTTTTGTATATTATTAACATGGTACTACAAGAAAAATTTTAAAATCAATCTCTCTTAAATTAAATATTAATTACCTGGATGATGGCTGGAGGATATACATTAAAAAAAAAACTGTTGCATACCCATGACTCGTGGGACGGTAGTGGGCTCGATCGAGGTCGGCAAAAATTTATAAACGAGAGCTTCAGTCACGTGTTAGCAATCTTAAAATAAGACCAGTTTGTGTATATCTGTGTTTATATGCATAAAATAATCAATAAGCTGTCGTTTTGATCATGATTGTTTTCTTGGAATGATTCTCACAGCTGACTAGATAGATCAGCCCTAACATTTGCTTCGGAAACGATAATACACACGTCTCTTAACTTTCTAAACCTTTTCTTCTTTATTTCATAATTAAGCATATGAAGTTCATTACTTTCAGACTCTCTAACATCAATAATACATCGATCATGAGGATATGGAAACGTACAACACCTGTAATATCACTACTGCTCTAGTACTTCACCAAAATCTCGCAGTTTCTCTTTTCTTTTCTTTTCTTTTCTTTTATATATGTTAACGGCTGGCAAGGCCTATCAGAACGAATAATGCTACATATAAATTTTAACGTACAAATCTTTTATAAAAAAAAATAGATTTTATTAATAAAAAATAAATAAATTTTTTAACATTTTTTCAAGATGAGATTCTCTATCTAGATATTGTACCAATCATTTATTTGCATCAACATTGAGAATTCTAAGTATAAACCAAAACGGACGTCAGTACGGACTCACAAGATTCGGGAGCCTTGAGACCTAAAAGAAATAGGTTGAGAGATATTTCGCAAGAAAATTGAGTTCTCCATGGAAATTAATACAGCCTCCTCATTTTTATTTGAAACGAAATAACCAAACTTAATCGCATAAATATTGCCGCATTAATTTTTTACCAAATTACTTGAATGGAGCCCACATATATCGCATTGAGATCCGACACCTCCAAAAAAATTTAGTAGTTAGAGATACTCACGTGATAAAACTCCGCATGAAAAGAAATAAAGACTATATATCTCCACTCCATAGGATCCTCTCTTAATTAATCAAGTATCGTCTCTCATTAGCCATCTGGCCTATAGTTTTGGATCTCTCTCTCTCTCTCTCTCTCTCGACAATGGAGGCCGAACCCCATTACGGTGTCTCCGTCACCGAACCTCTCATGCATGGTGAGTCGAAGCGCCCTAAGGCAAAGGATGTAGAGGCAGATAACGGCGATCGTAACACTGTCAGCGCCGTGTCCTTTTTCATGACCTGTTTCCATGGACTCAATGCACTCTCAGGTTCTTATCTTTTCCTTGTTTCTCATGTACTTACTTCTGGGGATTTTATTTCATATGTGGAAACTCGTTGATCATCCACTTATGACTCATATATACGTACACAGGTTTTTGTAGCCTCATATGTTTGACTTACTGTATTTAGTGACGTCTTTGTTTCCAACTAAATCTTAATGATCTATTCCTCATGCTGGGTTATGATCAGTACTAGTGTACGTAGCTCTATATTCAAGCGTTTGAATTTCCAGGACAAATAAATCTTGAAATTTCTTGAGTTTAATTTCAGCTTACTATCCCTAAAAAACTAGCAATTAAGCAACATGAAGGTGGGTCCAAAATAAGGATTTTTTTTTTTTTAATAGGAAAAGAAAGATATTTCGGAATGGACGAGATTAAAATGAAAAGAACTCAAGATTTGAATTCGATCTTGTGGAACCTAAGAGAGTTTGAGAAACTTCTTGCTGTTGTAGTGATCCATAATCTTGATCTTAGAATCATTAGAGAAGGGTCCCAGCTTTCAAGTTCTCGCCGGTTTGGTAGAATTTTCAGCCCTATCAAAAGCTTAAAGCATGGTGCTCAATTCCCAAAACGACAGTCCAAATAAATACAAATTTTTCGTCATTCATTTCATAGTTTAATAAGCAGTGCGCCTTTATAAATAATTTGTCTTCTTCTTCTTCAAGCCGTCCAATGCCACGTTAAAGCACGTCTGTTCATACCTAACCCAATTAAATAAAATTGATAGTAAATTGATAATTTAGATTAGATGAATGGAGATAAAAATTAAAAATTAAATAAAATATTATTTTTAAAATTAAAAAATTAAATTATTTATTATATTTAATATAAAAATTTAAAAAAATTATAATAATAAATTGAGATGAGATAAAAAACTTTGGATATAAAGTTATATTATATGTTATCTCTTATAAAAGTATATCAGCAACAAGGAATTTGAAATCTACTGCGAAACGTTGCGATATCTAGTGGCTAGAGAGCGATTGCCAGCTAGCTTTAATAAGTGAAATATTTGAGCGGACAAAGACCTCTACAATGCTTGGAACTTGGAAGTAGTCTGGATCGAGGCCAAACGCATTGCATGGAAACCAAAAATAAAAATAAAAATAAATGGAAAAAATACACAAAGACCCGATCCCAAACTACCACCCAATTCGTAATCATTTTTAGATTATAAATTTTGGCTAGCTATTGCCTTTTAAACTATCAAAAAATTGCAATATGGCATCCCCTCTTCCCTGTAAAAGACAAAATTACCCCTTAAGATTCTAAAAGTTACAAATTATGACTATTAAATAAAAAATAATTATTTAAGAAAATATGTTATTTTAAAATTATTTATTTTTAAAAATATATTATTAGATAATAAAAAAATTATTTCCAAAAAATCAACTTTTTACCTTTCCAATTTTTTTTTTAATTTTCTTACAGAACAATTTTTTGTTTTTTGATTTTTTTTAAAGGTAATATCTATTTTTTTAATTAAAATTTAGGAAATTATGTCAGATCTTTAATGGATAGGTACATTAATATTGCAATTTCTTGCTAGTTTGAGAAGATTATAATTGTCAAAACTAATAGTTTGATGGGTGATTGCAAAGTGGATGCATGGTAGTATATATTGCAAGGGGTTTGTGTAATTATCCTCAAAATAAATATATGAAGAGAAAATAGGTACGTACCAACAGTGTGGTCCAACGTCCCATGCATTCATAGCCTAGAGATTGTTATATTGGCCAAGAAAAGTGGTGGTTTGATTGACATTTTAGCAAGACTAGGTCTATCGAGAGGCACCTGCGCGCAGCAACTATATATACAATTAGTTTCGACCGACGTCGACACCTGATCTACAACAACTACAAAGAATTGCTTGTATATATACCGTGACTAAGAATTAGCTAGCGGGCACTGAGTTTGTTTGGATTATAAAGATTGTTGTTAGAATTTTCATGACTACTTCCAAATTCTTGGTTAGATCAGGATCCTAACTAAAGGGAAGAAGTTGTAAGTGGCAAATCTACCACTCGAAGCTGTGGAGCGTAAGGTTCAAGCACAAGCAAAAGAGTACTGGTAAATGGCCGGGTTTATGCAGTAAAAAAGGAAGGGGTTGGGAGAGTGGGATGACGGGAGAGGGTAGTAGCTTGTGCATGGGTGTTTTTACGATCATGCAGTCGAAAGCTGAGTCGTACCGCTACATTCTACAGTAGTGAAGAATATAGAATTTCTTTTCTTAATGCACGGACGATATTTCCAACCGGGTTACATGGTTTTCATGCAGAACAAAACAAGTGTGATGCACAGTACTAGCAACAGACGAATATTGCTAGGACTGCAGTACGGCTGACAGGCTGATCCATACTCTGTGATTAGATGAAATTTAACGATCGAAAAATTAAAAAACTGCTGAAAACGTGGTCGATAATGATAGTTTGGAGGCTTTGGTCCCTGCTAATTATTAATATAATAATATTGTTGGTCCATTAATATGTGGTGCCTGTAGCCTGCTACCACTCTTGTACGTAGATCATGGCTTATCCTGATCTCTCGAACCTTCATTGTCTTCAAGTTAGAGAAGACAATATTCCCTGTGCACCACATCTTGGTTCATCTCAGGATCATACGCGACTGCCCAATCCCCATACTTCACTGAGTCGCAAAAAATTCAAAAATATTGTATATTAACAAACAAGAAAAATAAAAGAAGACAAAATAAAAGATGCAATACTACGACGGCGAGCAACACTAATCATCTCTCTCTCTCTCTCTCTCTCTATATATATATATAATTTGGGTCGATGATAGCAAATTCTTAGAACTAATTTCAATTTATGAATGTTATTTTTTCTGTTGTAAGATTAACGTGCTTGTGTATAGAACATGAATGCACGCACCTCCTCTGCTTTCAACGTGAAACTTATGTGAATTGGAGGAAACTTTATAAGGACGGTCCTAGTCTCCTAGAATAATAAATTGTGAATGGAAATGCTGTAAAGTGACTTGTGAAAAACGTTTGGCTACCATTCATGTGCAAATCGTGGTTTTGTATGTTTCACCTCTCACCATCCCAAACGACACTATCATGATCAGCATCATCAGTCGTTAATAATTTGGAACCTAATCTTTCTATTCATTACGATCGAGCGCCGTATCTCCTCGGATGGAGGAAAAGGTTTATGCCACTACTTATACATGTTTGTTATTATAAAGTTTCCCTTAATGATTTATTTTACTCTCATTTCTGTATGTTACGGACTTGCCTAAAATTAGTCCATACGTACGTAATTAAGCATTTGATCGTCTACTCGCGTATTAAGTAATTGTGTTGAAAGTTGAGACTAGCTATCTTCTTTAGCTGATCATATATATTCTTGAATTCCCTTGAGTGTTTAAATATAAATAAAAAGATAAGTGATAATTTAACATTTCAAACTTTCTTCAAAAAGAATTTTAGGTATATTTTCCAATTTTTTTTTTATTGTTCTCAATTAAGGTTGGTGTCATTCTACTATTTAAAACTGTTTGGGGAAGTGATCGGCGGGGGATCAGAAGTGAGAGGTCAATTATGAGCCTCTCGCCCATCTAATTTGACTAGTGCATCCACATGTGCATGTGACCAAGTATCATGCAGCTAGCGGACAAGCATAGGAAGATTTCAAATTTGCAAAGTTTTTCTTACTAGCTAGACATGATGTCTTTTTGGGAGAGGAAGGAACAAGGAAAGTCGCCTTATTTCTCCAATGTAGTACAAAACTTGATAGATGACGCCTATAGCATGTTTTTTGTTTTTAATGTAGGACAAACTAATTAGAAGAAGATGTGCACTTTGCAAGGTTTTCCATCCTCGATTTATATGTCTTTTTGGGTGACGAAGAAGGAAGGGAAATGTCTTCATATCTCACGGTGCAGTACTGGACTTTGATGGATGACACCTATCGCATGTGTTCAAAAGTGCTAGAGTTGTCACGTGTTCTAAAGACCAGGCTGGCGTATTAATAACCCCCTCCATCTTGGCAAATGTCATTAGAAATGCGTCTGAGGATTCTCGGTTAATTTTTCGACATTTATCACCTCTCCTCTCTCGTTCTCTCTCGCCATCTCTTTCTTTCTTCTCCAATGAAGGCCACGCTCTCAGACAATTCACCCTTAAGCGTGCCTCTCATTCTTGATGAGAAGCAAAATGGGCTGGCTCATAAACTAGAGGAAGTGGAGTCGAACTGTCATCCCTCCAGTACAACCAACATCTCATTCTTCAAAACATGTTTTAATGGGCTCAATGCTCTGTCAGGTTCTAAATTTAACACGTGTTTCTTATTCAAATACAGTTTTATTATTCTCTAAAACCGTTAGAACCCGTCCTGCATGCCTTCGTTACTTTACTACTGTAATTGTTCTTAGGTTCGAGATTTTTTTGGGAAACAAACGGGAGATTCATGGGAGTTCGCAAAAACGTTTTCTAATCACATAGTTCTTGATCAGTGCTAATTCAAGCAAGAAATGACGTTTCGTTGCTATTACCTCAATTGAAGAGGAATTTTATTACTATGCTTAATTCTCTCTCTAAATATGATTTTCAGGAGTTGGGATACTATCAGTTCCATATGCACTAGCATCTGGAGGATGGTTAAGCTTGATACTTATATTTGTTATAGCCGTTGCAGCCTTTTACTCAGGCTTGTTGATACAAAGATGTATGGATATGGATCCTGATATCAGAAGTTATCCTGATATTGGCAATCGCGCATTTGGGAACAAGGGAAGACTTCTGGTATCGGTTGTCATGTACATAGAGCTCTATCTTGTTGCGACAGGATTCCTGATTCTAGAAGGGGATAACTTATATAACTTGTTCCCCAACTCGGGATTCGAAATGGCAGGGATAACGATCGGAGGAAAACAAATGTTTGTAATCATTGTGGCCGTCGTAATTTTGCCTTCGGTTTGGTTGGATAACCTGAGCCTTCTTTCCTATATCTCTGCCAGTGGGGTTTTAGCTTCGGTTATCATCCTCTGCTCGATCTGCTGGACTGGTGTGTTTGATGGAGTTGGATTTCATGGAAAGGGGACACCTCTTAATTGGAATGGGATACCCACAGCTGTTAGCTTGTATGCTTTCTGTTATTGTGCGCATCCGGTCTTCCCTACACTCTACACTTCTATGAGAAACAAACGTCAGTTTACCAATGTAAGTTAAAACAAGTTGTTTGTTTTATAAACATACTGTAATTCTGAAGTACATCATTTTGAAATGGGGAAATATGTGAAGCAAGGAGCTTTATCTGTTTAGGCTACTCACGTCCGCTTTTGCTGTTTTTTCTAATGCAGGTCTTGTTCCTATGCTTTACCTTATGCACTGTCAGCTATGCGTCAATGGCAGTTTTAGGTTACTCAATGTTTGGCTCAAATGTTCAATCACAGATAACTTTAAACCTCCCAACTGACAAACTTAGCTCTAGGGTGGCAATATACACCACCTTGGTCAATCCCGTAGCCAAATATGCATTGATGGTGACACCTATTGTGAATGCTACCAAAAGTTGGTTTCCATGTCAATACAACAAAAGGATGTATGGCCTCTTAATTAGTACCTCCCTTGTAATCAGCACTGTCATTGTGGCCCTGGTTGTTCCCTTCTTTGCGAATCTCATGTCACTGGTTGGAGCATTTTTAAGTGTCATGGGTTCGATTATACTGCCATGCTTATGCTACTTGAAGATCTCGGGCACTTATCACCGACTAGGACTTGAAATGGTGGTTTTATGGGGTATGATACTAATGGGCGTTGCAGTTGGAATAGTTGGTACCTATTCATCTCTTGTAGAAATAATAGGGCATCTGAGAGCTGATGGTTTGTCTTCATTGATGGTAAGTAGGCCATGGTCGCCTTACTAAAAGCTGCAGAGCTGTTTCATGTTTTAGCCTTTTAGACAAACTCGGATCTGTACAACTTATACAGATCAGGAATTAAAGAGTGTAATATCCTGAAGTTATGGAGCTTCTTTATTTCTCCTAGGCGAAAGAACTCTTTTTCTATAGTGTGGAAACTTGCTTCATTAGAGCTATTTGTACTCTGATAATATCAGCAGCATGTTTGTAGCCAATGCAACTGTTAAAGAAGTGTTGCCATTATGTTTATATATATAAGCACTTTGGAAGATGTTAGTGGCCATCCTCTTTGCAGCCACTTCTGCCGATTTTTTTTAAAAAAACATAAAAAATCAAATTTTTAAAATTTTGTTCAAATTTTGATTCTTTTTAAACGAGGACGCTTTTCATTAAAAAAAAAAAAAAAGAGAAGAAGCAAAATTCCTAAAAAAAAAAAAAAAGATTTTTTATAAAGTCAATGAGAAACGGTTGTCAAAAGGAATGCCCCATGTAGAAGTTCACTTGATAGATGTAGTACAAGGTGGCTCGAAAGTTTGACACATTTAAGATCACGTGGAAAAGGGTCTGATGCTTTTAGACTAAAGTAACTGGCAAGGAATGCGATAAGGGGTATCAAATGAACCTTGTGGTCTCCGAAAGCTGATCAATTGCTCAATCTCTCTGGTGCTTTTTCTTTTGAGGTAATGAAGTATCCAATCGGGCATCAGTTTATGCTTTCAGTAATTAATACTACCTAAAACTTGTCGGAGGAGACTTTTTATGCACATGCATGACAAAATCCCACAAAATTTGACAGAAAGAATGAAAGACTTGCAACACGACCCCACCCTATTGTCAAAGACAAATTCTTAAATTGAATCATCTTTATGAGAGAAAGCTACAACAAATCCATCAATATACGTTACAACTTATTCAATATGTCCGCTCTATAGATCATCCGGTAATAACTCATACGAAGACGGCTTTTTTAACTGAAAACAGGGCAACTTTTCCTTTTGGGTAAGTGAAGTAGACAAGTTCTCTTGGAGCAGTTAAAACAAAACTAAGGGGAGCAAAATTAACAGGCAAATCAATTTCATGAAAAGTCAGAGTTGTGCAGTTCCATTTCTCATGTTCTGCAATTTAAAAAGCATCATGAAAGGCAATTCCATCTACAAGTAAACCATCTTCATGTGCAAGCTCATTGCATCTAGTAACTGGTAAAGACCCTCACAATCAGCTCGAGAATCATAGCCAGAAAAGAACCTGTGGACTGACCCACCTAAATTCACACAACTCTCCCCAGCCATTTTCTTCAAACCTCCAGCTTTCATAACCCTCCTCACATTTGCCGCTTTCTCCCACATCCCAACTTCAGAATACATATTTGCAACCATCACAAAATTCCCACCCCTCCTTGGCTCCAATTCAAGCAATTTCTTTCTTACCATATCCCCCACCCTACCGTTGTCATTAACATCATGAATACTGCACGCACCAAGCAACGTCCTCCATATAATAGGGTCAGGCACAATAGGCATGTTCATTATAAATGAATAAGCCTCCTCGATATGGCCTGCACGGCCAAGGATATCCACCATAGCACCGTAGTGTATCATAAGGGGTTTAATCCCATGCACATGCTCCATCTCGTGAAAGTACCGGTATCCATCATCCACTAGTTTTGCATGGCTACAAGCACAAAGGACACCTAGAAGGGTTACGTAATTTGGAGGTATAGATGATTTCTTCTTCATTTTCAGGAAGAAATCAAGGGCGTCCTTGGCAAATCCATGTTGGGCTAGCCCTAGAATCATTGCACTCCACGTCCAAACATTTCTCTTGTCCATCCTATCAAACACCAACCTCGCATGCTCTACATCTCCAGACTTCGCATACATGTCAACAAGGGAAGTACCCAGATGGCAATTCAAAACCATCCCTCTGACAATCGCCAGGGAATGAAACCATCGCCCTAAGCTCAGGTTTCCAAGTTCAGCACATGCAGAAAGCATTACCACCACTGTGGTCTCATCGGGCTCGAACCCACTATCTCTCATCTTTGCAAAATACTGGATCCCATCATCCAATCGTGAGTTCTCAACATAAGCAGTTATTACCGAATTCCAAGAAACAACAGTCCTGACGAGCATTTCGTCGAACACTCGACGCGCATACAATATTCTCTTACAAGATCCATACGCATTTATCAAAGTGTTCTGAACATACACATCAGAGTTCAAACCACACTTCACAACATCCGCATGCACCTGTCTCCCCACTTTAAGAGCCGATACAAGGGCGCACGCCTTGAGAAGGAACGGAAAGGTAAGTTTATTGGGCCTAATTCCTCGCCTTCGCATTCCATGGAATGCCCGTATTGCTTCTCCCGGAGAATCGCTCGAGGCGTATCCCCTGACGAGAATGTTCCACGGCAAAGGCGACGAGTCGTCCGAGTGATAGAGAAGCGACCGCGCGTAGCTCAAGCTCCCTGTGGGAGATAAAGCACAGATTCGGACAAGTTCGCTTGTGAGAAAGGAGTCTCTATGGAGGCCAGACACTTGCATCTGAGCGTGGACTTGAGAGAGGTGCTTTGTGGAGGAGCAGAGCTTGAGGAGAACGAGGCATTGATGCTTTTTGGAGAAGAAATTCGAGTCACAGTTAGGAAAATTGTGCAGGAAGACGGGATTGGCGGTTGGGATAGGAAGCCGAACCATGCATTGGGCTTGTGTGTTGGGAACGGAGGCGTGTTGGTGGACTAGAAAGTAGAAAGCGGCGTCGTCCAAATATAGAGCCTTCTATTAAAAAAATATTTTTTACTCGGAAATAATATATATATTTAGCTGCTTTTATTTGGAGGTTGGAATTCTTCTGCTGTAAATGGATCAGATTGCTAGTAGCTCTTTCTGGAAAGCTCAATTGCCTTTTAACTTTGGAGAGAGCCCGATTCTGATCGCATCCTAAATGATCTAAACTGGATTATCAAGGGCCTCAACTGGATTATCAACCACATGATCTAAACTATTACGTGGCATGAAACCGGGATATGCCTTTAGAGTATAAAACCTATCACATAATCAGGCTCCATTATAGGATAGCACTGTCTATGGCTAGTCTCTAGGACAGCAAATCATGCACTTGATTACTGCAGATTGTATAGCTTGATTTACGTGTATAGCTTGATTTACGTATAGCTTGATTTCTGTATACTTTCCTTTTATAGCTTTTCCTTGTACCTATATTAGGATATCAAATGCATAATACAACGTGTGGTTCATACAGAAATATTGTATCTAATTCTCTTTATGGTATCAAGAGCCGCCTAGCCTCTCACGAGCAATTTTTTTTTTTTTTCCAGACCTTTGAAAATGTCATCATCTGTGAGCAATTCTGGTCCTAACCCGATCTCCAACTCTGCAAATCAGACCACCCTACCTCTTACTGCTATAAACACTGCATCTCAGCTTCCCTTTAAACTCACTGCCACGAATTATCCTTCTTGGCGTGCCCAGTTTACCTCTCTACTGATTGGTTACGATCTTCTTGGCTTTGTGGATGGCTCTTTACCATCCCCACCTCGGACTGCCCCTCCTTCCTCAAGTACTACTGCTGCCATTATTTCTCCTGCGTATCTACATTGGTACCGCCAGGATAAATTACTTCTCAATGCGATCTTTTCGTCGGTGTCTGAAAATGTCATGCCTCTTGTGGCCATGGCTGACACATCCCAAGATGCTTGGAGCACCCTTGCTCGTCTGTTTGCCAATCGCTCACGGACCAGAGTTATGCAGTTGAAGGAATCAATCACGTTAAACCAACGTGGAGTCCGCCCTGTCTCTGAATTTCTGCAGGCCATCAAAGCCACAGCTGATGAACTTGCTCTCATTGACACACCTCTGACCAATGATGATCTTACTCTTCATGTTCTTAATGGACTTGGTGCTGAATTCCGCGACATTGTAGCCCCGATTCGAGCTCGGGAGACGTCTCTCACTTTTGAAGAACTTCATGATCTACTCATTGGTCATGAAGCCTATCTCAAGCGCCCGGAAACATCCTCATCTACCCTGGTGGCCACTGCAAATTCCTCCTACCGCAAAAATAATTCATCTCAGAAGACCAACAACCGCAGAAATCCCAACAAAAAAATCCAGCAGCGCAATAATCGTCCTGCACCAAACTGTCAGCTTTGTGACCAAACTGGTCATACAGCCAAGCGTTGCTCGAAGTATCGCCCTGCTGATGCGGTCGTTAATTGCACTACAACCGCAGGTCAAGAGAAGAAATGGCTTATGGATTCCGCTGCCTCCCACAATATAACATCCGACCTCTCCAATCTCAATATTCATTCTGAATATGATGGTCAGGATGAAGTCGTTATTGGAGATGGAACAGGTTTGTCTGTCACTCATGTTGGCTCCATGTCTTTTACTTCTCCCACACGATCATTTCTTCTTGATGATACTCTCTGTGTGCCATCTGTTCAAAAAAATCTCATTTCCATTCATAGCTTCACCAAATCTAACCGAGTGTCTGTGGAATTTTTTGACTCCTATTTTCTTGTGAAGGATCTGATCACGGGGGTGCAACTGCTTCGAGGTGACTGCATTGAGGGTGTTTATCCGCTCCCTGCACTGGCTACCAACAAACAAGCTTTTTCGGCCTTAATAGCTGGGACACGGGTTTCTCTTGATGCGTGGCACAACCGTCTTGGCCATCCCTCTATCAAAATTGTTCAGCATCTTCTCAGTCGAAAGTCTCTTCCTCTGTTCTCCAATAAGTCTCGCAACACCTACATATCCTGCCACCTTAATAAATCCCACAAACTTCCTTTCTCCAACACGTCTCTCTCAAGTCATTCTCCTCTTGAATACTTGTATGCTGATGTATGGGGCCCTGCCCCAGTTGTAGACATAGGTGGTTTCAAATATTATGTTTTATTTGTTGATCATTTTACCAAGTATTGTTGGTTGTTTCCCATTCACAATAAATCTGATGTTGCTAATATCTTTCAACAACTTGTTCCCCTTCTTGAACGACAATTTAGTCACAAAGTTCAGAACCTATACTCTGATAATGGTGGGGAATTTGTTAAACTTAAATCTTTCCTCATCTCTCAAGGAATTAGCCACCTCACTACTGCACCACACACGCCCCAACAGAATGGCACTGCTGAACGGCGTCATCGACACATTGTCGAGACTGGTATGACCCTTCTCCATCGTGCCAACATGCCAATGTCTCACTGGGCTCAAGCCTTCAAAACAGCAGTCTATTTAATAAATAGACTTCCTACTCCCGTGCTGGGTCTGATAAGTCCTCTTGAGAAACTGTTTCATCGACCTCCCAACTATCTCAAGCTTCGCACATTCGGTTGTTTGTGCTTTCCTTGGCTAAAACCGTATACTACTCACAAATTACAGCCAAAATCTCTCCCCTGCATTTTCATTGGTTATTCAGATTCACAAAGTGCTTATCTATGTCTTCACCTGGAAACCAATCGCACCTACGTCTCTAGACATGTCACCTTTGCTGAAGAGATCTTTCCTTTCCAAGTATCTCCATCTACACCACCTTTAACAACCTCAAGCATGCCGTGTCTCAGCATTGAGGTCCCGCCTGTTCCTCCAGTTATTCCAGTGCAAGGTTCAGATATGATGCCTTCCAATTCTGCTCCTCCTATGCAGTCTGCACCCTCTGATCAGAATGTGTCACCTGAGGTAAGTGTTTCTCTTCCATCTATTCCTTCTTCTTCACAACCAGAAACCCTGCCACCTTTACGCACCCACCAGATGACCACTCGCTCCATGAACAACATATATCGGCCTAAGCATCTTTTTCTTGTCACTAAACATCCTGTCTCTCCTTCGGTTGAACCTACTTGTGTTTCTCAAGCCATAAAGGATCCAAATTGACGACAGGCCATGTCCGATGAGTTCACTGCATTAGTTCGACATGGCACATGGACACTTGTTCCATCTCATCCATCTCAGAACCTTGTGGGCAATAAATGGGTGTTCAGGCTCAAGCGTAATCCCGATGGCAATATTGCGCGGTATAAGGCTCGATTAGTAGCCAAGGGCTTCCATCAACGCCCTGGCCTTGATTATGGTGAAACGTTCAGTCCGGTAGTTAAACCTACCACCATCCGATTGATCATCTCTCTAGCATTGCAGCAGAATTGGCCTCTCTTTCAAATTGACGTTAACAACGCCTTCCTACATGGGACTCTTAATGAAGATGTATTTATGAAGCAGCCAGCTGGTTTTGTGGACTCTTCTCACCCCTCATTTGTATGCAAACTTCACAAATCCCTCTATGGACTCAAGCAGGCACCTCGCGCCTGGTATACTGCCCTTCGCCACAGTTTACTACACTTGGGGTTCCACAATTCGGCATCTGATTGTTCTCTGTTTATCTATAATTCTGGTGGCGTCACAATTCATGTTTTAGTCTATGTTGATGACCTGATTCTCACAGGCAATAACAGTGATCATCTCCATCACATTATTCATCATCTCGGCGCTGAATACTCTTTGAAAGAAATGCAGCCTCTTCACCATTTTCTGGGAGTTGAAGTTATCCCTACCCCTGCAGGTCTGTTTCTAACTCAGCAGCGGTATGTTCGTGATCTTCTTGATCGAACACGCATGGAAGGAGCTAAAACTGTGTCCACGCCTCTGTCAACAAGTGTCAAACTGCACCTTGCCGATGGCTCTCCTCCTGTTGACTGCACAGAATTTCGTCGAGTGATTGGTGCCTTGCAATACCTCTCATTCACACGACCTGACATTAGTTTTGCTGTGAATAAACTGGCGCAATTCATGCATAAACCGAGTTCTACTCACTGGCAGGCCACCAAACGACTACTACGCTACTTGAAGCAAACCATTCACCATGGTCTCCTGCTTCATCGATCATCTCCTCTCCAACTTCGTGGTTTTTCGGACGCTGACTGGGCTGGCAATCAGGATGACAGGACATCAACCACAGCTTATCTTCTCTTTCTCGGTTCGAATTTAATTTCGTGGCGAACCCGAAAACAGAAGGCTGTTGCCCGCTCCTCCACAGAAGCCGAATATCGTGCTCTTGCTGCTGCTACATCCGAAATTGCATGGGTTAAATCTCTCTTAAATGAACTCGGTGTCTCACTTACAGAATCACCCTTACTGCTTTGTGATAATGTGGGCGCCACTCATCTCAGTCTTAATCCTGTCATGCATTCACGTATGAAGCACATTGCAATTGATCTTCATTTTGTGAGGGATTATGTCACTCGGGGTGCCCTGCAGGTTGCTCATGTTCCCACTCAAGATCAGCTTGCTGATCTGTTAACTAAGCCGCTATCTCGCTCACGTTTTCAACTTTTATGTTCCAAGATTGGCGTCACTGATGGTACACCATTCTTGAGGGGGCGTATAAAACCTATCACATAATCAGGCTCCATTATAGGATAGCACTGTCTATGGCTAGTCTCTAGGACAGCAAATCATGCACTTGATTACTGCAGATTGTATAGCTTGATTTACGTGTATAGCTTGATTTACGTATAGCTTGATTTCTGTATACTTTCCTTTTATAGCTTTTCCTTGTACCTATATTAGGATACCAAATGCATAATACAACGTGTGGTTCATACAGAAATATTGTATCTAATTCTCTTTATAGAGTTCATGAGCATAAAAAATCCTTTGTATTGTACCACCTATATTTTTCCAAGTGTATGGTTGAGGGGGACAGATAAATACATCTCGTTTTGGCCCTTTTTCCATCTGCGCATCATCTGCATAGAAATTTCAAGAATTCCATCTCTTTCTTACTCTGTTTCAGCTGCAAAATCACCTAACAGCACCATTCTAGATCCTTCACGAATAAAATGGAAAATCAGACGACAAGTGACACTCAAAAACAGGCCAAATGGAATCGCTGGAAACCTCCTTTATCTCCTTTATTTATAAACCTCTTCGACATTCCCCCCCGAAACTAAAATCAAGCAACCATATGCTTAAACCAGAGAAAAAGAAGAAGAAGACAGTCTTAAACTTGTGTACTGCCCAGTACAGCACCTATTTTGATCATAGAAAATGTCACCAGCTCTATCTTTATCTCTTCCACACCCCCCAATCTGCAAATCTCGGGACCATTCAAAGGACTACCACCTTCCCAATAGTACTCGTAGAGAAAACCCACGTTACAAAACGCCTTCAGACATTAAGCTCACCAAGAGAAAGCTATTAAATTCCTTTGCTTTGGGGCTTATAGGGGCAGGCGTCTCCATTTCTCAGCCCGCAAGAGCTGAGCCGGGGAGCCCTGTTGAATCCACTTCAAGTAGAATGTCATATTCGAGATTTTTGCAGTATCTGGATGAAGGTGCTGTAAGGAAGGTGGATCTGTTTGAGAATGGCGCTGTTGCGATCGCCGAGATTTTCAACCAAGGACTAGACAAAATCCAGAGGGTCAAAATTCAGTTACCCGGATTGCCACCAGAATTGCTGAGGAAAATGAAAGAGAAGAATGTAGACTTTGCAGCTCAACCAATGGAAGTAACTTGGTGGCCTGCGGTACTCGATTTGTTGGGGAATTTGGCTTTTCCATTGATATTGATTGGCTCTTTACTTCTTAGATCATCATCTACAAACACTCCAGGTGGCCCTAACTTGCCATTTGGACTCGGAAGGTACAGTACTGAAAAAGTTTTTATCAACTTTGTAAGCGACTTGATCCAAACGAATTCCAGTCCTAGAAATTTACGTAGCATGTAATGACTGTACGATCTTACCATATTTCTGTCAACAGGAGCAAAGCCAAATTTCAAATGGAACCCAACACTGGAGTGACATTCGACGATGTTGCTGGCGTTGACGAAGCAAAGCAAGATTTCCAAGAGATTGTCGAGTTCCTAAAAACCCCAGAAAAGTTTGCCGCAGTTGGAGCCAGAATTCCCAAAGGAGTTCTTTTGGTTGGGCCACCTGGTACTGGAAAGACGTTGCTGGCCAGGGCGATTGCTGGAGAAGCAGGGGTTCCTTTCTTTTCTCTATCTGGGTCAGAGTTCATTGAGATGTTTGTTGGTGTAGGGGCTTCAAGAGTGAGGGACTTATTCAACAAAGCAAAGGCCAATTCGCCATGCTTAGTGTTCATTGATGAGATAGATGCTGTAGGGAGGCAGAGAGGAACAGGTATTGGCGGAGGAAACGATGAGAGGGAACAAACACTGAATCAGTTGCTTACCGAAATGGATGGCTTCAGTGGGAATAGTGGAGTGATTGTTATCGCTGCTACCAACCGACCGGAAATTCTTGATTCGGCTTTGCTTAGGCCGGGGAGTTTCGACAGACAGGTACGATATGGTTTCTTCGTCATGCTTTGTACAGTAGTCGTTAGGGAACATTATGAAAGAGATATTCGTTTAAGACCTTAATTGGAAATTCAGGAGATGTTGTGTTACTGCTTATATAGGTCACTGTTGGATTACCGGACGTGAGAGGGAGGGAAGAAATATTAAAGGTGCATAGCAACAACAAGAAAATTGGTAAGGATGTCTCTCTCAGCGTTGTTGCCCTAAGAACCCCAGGGTTCAGCGGAGCAGACCTTGCAAACCTCATGAACGAAGCTGCCATTCTAGCCGGTAGGAGAGGCAAGGAGAAAATTACAATGAAAGAGATTGACGACTCCATTGATCGGATTGTCGCAGGAATGGAGGGAACCAAAATGACAGATGGGAAGAGCAAAATTCTTGTGGCTTATCATGAAATAGGGCACGCTGTGTGCGCGTTAAGTACCTCAAATCCTTTCCTTTTTTGTTTTTGTTTCTGTTTCTTTGAAAGCCTCGCGGCCACTAAAGTGATACATTTTTTGCAAACTACAGGACGTTGACTCCAGGCCATGACCCAGTGCAGAAAGTGACTCTGATCCCAAGGGGTCAAGCCCGTGGTCTGACTTGGTTCATGCCTGGTGAAGATCCTGCTCTCATCTCCAAGCAACAACTATTTGCTAGAATAGTTGGAGGTCTTGGAGGTCGCGCGGCTGAGGAAGTGATTTTTGGAGAATCGGAAATTACTACAGGTGCAGCTGGAGATTTGCAACAAATTACTCAGATAGCAAGACAGGTATATTTGTTCCCCAAAAAAGAAATTGTTTTTAAGGTATGTAACTAATCAGACAACTATATATACATATATAATTATTCTCTTTTTCTCCAAACAGATGGTAACTACGTTTGGCATGTCCGAGATTGGGCCATGGGCATTGACCGATCCAGCAGTGCAAAGCAGCGATGTGGTACTAAGGATGCTAGCTCGAAACGCCATGTCGGAAAAGCTTGCAGAGGACATAGATTCCTCTATACGAAACATAATAGAAAGTGCATACAAGATTGCAAAGAATCACATTAGAAATAACCGTGCGGCTATTGATAAACTAGTGGACGTGCTGTTGGAGAAGGAAACTCTCACGGGAGATGAATTCAGGGCAATCCTGTCTGAATTTACTGATATCTCTTCAATTGAGATTGATGTCCGGGAGACGATAGAAGTCTAGGGAAGCTCAGTATAAATGTACAGTGATCGAGAAATTTAAAGTCTCAACCATACTCATGTCAAGGAGGGATGCAAAGCTACATAGATCTATGGATACAAGAACGAACTTGCATGTAATCTGCCAAATGCATCCATGTTCCCAACCATTGGTTCTCCCTTATTTTTGGATTTTATAGATTTTAGTTTCTATCAAACAACAGGATCGAAATCTAAAAATACTATCACACCACAAGGCAAGGGCGTAAAAATGTATCATTATACACACTTGAAACACCCTTAGCCCCATCTTAAGAAAATAAGCTATCAAGTTAATTTCTCTATTCACCTGTTTAAATTGAAAAGGTAAGTCCCTCATTGCAGCTTCTATTATTTCCCATATCTCTCTATTATTTGCCACACTCTAGTTGTGCATATTTCAGTTAAGAAACCACGTAATTTCGTCAAAAAAAAAAAAAAAAATCCCAAATTAAGAAAGCCTAAGAAGCAATTTAGTGAAATTTAAAGCAAGCATCCTAACCACTGCACTGGTCATCAGCACCATTCTCTAAAGAGCAGACTGAAAGGGCCCAAGGGGCCAAGCTATAAATATGTGCATGACTACTTCTAGCTGGAACGGATGCTTTTGTATTAAATTAGATTTTAATGGGTAGTAAGTGAAGGACAACTGTTATTTACTAGAGCAAATAACTTTTCAGAGAGAAGACTTATAAGGTGTCTGTGAAGAAGACCGGATGGCCATGTCCATTTATTTTCTGTGGGGGGCAAAGCAATAATTCCGCTGCTCCTGTCTCCCTATCATTCAAGTTGCTCAGTCGTCAGCAATTCTACCTCGAGACTTTTGAGTTGGATTCTTTGGACTTGTTGGTTGCACATTGCTTGGTTGGTTAGTTTTTCAAAAGAATTTTCAATTTGTTGCTTTATTTGCTTATAAATGCAAATGCAGCATTTGAGATCCTCACAAAAACAGGCGAGTTTGCTTGAGAGTGAGAGAGAGAGAGATGAAAGGAACATATGGTATGCTAATCGTCATTTTCATGTTCCAAATTCAACAAGCAGCAGTTTGTGGTACTCAATTACATAATGTCTCTAAATTTGTTCAAAAGGTGCTTAGACAGAAGCTCGTTCTTATCTACATTTGGTCTCTTAATTCTTCTAAACCCCTGCCTTTTTCATCACTCTATTAATATAGAAATATTTTTTAAGTGGCAGGTTCCAGTAGCCTCAGCAGGAAGAAAATATGATTTCATTTACCTCATCCAACAGGTTTGTACAAAGAAACTAACTTTATTTCTTACATATATCGTATCAGTACACTTCTGTTTTCATCTATCTTAAGGGTTGCATAGTTCACTTGTCTCTCTTTGATCAGTGGCAGATTTCTTTGTGTAACATAAAGCCTTGCCTAAAACCAGCAAGGCCAGCATTTAGCATCCATGGGTTATGGCCATCTACTTATTCAAAGAAAACACTTTCCAACTGCACTGCTACTGCTAGCAAGTTTGCACCGCGAAAGGTACTTCACCATTTCTTAGTATTTCATACAAATAGCAGATACTATAGTAAGGCCTCAATTAAACGGGATACCGGATATGATTCAGACCCCAAAGATATTAGAGTGATAATGTGTTCTATATGTTCTTTATGTCTTGGGACAGATTTCAGACCTCAAAAATAGATTGGACACGGAATGGCCATCGCTCCTGCGGGAGAGTAATTATGAGTTCTGGAAAGGAGAGTGGGAACGCCATGGAAGTTGCTCTGAAGCCATGCTCCCTCAGCATGAATATTTTGAGACAGCACTCAAACTTAAGGAGAAATATAAACTCCAGGAAATGCTAGCAGAGAAAGGTTTGTCATCACTACTTAAGCTGCCAATACATGAATTCAACAACTTTCTTACTAACCATAAGTTAATGTAAATAAAATTATTGACACAGATATCTATCCATTTGGTAACCTGTACCGCCTAGATGGAATTATCGATGCCATTGCAACTGCTACGGGGCACAATCCTCAAATACAGTGCAGCCTGTACAAGCAAGTACCTCTGCTTTCAAATGTTTTCCTGTGCTTTGACTACAATGCAACTAATATAATCGACTGCCCCGTGAAGAAGAGATGCCGATATGATGAAATAATGATCCCTTACTACAAGTTTGGTTCTCGAAGAAACTAGAGGAAATGCTGCAGGATTTGCTTTTCTTCCTTTTTCCCTCTGTTTGTCGCATGCTTAATTTCCACCAAAAAGAAAATTCAATTTATGATATGCAATTAGGACGCCGAAGAAATCATATGTCTAGCTGGGCACATTTATGTCAATCGTGTCTTCTTTACAATTTCTTTCTTTCTTCTCTCCCTTTTCTTTTTCTGGCTAGATCTCGGATGAAAACTTCAAAATAAAAGAGACGCATGAAGTTAATTTTATAATATTTATTGAGACTTTCTAAAAAATTTGCACAAAAATCAATCAATATTATAAAAATTATTTCATGTGTTATAACCTTAAAATTTGGATAAGATCGTAGTGAGTTACATCCCACCTTGAATCCGAATTAACTGCCTGACAGAACTGCAACAATGTTTATTGCTACAATCCAGTCTTGGAACAAAGGACAAGCATGTCCTTTTTTTTTTTTTTTTTTCTTTCCCTTTCACTTTATTTTTTGTCAATGAAAATATCCAAACTCACTCATGGATTCTTCCCACCCCCAAATCTTGAGACGGTTCAAACAATTAAACACATCATAATTCATTCATAGGCGATGGACCAACAAAAATCCCATGTATTTTGAAACCACTCGGAAACTAAAATGCACACAGGAGAACTGCTCTATCTGACAAAAATATTATCTCGATTTAATTAGAACCCCTCAAAGAGGCCATATACAAGAGTGAAATTCTTTGTTCTTTGTATTAAATGCATAAAGAATTATTGTTCTCTCTCTCTCTTCTTCTTTCTTTTTCTATTTCTTCTTCTTCTTTTTTTCTTTTTTCTTCTTTTCTGTCTCTACTTTTTGGCAAAATGATCAAAATATTTAATTGGGTAAAGAAAAATCATTTCATTGCACGGATTATTGTGTATATTGAATTTTATAGATTTATATTTATACATGCATTACATATAATTACTATTACAATAATTTAAAACTAATTAATAATTGATCAATATATAAATACATTAAAAAAATAGATTAAAAATTGTACATCTATATAAAATGAATTTACTTTATCAATAAATTAATTCATTGTCAGTTTATAATATTGAAAAATTAATATACAATGCGGTGCATGCCTCGCATTATATAAGTTTTCACACAAAATATAAATTGAGGAGAAAGAAGTGGGAATGAATTATTCTAATTTGTAGTGAATACACATTTATTTTGATTGAACAAACAAAAGAAAATGAGGAAGATAGATTTAGAGAGAGACATGATTTTATAGTGAAAAAACTCGAAACGATTCATATGACGGTTTATTTTGACGAAACAATATATAGATTGAGATAGTGTTTTTGAGTGAAATCTTAAATCGATTTATATATTTATATTTACGAAAAGAAATGACGAAACACATTATTTTTAAAAAGATCATCGCCCCATATACTAAATTGAAATTCTTTATTCTTTTATATTAAATGCATAATGAATTGCTGCGCTCTCTCTCTCTCTCTCTTTTTCTCTCTCTACTTTTTGGCAAAATGATCAAAGTATTTAATTGGGCAAAGAAAAATCATTCATTGCAAGATAGCCAGCTATAAAAGGCTAAGATCACTACTATCAGATTCATTAAATTTATTTTTAAATTTTGATGAAAAGTATATATTTTCTATATATCTAAAATATCTTTATCCATAATTTTACATTAAATTAGCTATTGAATTTATCAAAATAATAATATAATATTATTTTTTTAATAATAATAATTTTATTTTTTTTCATATTTTATAATCACACTAATCATATGTTAATTAATAATTTAATTTGATTCTTACATTATTATTACAAGATGGTTGAAGATTAAATGTGAATAGAAAATACCTTTGGAGATTAAAAGTGAATAAAAAATAAATTTGATGAGTAAATAGTAGTTCTTCAAATTTGAAGAAATACATACATTTACTTATCTATAAACTTCACATTTACCTCTTTGGTTAATTTAATGCAGTTTTATTTTGATGAAATTTATCATATTTTACATTTAACTAGATTTTTAATGAAACCAATGTCAATGCTCTAACAACTTTCCGCCCGCCCGGGGGGGGGGACCTCTATGTATGTAATTGCTCCTTGGGGTTAAGGGATTCCAGAAAACTTGCTAAGCTATCTATAACGATGGCGAATGATCCCAACCGCGATGATTCACGTGCTGATCTTGGCACTCAGTACTGAACTCTGTCATGCTTCTTCTTCCTCGTAAGTCGTATGTGTTTAATATCCACACCAACCTCGAACAACTGTAATGCCCTACTTGGTTACAATATTTAATAAGATTAGCGAGTTCGATGCGATACCACAAAGTCAAATATTATTAATGTCTATGGTACGAAAGGACAATAGTAATGTCTATGATGATATATATATATGTTCGGTTGCCTACATACATAAAATATGATGTTTATTTTCTCTCCTAGTAATTGTTCTTTCAATATTCTATTCGGTTGCAAATTAAGCCACGTCAAGTTGTATGAGAGAGAAATTGAGCAGTGACTGATTTTGTATGAGAGAGAAATTGTCCTGTCAGTGACTGATTTTGACATCTGAAAGGGACTGTATACTAGGATCCTTTATTACTGTTATTTCGTTTAGCATGGTAGTTTCAAAGGTTCCTTCTATAAACCTGGATGGTAACTGGTTGGGATCGATCCATGCCGTATAAACGGATAATATTTCCATGAAGATATGGGAATTCCCAGTTGGGTTTTCTCCCGAAGTGCAGCCAGAAAACGGGAAGGTTTGAGCTATTAGAGGTTCGCATCTGTCTTCGCCATCAAGGGGAGGCTGTTAATTTCCCACTAAACAAGTCCCCGCCGTCTGCGTTTGTAATTCATGGTGGCAGACAGCTCGTGGCTTCAAATGGAAATTAGGGCCCGATACCTTGACTTTATAATGGTTTCCTTGACTTTGTTCGTCTATACTACCAGGGTTTAATAATGGTTATCTTTCAATGGATGAAGATTTCCTACCTCAAAACACTTTTTTCAAGTCGAAAAGAGAGACACAAAACGTAATACGTAAATCCCACTATATTAAATACTGTGACGGACAATATAGACCTCAATATTAAATATGGTAGGATCCACATGCTATATCTCTCTTCCAAAATTGTAAGAAATTTTTCGGTGAGAAATTGTAGAAAATCTTGATCCATCTTCAACACCACCAACTAAAGAGTGCTCAAATGAAAAAATCAACTCTGTTTTCGCATCCATCCGATCATTCATTTGAACTCTTTAGAACCTGAACACGAGGGACCTGGACAAGTGCTCTTTCTGAATAATTTCGTACTGAACGAGGCACTAATGAATCGACCAAAAAGGAATGATGTTAGTAACATGGACCAATGAATTAATCAAAGTCCGAATGCAAAATGGGGGGGCATTAACCAAAAACTCATAAATTGAAGAAAATACTAATAACGTTAGGTCATTGTGGTTGATTCTGTGTATAGTGACTCCATCTTCCTAATCAATATAACCTGGTGATGAGGTGAGAAAACCCCTGAAATAGTTCTTAGAACAACAATTTCACAGGAAGCTGAAGACTTGGAATTGTGGTGGATGAGACAATCGTTTGCATTACCGGCAAGGATAGATGTATTGCTCCAACTAGTCGGAACAATAGCGTCCTTGAGTTGCATTGGATGATTGTCACACTAACCCTACCTCTAATTTGCAATGTCATTGATTAAAAGGCAAGGAAGTAATAAACCAAATTCTGACTATATCAATCGAATTTAACCACTTATCAGGACAAAGAAATGAAGAGTGCACCTACCTGCTGTCTTCTTGTACCAAGTGCAGTCCCCCTATTTTCTCTTACTAAATCTATACTTAAGGGTGTATCACCAAATCATCACCTGTTGACATTTGTAAAACCTGACCATAATTTCTTTAGCATATGAACAACATAAGCAACCACCATCATCGTCTTTTTTGTAGACATGAAGATCTGGGGCAATGGAAATCCATGTATCACCAAAATATAAGGTTCCATTGACATTTTTTTTTTTTGATAAGTAAGGTTCCATTGACATTTTACAGTAACATTATAGACAAGATCCTATTACCAAGATCTAAGCTTGACATATTATTCTTCATTCTTATTAAAAACAACATTAGGAGATAATTCACAAACATTTCCATAAAAAGTAAGCAGAGCTGCAGAAGTTATTTGCTTATGTGTCAATACACTCGATACACAGCCTCCATAAGAAATATTTGCTAAATTTTCAAAACACATTATAGACAGCTTACATTATTCAACAAATAGTCCGGAAAAGCGAGCAACACAACAAAATATAACAGCAACCCGCAAACCACCCCCCACCCGTGGCAGAAAATTTTCATTTCACAGAAATTCCAGAAACTTTGAATCCAAAAGTAACATGCCAAATGTGGAATTTTTAGGTTACCACGTATGAAATGAACCAATGTGCCCCCACCAAAATGTTCTGGACTCCTGTTGAGTTGCCCCGAGAAAGAATCCACAACTATATTATGAATAATCTTCATGCTTAAGCACACTCCCTGATCCATTTAACATAACTAGGGTCTCTGAGTAGCTAACAACCTGAAAGGAATCACCATATATCGGAAGCTCTCTTTGTTCTTGTGTTCTTGGGTCGTATAACACCAACCATCCATTTTTATTTCTTAGAAGAACAAAACCATCATCCCGAAGTTCTATCAGACTGCTAAAATGTGGACGGGGTCCGATTGTGAACATCAATGTCCAAGTCTTTTCCTCACCAGACTCATTCATCACGCATATATCATAAAATCTCCTCGCCAAATCATTGTAAACTAAAATCAAAGCTACAGAATCATTAATAACAGCAATAGCCTCAAAAGAAGGTCTTTCGGTTAAGGGAGGCAACGCTATCTCTTGGAACACCTCATTGCTCATATCAAAGGAAAGCATCAACCGGTTGTCCGAGCCGCCACGCTCACAAGCCCACCAATAATGAACCCCATTTAAGTAGGAAGGAAAACGAGGAGAATTGATACGATAATTTGGGTTAACGGATGTGTTGATCACTCTCCAAGAATCGGTACTAAGGTTATAAACCTCGACTTGGCATCGCAGAAAATTGAAGTTCAGAATCCTAATTACCTTCAAATCGCCAGTCTTGGGATCAAGTCCGAAGCCGAAACAGAAAGAAAAGGTAGTGGGCATTTCTGCCGGGCGTTGGATTATGGGTAGCGCCTTTGATTCTCTCGTCGCAGGGTTCCATAACACTAGCCCATCTCTGGGTCCACGACTGTCGTCGTCGTCGTCGTTATGCTCAGCGGGAACACCAAAGAGACAGAGAATCCCATTGCAGGGACCGAAGACCACGAGTTCCCCAACATCGCGAGGGAAGAACTGTAACAAATCCACGTACCTGGAGACCTCTAAGGTTTCGTTAGAGTGGAGGGAGACCCAGGGGGTTCGGGTAATCTCGTGTTCGCGGTTAAGAAGGAACCCACGGTGGCGTTTGTCAGAAGTGGCCCAATAGAGGTGTTTAGCGATGAAATCAGGGTTTCTGATTAGAAAGTACCAAGCTTTATTTACGCACTTGAATCGCATCAGCGATTCCACGGGCAGCCTCGAAAGGATTTCCATTACCACATCTTCTGGGAGATCCCTTATCAACATCTGCTCTTTTCTTCTTTCTCAGTCCCTGCTTACAATCGCTCTAGCTCAACACAATTATTTGGACGTTGAATGTGGAATTTTTCCATTCGTACATGGTCATTCCTTCATTCATATTCGTCCATCGCTACGCTACTATGGGTGCGGTAACGGGTTGTAGCCAGTAATGTCAACTATTGCGGAGACATGCTCTCAATTTTTTTTTCCCCATGGATAGAAGAGCTAACCATTTTAAAACAGCTGATGTTTTTTTAGGAGCCCTGATCCACTACAATGCTACACGCTTTTTAGATTTATTACTGTTAAATTTATTTATTTTTCCAGAAACACAGTAAGCTTGGAGCTAAAATGTCAGCCTTTGCATTCAGCCATTATTATTCATCCTACGTTTTGACAACCATCGAATCTCACTTCCGCTACTTTTCACATTGATTGTACCCAAAGAACAACCTAGAAGGTCAAGTGGCCCATACAAACCAAGCAATGGAATGCTTTGACCTCCATGACTAGTCTAAAAATTGGTAAACAAAGAAAATCTTCCACCAATATTTACCCCAAACCAGTTTCATCCCTTCTTTTCCCAACATAACTCTGACATGGCGAGCCCAAATGTATGAGCCCAGTTCCATTGAGCTTGCAAGAAGTTAAAATAGTCTCACCATTGGTACTTGGCAGCAATAAGTACCTCCTCGTAATTCTGAGCAGCATTGTCCCAACTCAGGTCTTGCATCATCCCTCGTTTCTGGAGTCCTTCCCAACTCTGCTTGTATTCTCGGTATGTCAGTAAGCAGTTCCATAACGCGTGTATTAGCTTATTTGCATCAGCACTATCAAATGTCCACCCAAGCCCTGACTCGTTGAATGGATCGAATGGCTGCACAGTATCTCTCAGTCCACCCACAGCATGCACAACTGGAACCGTCCCATAGCTCATAGCATACAATTGGTTCAGTCCGCAAGGCTCAAATCTTGATGGCATGAGCAAAATGTCTGAACCCGCAGTTATTCGGTGTGCTGTCTTAACAGAAAAACCAACCCAGCCCCTGATTTTGTCATGGTGTTGGTTCTCAAACTGCATGAGCAACTGCTCCAGGTCGGGTCGGCCAGTGCCCAGCATGATTAATTGCACGTCCTGACCTGCCATCCATGGGATTGCCTCCGCTATTAGATCAACACCTTTTTGGTGATCCAGTCTCCCAATGAAACCAATCACAGGGACATCCTCTCGAATGGGTAGACCAAGCTCCTTCTGTAAGGCTTCCTTGCACTGACGCTTGCCAGTTTTAAGTGTTTCAATGGAGTAGTTTGTGTAACCATCTGATGCCAGGTAAACATCAAATTGTGGGTTCCAGTCTTTCATATCAATTCCATTCACAATACCCCTCAATTTCCAGTCATTTTCATTTATGATCCCATGCAAACCCCAACCACCTTCAGAAGTTTTAAGCTCCCAGGAATATCCATGACTAACAGTAACAATACGATCTGCTGTTTTTAAACCAGCCGCAAAGATATTGAAGTGCACACCTCCTACAGGATCATACTGTTTAAATATTTCCAAGTAGTGTTCTGGCAGATCGACATAGGTGAAATCATCAAGAGGCCCCCGACCCTGGGTAAAATAAAATAAATAGTTCAACAAATTGGTGAAAGTTCCAAGTTACCATCCATTAAGTGATATGGATACAAGAAAATATGTTTGAAGTTTATAATACAATTGTGCTTTAGATTTCACTAAGCATACTGGCCATGCATAAGTAATAATATTAACGCGCTCAACATGAGAACCAGAACAATTGAGTCATCTTTCCATCTCAATAAGTTTGGCTCCATTGTCAGTTATAGCCAACACTGGGAAATCAACTAATGCTTTTACATAGTGGAAGATGCAACAGAATGACTCAACTTACATGGGATGACCAATCATAATCTTTCACTAAATTTCATGAGATATCTCTCTTCCAAAAGAATTCTGAATAGCCCCAACAAGATTAGTCAAGCATTCAGTCGTTCGACTGCCTATGTTTCAAGGGTTTCATGAACAAAATGTGAAAGCACCTCTTGGTTTATTTACAAAACAATCTAGATATCTATTTTTTGAGCATACCATGAAAATTTTAAATATATCATCAATAATGGCATGATCTTCGTTTGCTCAATATTGGAAGATATTAAATTACCAAAAAACTTACGATTAGGCACGTGTAAACATGTGCAGATAAGAACATTTATCAACTGTTTATGGTAATGAATGATACACTTACGATTCATTGTGTGCTCCAAACAACACTGTACTTTCATCAATCTAGTGTTTCCAATAACCAAATGTAGAAATATAACATAGAAGCATTACTTTTTTTTATAAGTAAAAAATTATATATATATCAATAGGATGAACCAAGTACACTGGATGTATATAAAAAAGTCTCTAACCCATACTAGAGAGCTCCTATTGCCCCAAAAGCCCACGAAAAACTACCCAACATACATCAAGCCCGAGATAGAATAACTCAACATAACCCCAATCCCCTGTTTCCCAACCCCAATCCCCTATTTCCCATAGCCCAACATAAATCACACCTCCCAAAATACCCTCTATGCAAAAGACTTCCCAACATACATCAACCTCTATGCCCTTGACTTGAGCTACCACCCTTAGCGTCATAGTTGATTGCACTAAAAAAACGCTTCAACTCCCTATTTTTCTTGAAGCTCGATTTGGTATCATGCGAGTGGCTTGCGTCAATCGCAATGATTAGAGCTTTAAATTGGTCTTCACATCCTCCATGTGAGATTCCCACAATATGTTGAATCTCATTCATTAACCCTTTGCACAACCCAATCCGAAGATGATTCATCTATATTGTTTAATGGAGGAAGAGATACCAAGGGGACAACGTCTTCCCCCGATGTAGATCCAAACGGTACCAACGATAAACCCTTGTTCAAATCATGTACCTCCTCAACAACACTAATGGTACTCTCCATTGGAGATTCTGGATTAGTAGCAAGTCCTTTCACCTCTGGCGACCTTGTGTGTGCAACTTCACTAGACGGAACCAGAGCCAAGGGACACATCGTTGTTATTAGTGTCTTCCCACCGTGCTCCAAGCCTTCCACAGACTTTGACAGTGGACTTCTCAAATACCCTACATGTCGCCTTCTCTGCCATTATAGTTAGGGAAAAGTCAAAAACCTCATCCAAGTGTTCAGTAGAAGCTTGCATGCATTCCTGCGTAGGACTTGTTGTCACCGACGAAGGAATGCTTGCGTGGGAGTCGAGATCAACGACGGAGGTTACTGGCCATGAGATAAGGGTCTTATCTGGTCCCGCATCATATCTATGATAGGAACGCCGTCGTCCCTTCAAACCCTAGCCCCCATCCCCTAGTCCGATACTCTCTTGCACAAACAGTAATGCTGATACTCACTTTCTTTAGCCCGGCGAGTGTCTTTGCACAGCCGTCACAGACAAGATTGCCAGCCCCCGGAAACTTCTCTGAGGGTTGTCTGGCGTTGGCAGGCCGCCAGAGACACGTTTTTTGCTATATTTGTGTGCCGGCATTGTATTTCCGTCATTCCCTCAGGCGGCTAATCGGTGTTTCCGGCACATCCACCTACACAGACAAGTCCGGCGACTCCTGCAAGGGACTTCTGACACCGGTTACATATTCGGCGACTGAGTTCTTGAGTAGTCTGGTTTTTTGTTTTTTTTCCTCGCTGCACTAATCTGTTTTTTCTGGGTCTCACTTCAACGATGGGAAGTTTGTTCCGATGAAAGGTGTTTATACAGCTTTGGGAGGGTGTTTATAGGATGGGGATTCTTAAACACCTTTTAATAGAATCAAAGGTGTTTATATTGTCTATGGAGGGTGGAAATTATTGTCGTATCACAGAAAGGGGTAGGAAGGTAACCAAGGAGATGGTGCTCAGTCATTCCAGTGCTTGTTGGCTGGCCAATACAATGGAAGAATGTGTTTTATCAGAGGGAAGGAAAGACTTCTTCAAGACATATAGGGATCGAATCAAGGCTCTGTTTGCTCATAGGAGGTCAAATTCTTTTGGGCATTTTTTGGAAGTAACTGACTATGGTGGTGGTAGGGGGGGTCATGGTCTCTTAGCGATTCCAGAAGGAGTGGAAGGAAAGGGTTGGAAGAGCTTTTCTATGGAGTTAAAACATAGTTTGGCTAAGAAGGCTCCAGTCCATGCATCACATATAAACAGAGAGGTAGAGAAGGGGAAGGAGAGGCAGTCCAAGTCGTATGCAAAGGTGGCGGTGGGTGGTGCAGCGAAGAGGGCGGTAGCACATGCAATTCTGAGTCATCTTCTGGCGGTTGATCAAAAACACAAAAAGGGAGGCATGGCAGGGGTACTTTCAGCTATCCAATTACCTGAAATGGATAGCTGTCCAGGAGATAACGAGTCGCAGAGATATTTGCATAGTCTGATAAAGGAGGTAATGGGCATGAAGGAGGATTTAAAATTGTTTAGAAAGGAGATAAAGTCTTGGATTTAAAATTGTTTAGACGGGAGATAGTGCACCAGCGAAATGGTGCGTCGTTGTCTTCATCATCACCGATGGAGAAAAGGTGAGAAAAATATTGAAGAAGATGAGGAGTAGATCTGAATCCAAAAGAAAAAAAGTCTGGGTCAAGCGAAAATGGCTGCAGCAGCCCAACCACCCCAGACTAGACCCTCTTCTTCCACTAGACCACTCCAGCCGCCTCCTCCTCCCCTTCAGTCCAGGGCTCCACTACCACTTCCTACTCACCCTTCGAACTCATCGATGGTGAAAAGGCCTCATTCTCTCTCACTCCCCTTCTCTGTCAGGCTTTGGTTTGTTTACCACAGAAAATATCATGCCAATATATATATATTTGGTAAATGAAGAATGATCATGGAAATTAATTCCTTTTTAAAACGTCAGTAGTCGGTTTCAGCGGGTTCGACTTGCAAGTTTCTTCAACCCGTTTTTTCGGTCGGGCCAGGCTGGGCCGGTTTCCCCCCACAAAGTGTTTCACCAGCTCCATCACCCTCCTATTCCACAAAATTATGATACCACCCGAGGCCCCATTAAAGACCAACTCTATCCATCCCACACTACAACAATTCCACAAACTCTGAACAATGGCTTGATTCACAGATTTTTAGTTTGGTTTCTTGAAGGCAAATAACATCGGCCTTCCATTGACGCAATCAATATTTCACCCTTAAAATGCTTTATATAATCATTTAAACCCTGAACATTCCAAGAAATAATTTTGGGCTTCATAAAAAACCAGCAACAGCCCTTTCCTTGCCTTTTTCCCTCCAAACACTCCCCTCCTTAGACTTATAGGTGGTAGAACAATCCAACCTTTTAAGTTCCCTCTCCTTTTTTGCAGCAGACTTGGCCAAAGCAGGTTGACCCGCTTCTATAGCAATTAGAAGAGCTCTAAATTGTTCATTAAATCCATNCGGCCAGGCTGGGCCGGTTTCCCCCCACAAAGTGTTTCACCAGCTCCATCACCCTCCTATTCCACAAAATTATGATACCACCCGAGGCCCCATTAAAGACCAACTCTATCCATCCCACACTACAACAATTCCACAAACTCTGAACAATGGCTTGATTCACAGATTTTTAGTTTGGTTTCTTGAAGGCAAATAACATCGGCCTTCCATTGACGCAATCAATATTTCACCCTTAAAATGCTTTATATAATCATTTAAACCCTGAACATTCCAAGAAATAATTTTGGGCTTCATAAAAAACCAGCAACAGCCCTTTCCTTGCCTTTTTCCCTCCAAACACTCCCCTCCTTAGACTTATAGGTGGTAGAACACTCCAACCTTTTAAGTTCCCTCTCCTTTTTTGCAGCAGACTTGGCCAAAGCAGGTTGACCCGCTTCTATAGCAATTAGAAGAGCTCTAAATTGTTCATTAAATCCATGACAAGAAATCACCACAACATCTTTGATCTCTTCAACCTTCCTCAGAACCTAATCAGAAGAGTAACAAGGCCATTCAAGGCCTGGATTCATATAACTCAAAGGGGCAGAATTTACATCCACATCAAATTCTGAAATCTCCCCTGACTCACACAAAACAAAGTCATCACCTCCCCCCAACACCAACTGAAGATCATAATTATTAGGAAGAGTACAGGGCACCTCTTCCATAGAAGAAATTGACCCCTTAAACCCTTCACTACACTCCTCCAAGACCCCAACCCTATCATCACAAGACAACATAACAACTTCCTCCACAAATTGAACATGACTCGAATCCAAGACTGCTACCGACGGCACTTCATCCTCCAACCCAACTTGCAAGGGCAAAGACGATGACGGGATACAGCTAGAAGACCCCCCCACCTCTATCGACCCCTTCTGTGAAGACACTGCCAGAAATGTACCCATTTCCTCCCTTGGCTGGGCATACACCAGCTTCGCATAAAAAAGATATCCCTCATCACTGTTTATGGCCGTCAATCTTGACATCTCCAAAGTCCCCGTCGGCTAGCACCTCACCGGTGACTTTTTCTGTGAAGAAAACCAGGACACTGACCATCGCCGTCCACCGTAGCCAAAAAAGGAAGCCCAGCGACTATCGGGCGACAACTATCGTTGTTCCCAACTCCCATCGCATTGTTCACTGTCACAGAACACTCCACCAGACTAATCCCCGTCAGTACGCACCTCACCGGCGACCTTACTGAGATGGTGGTTCAGACACCTAAATAGGGGAAGCCACCATAGTCGAAGGGCAAAGCCCAGCCCCTTTCTGCCGATAAACAACCTTTGTCTCCGTGGGCTTACCAATTGGGCCTCTAATTGGCCCAACAACCTTACGCTTAGAAGGCTTATCAGCCTTAGGCCCACACTTCACATTACCCAAGTCCATCAAGAAACCCAAACCCTCATCAACAGAAAATATTAAAGAGCCAATTTTGTCTTTCCAATTCAATAATTCCGCCCATATATGCTAGAGCGACCCCTCGACTTCCCCCACTTTTCTCCACATCTCGAAACTCCAACCGTCACCCTCTACTGAAGAGATCCTACGACTGTTCATCTCCTTCAAGACCTCCTTCTTGTTTCTTCCTGAAGATTCAACCAAATCACTCCTACTTTTGAAACCAACATCAACAACTGCAGATTTCATAGCAGCAACTAAGTAAGGAGTTTCTCTGGAACTTTTCTCCCTCTTATCTCCAAAAGAACCTCTGTTTTCTTGAACTAAGACAGAAGGTCTGTACCCAACAATCTCATGTTCCTTCTTCACAAAACCAGACCAGCCACTACCATTTCTCCCTTCAGGAACTACAATAAGTCCTTTCCCCTTTCCATCACCCAGTTCAATTACTTTAACAAATCTTCCAAAAGAATTATGAGAGAGTTGGATTAGGAAAACTCTACTACCCTCCCTTCTGGTCTGAAAAAAAGAGTTTTTACCCGAAAAACTCAGACAATCCCCAACCACCTTAGCCATCCAAACCACTGCATCACCACTAAGGAAGAGAACCTTAATAAATTTCCTGCACTCTTCTACAATACTATAAAGTTACCCCCCTTCAAATGCACTCCATCGAATACCACCTCCTGTTGTTACTAGATGACTAGATACATTGCCAAACACGAGCTGGAAAGAGAGAGAGAGAGAGAGAGAGAGAGAGTTAATATTTGAATAAAAATATTATAAAGTCAAAATATTGTTAGAATATAATATTTTAATATTATTTTTGTTTTAGGGATTTGAAAATGTTGAATTATTTTTTATGTATTGTTTGGAAGTTTGGAAATGTTGTAATGATTAGGTAATGATTAGATGAAAAAGTTAAAGATTTGAAATTGAAAAGTGTTTGTGTTTAGGTGATACTTGGGAATGAAATGAGATGAGATGAAACCATCTCTATTCCCAAACAACCCCTAACTATTTGGAAACATATATGTGCAAATCCCTTGATGAAGGAATTGTCTTTACATCCACCACCAAAGATAAGTAGAAGGACACCAATTGTCTTGCCTGACTAAATCCTTGTTTGTTTTATTCGCTTTTTTTTCTTAAACTTGTGACTCTAGGTAAAAGTTGAATTGTAGGCACTCAGATTCTTTAATGGGAAACAGCCACAAAATACAAATAATACAGCATAAATGTAAGCCTTTTTCATTTGGGCAATGTGGGTTTTGTGAAAAACATGCCCTATGAGATACAACAAAATCCAACTGTTCAATCTAACTAATAAACAAGTTTTTAGCATGGAGCTTGTATATTACATTATTTAAACGAATTGGTATTAAACAGAGAACAAACCTGGTGAGCTATATTATGAATAACAAGGACAGACCGTGTATATTTCATTAAACCGTGGTCTCGATAGTATGCCTTCAGATACACAGGCAACAATGCTGTATGCCAATCATTTGCAATGAAAACCAAATTTCCATCTCCATAGCAGATACCACCACATGGAACATGCCAAGGAACCTGATGATCATCAAACTTCCAATTTTATACAAGTAGATGACTTTCTATCAGCAATTGCAGCTCAAAAAACAGCTGTTAGGACAAAGAAATAAAACCACTCTTGTTTGTGAGTGATGTGATGCCATTCTCTTTTGGCAATACACACCAGTTCTCAATATTTTTCTTTTAGTCAGAACTTTATAAACAACATTCTACATTCTTTTATTTATGAATAAGCCTACAGGGCAGCAGCAGCTGTTTCTAGCAGTTGTTACAAACACATGCAAATATTGATGATTACCACCACATTAATCACACGGGGTTTGCTGTAGAAAAACTTCAAAAATGGTAGACCCATTGCCAAACTTATCTTTTATAATCATAATAAACTGATCTGTTCTTTTTGCTTCAAATGGGATTTTCATTGGTAAGTTTTTCCTTATGGCAATTGATTCTGTTTTGAGATACAGAATAATTTAATTTTATGATCAAATATCAGGTACTTGAATGCATCTCTATTAAGTGAATAACATGGATTGTATGAAGTGACATAGCTAAGCTATAAATTCTAAGAAAAGGATTCGCTAGAATTCATGCAAATTTTTTTTTTTTTGATAAGTAGAATTCATGCAACTTAAACGGGAATTAAACAACATCATCTATCATTCTTAAGACTTGTTTAATATTACCTCAACAGCAGCCTTGCAAAACAATACCATGCGTTTCAAAACATCCTACAACACGAGAACCGATGACAAGTAGGACTCAATGTTCATAAATGATAATAGAAGGATTGTACTTCACATAATAAAAATTATAGGAGATGATATCGTACCATTCGATTTCCTCCATATATGTTATTCTCCATATGCCGAAACATAGGACTCTCAATGAAAACAAAGTCCACACCATCAATAAAGGCTTGGAAGTAACGTACTTCCACATCCTGCAAGCTCGAATCATACAATTTCACCATGACAAAAACTGTTTGATTCACACAGTCCACTGGGAAATAAATTACAGCTAAACAACACAGCTGTGCATACCTGCCTATCCACCCTATAAATCTTCCGAACTCCTATATCTTGGGGTTCAGCATAATTCCCATACCGAGGTGCTACTACCTAAGTGAGAAAGCAATGAATGAATGTATTCATTCATTTTTAATCATCAGGATAAACTCATAGGTTTTGATGGTGTTAATACATTGAAGAAATTTGTGACAACAAAGTTCTGAACATTTATTGTAACTCATCATACTCGGTTAACCATAGTACAAAACTCCCATTTTTCATTTTTTTTTTGAACTTATAAAAAAAAAAAAAAAATCCCATTTTCAGTTAATCATACAAAAGGAATAACAAATTTACCATAACCCGATGTCCACGCCGAGCCAAAGCCTTTGGCAAAGCACCAGCGACATCTCCCAGCCCACCTATTAGAACTCATTGGTCAGCCTTTGGGCCACGTGCAAAAAATACCAATAGACAAACAGAACAGACATTCACAAACGCAAGAAGTTTTGTTGTTGAAGCCCTACACTTCCTCCCCCACAAACCCCCCCACCCCCCCAAAAAAAAAAAAAAAAAAAACAAAAGCATAACAAAACAAAACAAAAGTAGGTAAAGGATCATTACAAGGCTCATGAGTAAGGAACAATCTATTCGGGTCACTTTGGACATGTAAAATGGATGAATCCCAGCATGTAAGACACCTATCTGTAGTTGAACCTATTAAATAAATATCTGGCCCCTAGATCAACCTGCAAAGAACCTGGCTGAACAGGAAGATAGATAAACTGACAGGTCAACCATTAAAACCATGAAATGATTAGTGCACAGTATGATTAATAATTAAATAACCTATGTTCATTTAATGCATGACAATGAGACTGAATATGACTTCTCTCACCCCCATCCCTATTGGGTTAAAAAACCATGATCTCGCTTTTGAGCCCCATGAGTTGTTTAGTTCATCACAATTGTGAGGTAATACTATAACAACTCAGGACAAGTGTCAGCCACATCCGTTATGACCCCAAAAAACTGACAAATTCGAAACTTCCCTAAAATACTTACAAAGCCCAAATTCACCTAGTAAGTAGCCAATATGGGAGCTAATACCCATTACTACATTTATAACCTACTCACTCTATGAGAGTTATTCATATTCCCAATGTGGGATTGGGGTATTGCAAATTTTCCCCATTAAGTTCTTGATATCCTCATTAGGGACATGTCACATAGTGCTCCAATCTCACAGGCTTGGCCTTCCTAAGTGGCTCTAACACCAGATTTAACGGCTTAGGGAAAGTGCTAGCCACATTTGCGCCACAGTCCCAAAAAGACTAGTCAATATCAAGCTTCCCTTGAATTACTTATAAACTCAGTTAAACCTAATAAGTAACCAATATGGAACTTAGCACCCAAGATCTCCTTTATAACATATTCATATTCCCAATGTGGGACGGTGTTACAAATGCGGCTAACCTATATTGAACTCATACAATGTAAACTTCACTACTTAAAAGGGCTCACTAACTTTTATCAGGTTAGCCCTGAGTTTGCCCAATAGATTCTCCAGTAAACATCACTACTTAAAATGGCCGATCTGTCAAGCAACCCATATACCTATCCCATTAATATGCTGGTCTCGACTTTACAATGCTTGCATGTTTCTAACCCTATGTCTATTTTAATTTCTTAAAACAAGAAACATTATTATGATATATAATTCCAGGAAACTTCCATAATACAAAACATCCATTTTGTCTGTCGCTGACCAGTAATATTTAGATATGAATTTAAAATTGTGCAAAAGGGGCTCTGACACAGATATCGAGTAACATTTTTAGTTCTCTCTTTGATTTTGGATAACCATTTCAAGAGATTAACTGTAAGGTTAACCTGAAATATCTATGGAACTCCTTCACAATAAACAATATGGCTAGATCAGTTCATAACCTGTTTTAGACCATGGAGCACATTCTGCAGCTACCAAAACAACGTTCATTATGTTGGCCCCAGCCAAAGGAGGGGGTTTGATGTCTTCGATCACAGGATCACTTGCCTCACCATCCACCTCCGTCAAACTTGTTTTAGTAGAAATTTCCTGATTGCCATCTCCTTCACTGGAACTTTCAGAGGAGCTTGAAAGGAAAGAAGGCAGACTATCTGACCATACTTCTTTTGTATTAGCTTCTTCTAGTTGTTTAGTGGAGTCTGGATCAGATGAAGCTTTTTTAAGAAGTACCACTTTTCCAGATTCCTTCTTAACTTCATCAAAATCACCACCACTATTCGAAGGTAGATTTTCTGGCACCTCCTCATCTTCAGTCAAAAAAATACTGCTCGTACTTTCATCAATAGTATTGTCACTATCTGAAAGAAGATCCAGATTTGCAGAAGCATTGCCCCTTCCCGAAACCTCATCATCCTCTTGATTTATAACATCATTTTTTATGGACGAAACCAGTTTCCTTCTTTCAGCGATCTGCAGCACACTCAAGAAAAGAAATAGGTGGGTAAGCTCATAATTTTATAAGATACAAAAAATTAAATAAACTGGATGAGGAGATTATACTTCTTTAAATGATAAGATGTTGCAATAGATTAGGCGAGACATGAGAGGCAAGGGAAAAAACATAGTGAGGAGGTAGAGGAAGCGCTAATAGTAAGAAAATAAATTAAGTCAGCTGAGATAATGTAGACATATCTGGCATGTAGTCAATGGTTACAGCTGCTGCGCTTGTCAGAATGTTTTCACTTAAACAAGCATGGTAGACGATGCGTATGAATTTCCAGACATGCACACCCAAAAATAAAAAAAATTGAAAACAAAAAACAAAATCACACATGTTTTTCTATAGTACTCCATTCTATGAATTTACGAGCATGATATTCTCATTGCTAAACAGACTAAAAAAATAGCTTAGGTTTTTCTATCCAGGTTTTGAATTTATATCTTACATAAATATACCAATTCAATACCTTTTAGCCCAACAACTTAAGCGGCTATATACAAATCAACTCCAAAACCTAGCGAGACTAGAGCTCAGAATATTAATCATATGCAAGATAGAAAATTACCGTATATATACAATGTATACCTGTTGAAGTAGTTCTTTTTGCATAGCAAGGACCTTCTGGCTCTTTTCGATGGTGGCCTGAAGCGCATCCTCCACTTCATTGCCGCCATCCTCACCTTCCACAAAGCCCTTGGACGTAGCCTTCAGAGGCGTAATTCCCTGTTGCTGTCCTCTGCAGAATCCACCTATCGGTCTATCACAGCTTAAAGATAATACAGCACAATCTTCTCCCGCAGCTTTCCAATATCCAAATGATAAACTGGTATTTCCAGCAGAATCGAGCGGCTCTCTTGGGCGGTATGCGAAGAACGGGAACCTGGGTCGGCGAGTCTTTGGACTGTTAAGAAGCACAGAGTTCTCTGACTTTGTCTTAAAGATAAAAGGAAGAAACCCCATAGATGCCATTGTTTCTGTTCGACGTTTCGCCTCTGAGAATTAGAAATAGTTCACGAACTTCACAACAAGCCAAAGATATTAGTAGAAAGTGATGGAGACCCAGTTGACGAAACTGAGAAAAGCAGAAATCAAATTGCTGGTTTTGGGATTGGAGGAGATCCAAGTGGAAAATGATCGAATATATGGGGGAGAGAGAGAGAGAGAGAGAGAGAGAGAGAGAGAGAACTGAGTTTTGGGACTGAGCGAGGAGGAGAAACAGAGTTAGTCGGAAGTGGAAAAAAATTGTCCGAAGATCGTTGAAATGGGTCCCGCCGAATGGGGGGGAATAATGGAGGTGTATGTTTTGAGGTCCAGATAAGCAGAGAATGCGGGAGAGCGTTCCATCACGTGAGCAGTGATACAGTGACAACTGACAGCTCCTCCACCATCCATTTACAGCTTACCAATAAAATAATATTTTTATATAATTTAAATACATCGAATCAAATCAAAATCAAAATTAAAATATTTATTTTAAAAAATATGATTTTATTATGGTAAAAATCTAGTAAAGTAGTTGTTGTTTTATTATTTCTCTTACCACATATCCTTCCTGTACCGAGTAGAGTGGCTCTGTGGGCCGTCACTCCTGGAGTCATGCGGAGGCCTTTCATTTTATTTTTTTTATTTTTTTATTTTTTTTTTTATTTTTTCTAAGATTAGAATAATTTTTTTATTATTCACTGTTTCTTATTTTACGCCTTATAAAAGAAAATTATCGTTTGTAAATTATGAAGATAAATAATGACTGATGTATAGCAAAATTCATAAAGTAAATATTTGTTTTGCAAACTACCAAATATTAGGTTTTTTCAATACACCAAAATAGTTGGTTATGATTGCCGATTTGGCATTAAAAAAAATTATTAACTATATCATCATCCTACTCATCTCATTAGGATGAATTAGCATAAATTATCAATCTTTGATTTTCTCTTTTTAAAATATAAAAGATTGTTCAAGAGTAATGAAAGTTTCTTGACTCCGATCGTTTGTTGTCTTCTGAAACAAAGACATGGATAATGTCTCTTATTTCTAAGCAGCTTACCCCTTGATGTTTCTTCCTTTCATCAATTTCCGAATCCTCACAACCACATCCCATCTCCTTTCCTTGTCAACATACACTTGATGAGTAATGATGGCTGATGCGTATCACACCTTACGTGTCACCATTGTTCTTATATTTTTTTTCCCTCTCCTCACCCGTTTCTCTCTTCTCCCTCTCCTTTTTCTCCTCCTTCCTGCGTCTTCCGTTGCAGCCCAAATCTGGCATCGCTGCCACCGATTCGACCCCCCACCACAGCCACCGATCATGCCTTCCTCCCCCAGCCCGAGACCTGTATGCACGCACGCACACCCGTCGCCCCACCCCACTCACCCACGTCGCGGCTCACATTCACCCCCGCTGTCGTCAATTCGGCCTCCCACCGTAGCCATTGACGACCACCACCGAGCTCGAGGCTCGTTGCTCCTCTGCACGCATGCCTGTTTCTCTCTCCCTCACATGCCCTCTTCGTCTCCCTCACAGCCAAATCTCCACATCTCGCACCGGCTGCAGCCATCTCGACAGTCGACACCTGAAAATGAGCGACGGGCAGGAGGCCTTGGGAGATGGAGGGAGGCCGTGGGCGATTCAAGCAGCTCTCGAGAGGACTCAGGAGAAGTAAAAATGAAAATGTGAAATGAGAGAAACTGAATTTTGTTATGAGGTTATTTTAATCATTTTACTATGTGTGGGTTGGGTGATCTTAAATAGAGGCGGATGCGAATTATTTTTCTACACTTGATTATTATATATACACACACACGTGTGTGTCCCCCCACACCACACCATGATAAGGCCTGCATTCAGCATGTTATGAAACACAATTAAAATTTAGAGCTTCTTTACTTGCATTCCAGGCCACATGGAATCCCGAAAAATCGTATCTTAGGACACTTTTTTATTAGTAGCTTTGATGTTGCCACTCTTGGAATATATAATGACCAAAGCATACTCAACAATTGTATGGTCCTTGAAACCTGACTTCTCTTTACGTGCATGCAATGGATCTCCAAATCTCAGCAAAACATAACAAGAAGCTAGAGCAATAGCAAAAATGTATTCATTCAAAGCAAACTGCCAACCCATAACAATTTTTTAAATAACCCAAGGACTTCCAAAGCCAAGCCATAGTGTGAGCACCCATCAGAGTGCTCCACAATACTATATTCCTTTCAGTCGTTCGATCAAACAGTTTTCGGGAAATAGATTATTATTTCATCACATTCTGCGTAGAAATTGATGAGTGAATTGATCCGAAATATGAAGTCAATTCAGAGGCGTGACCGCTTGTGATCAGCTGGTCGGCATGGACTACTTTTCCTATCTTTTAAGTTTCATTTGCAGCTGATGTTTTCTAGAGCTTAATAGGATCAAAAGGAGGAGGGTCTGCGTCTTGGGTTGGAATGGTAATGCATGGTAGGTGAAATGAGATAGTTTTATATAAAAGTTGAATAAAATATTATTTTTTAATATTATTATTATTTTGTGATTTGAAAAAATTAATTTATTTAATATATTTTGTATAAAAATTTGAAAAAATTATAATATTGAAATGAGATGAAACACTTTTACTATCCAAACAGTTCAGTTTATAGATGAAGCAGGGGGACATAAGATTGTTTTCGTGACCTTATTCCAAAGTAAATTTTGTACAAAAACCATATTTTGCCGGTTCTAACCAAATTAAAGAATCGAACCATAAATACTAAACTAATCAGGTTTCACTTGTGCATAGATGTTCTATTTTTGAAAAACAAACGTCACCCTTTATTGATTTCGAAATCACAAAAAGAAGAGTAATGAATACATACCGGCAAACAATATATATGATTATATCCCAATTCCATACATATAAAAGCGAACGTAACATCTCGCAAAGGAAATATTTCTAAATTGCAACTCAGGTAGAAGTTCTATGTGAAGGAAACCCGCCTTTAAACTGCAAATAGGCACCGGTTGAGAAAAGCCCTGCGAAGCCCTTAGACAAACAACCTTCAACCGCACAAGGAGACTTGGAAGAACATAATGGACTGTTGTGTCTAACAATTTCCATGCAATCATCTGTAGCATTCCCAGGTGGATTATCCACCACCCAATGCGCTGGTTTATGAGCAGTCAGCCTGATTCTCTTGAAACTTAAAACAGTATCCAGGTCAGTTGACTGAGGGTAGAGGGTAGTTAGGGACTCCATTTCATCTTGTTGAAGGTCTTCGGGTACCTTCCTCTTCAAACCAGGAAAATCTCTCAATCCTGTGACAAAACCAACGAGTTATTGGAATTTGGACCACAACTCATAATTCATTCCCATACAAGCCTGAAATTTACTCCCCAGTGAAATGGAACTCAATTGGTACTTTCGCAATAATTGACATACCAGGAAGAGGGTCATCAACCATGGAACACTGGGATTCTAAATCACCACAGTTACAGAAGAGGTTAGTGTTATCATTGGTTCCTGAAACCCTGCAAGACAAAAGACGGTCATTGATTCTCTAGGATTCCAAATTAACAGAAGCTGAAATAATGGCATTAGTCAATAAAAAATCCAATTAGAAAAGTTTCTCTCCTTTTCCTGTGCAATTATAATGTCCTGGCAACTGGCAAAGTTCTTATTAAAAAAAAAGTACAACTGCCAAATAAGAGCCCTATCTAGTAAAATGTCCGCCATCACCAACACAAATCAAACAAAATTATATGCATCTTCAACAAAATCCAGCGGAAGCTTTTCTTCCCTTTTGGGAGCAAGCTCCCAAAATATAACTTCAGAATTAAAAATGCATATTTTACTGCAAGGTTACACATGCCTCTCATGGCTTTTGAACCTATAACCTCACCTCCAACCCATTCTTGTGGGAGAATGAGGTGCCACAATACCTCATTTGCACCCCAAGTCAAGTAATTGCTCAGGATATGAGTCGTTCCAGGTTTTTTTTTCCATAATCTACAGGTAAATCAATTCTTTCCCATCAATACCTGGCCTCCTTCTTGGACTCTCTTGATTTTCCATCTTGATCTCAATGCATATGAAACACCAGGACAGATATTTAAAACTTTGTGCTATCACTTTACTAAGGTACTCCCGAGAATGGGGAAAGGTCAAAGGAGAGTGTTTAAGTTTGCAGACAAACAAACAATGTGTCAACCAGGATTGCTACCCCTAATGGTTGGACAAAGGCTTTTATGGATTGGGTTTCGGAATTGAGATAAATTCATGTTCATAAAGGAGCATAAGGAAAGTTAATGAGGTGACACTTCGAAGATGAACTACAGACAAAAGTTTCAAAAACATTTATTATTTGGCACATTCACATCCAGAGAGAGAATTTGTCATTTGGCAAACCTGTACATATGCTCAACGAATTCATCTATTAGAACAGGCCAAGCACCTGAAAAAAAAGAAAAAGAAGCAGTACTTTGATTACCAAGACAACCTTCTATATAGACAGAACCAAGTCCCTCTACCAAGCCAATATAACAAAACACTAAATTCAAAATCAGAAGGAAGTTCAAGGACAACAAGTGGGACACTAATATTTGCTATGCTCACCTCTCATACACAGTCAAAACCATTAACTTTTCACAATGTTAAAACTAAGGGAAAGCATGACACATACCCCATGCAGTTCAACACTTTCAGGTTTTAGGACTTTAGTTTCAAAATGTGAGCATAGGACCCCAGTTTTAAATTTTGACTATAAATTACTCAAAAAAAAGAACCTCTGATTGTTTAAAAGATATTACCTCTGTACACTCCTATGACTGGAAAAAAGAAAGTGACTGGGTAGCCACTGCTCATGGTGGGTGGTAGCAGAGGGTGACAGTGGATCCCCTCCACTCGACCCAACCAAGCTGGGGGAAAGATAATCCCCCCTTCCGGATCTTCCCCCACCCCCAGTGGCCCACCCAAAGAAGTTGAGATCTAAATTCTGAATTTTTTTTAAACAAGAGATTGAGGCCCAATGCCAAGAAATATAGTAAGTATTTCTACAACGCAAGTTCATCATGAGAAACAACAGGACCGAGGGCATGCCCCACCCCAGCTCCTATCTAGGCTAGAGCAAGAGGAAAGGGGAAGAAGGAACAGTTTAAGATATAGAATACATAGTTTCANGAAAAAGAAGCAGTACTTTGATTACCAAGACAACCTTCTATATAGACAGAACCAAGTCCCTCTACCAAGCCAATATAACAAAACACTAAATTCAAAATCAGAAGGAAGTTCAAGGACAACAAGTGGGACACTAATATTTGCTATGCTCACCTCTCATACACAGTCAAAACCATTAACTTTTCACAATGTTAAAACTAAGGGAAAGCATGACACATACCCCATGCAGTTCAACACTTTCAGGTTTTAGGACTTTAGTTTCAAAATGTGAGCATAGGACCCCAGTTTTAAATTTTGACTATAAATTACTCAAAAAAAAGAACCTCTGATTGTTTAAAAGATATTACCTCTGTACACTCCTATGATTGGAAAAAAGAAAGTGACTGGGTAGCCACTGCTCATGGTGGGTGGTAGCAGAGGGTGACAGTGGATCCCCTCCACTCGACCCAACCAAGCTGGGGGAAAGATAATCCCCCCTTCCGGATCTTCCCCCACCCCCAGTGGCCCACCCAAAGAAGTTGAGATCTAAATTCTGAATTTTTTTTAAACAAGAGATTGAGGCCCAATGCCAAGAAATATAGTAAGTATTTCTACAACACAAGTTCATCATGAGAAACAACAGGACCGAGGGCATGCCCCACCCCAGCTCCTATCTAGGCTAGAGCAAGAGGAAAGGGGAAGAAGGAACAGTTTAAGATATAGAATACATAGTTTCATTTGGCCGTGGCCTCTTCCTTGGCTTTACTGTATAACAGATTATTATAGATTACTTTTTAACCCAAATACGCTGTTTTTTTTTTTATCAAATCCAATCCTATGCAACCAAAGTTAGTCTTATTCTAGAACCATTATATGCTCAAAGTCAGATGCAGGAAGCTTCGAATTTCAGACTCAGTATTAAAATTGATCCTAGCTGTAAATGACAAGCAACAAGATTGAAAATTTATGCCTACAAAAATCTAAGATGACTCTTGAATGCTTGGATCGCAAATATCCAAACAACCAAAAACAAGTTCAAGAGATCATATGAAAATGGTGGGGTTATAAAGCTAAAGATCAATGATACTCTTGAATGATTTTTTTTTTTTTTT
>QEOT01006421.1:158121-175348 GCA_003123785.1 Pterocarya stenoptera | reverse complement strand
AGACAAGTTTTTAGGTCCTACAAAACAATTCTATGATCACCAATAATCCCCACAAGAACAGCTCCCATCTCTGAAATGGTGGAATCTGCTGGCATCCCTCACAACAATTTCACGTCCAGTAACCATGGCTATTAACTTAATCGCATTATGGCAATCACCACAAATCCGATGGCTCTGCACAACTTGAAGCGGTGTCCAATCTGGAGTGTTGATCAGCCCAAAAGCTATCGCCAGCTTCTCACTGTGGTATAACGAAACCCGCTCTTCCTGGTCGACATCAGGAAGCAAATGTTGTCTCCCAGGAGCGTAACCATGCTTTGAAATCTCTATCATTAAGTGGTCCACTTTCTGGTAAATCTCTTTTGAGTGGCGATTGGTTTTATCTCCGGAAATGAAAACATGGGGCTGCTTTTTAACTTCAATCCAAGTGCATGCTGGAAGCATTCTCAAACCCTTTCTTCTTAAGGTCTGAACAACAGCAGCAGCTTCCTTCAACTTGCCAGAGCTGCTGTATATATTTAAAAGCACCATATAATTACTAAGCTTTTCAGGCTCCATTCCATAAAGCTTCTCGGCTGCAAATTTTCCAAGCTCTAAATTCTCATGGACTCGACAAGCAGTCAGCAAGGCAGCCCACATGTTCGGTGTAGGCTTAAATGGAGCATTTCTTATCAGTGCAGAGGCTTCATCCAAAAGCCCCTCTCGACCTAGCAATTCAATCATGCATGCATAATGCATTGCCCGAGGCTTAATCTTGTGATCCCTACTCATTGATTGAAAAATTTCCCAACCACGTTCTGATAGACCTGAATAACTGCAAGCAGATAAAATAGCAAGAAAGGTGACATGGTTGGGTATCATTCCCTCCCGAAGCATCCGTTCAAACACCTCAATGGCCTCTTCTCCACGGCCATGATTACTGTAGCCAGCAATCAGGGCATTCCAAGATATAACATTCTTTTGAGGCATATGGTCAAAAACATGGCGGGCGTCTTCTATTCTTCCCCATTTGCTATAGAAATCAACAAGTGCCGTGTTCGCTACAATATCCAACCCAAAACCATGACGAACTAAACTTGCATGAGCTTGCTTAGCATGCTCCCGTGAAGCTAACCTCGTACATATTCTTATAATTATTGAAAATGTAAAATGGTCCATTTCAACCCCAAAATCACGCATCTCATAATACATACCAAGAGCTTCATCGCTATAACCGTGAAGTGCATAACCTGCTATAATGGAATTCCATCCTACTGTCGTCTTCTCCGGCATCTCATCAAAAACATATTGAGCATCTTCAATGCTCCCACATTTACTATACATGTCAATTAGAGCGCAAGACACGAAAATATCCTCACTGACACCCATCTTCAAAGCACACGAATGGAACTGTCTCCCTGCAAATATGCGACCCAAGCCAGAAGATGCCCGAATCATCATAGCAAATGTTCGTGACCCAACATCCGAAAACTCCTCCCACATGATAAAAAACAGCTGGAATGCCTCAACATAATCTCCAGAGTCCACGAGCCCCCCAATTATCGTATTCCAAGACACTAAGTTCCTCTCGGGCATTTCAGTAAACAGCCTACGCGCATCAATCATCATCCCACATTTCACATGCATAAGCAGCACCCTATTCCCCATATACAAGTCCAATTCAAACCCATTACTAATCATAAAATTAAACACCCTCTTCACCCCTCTAATTGACCTCAAACCAATGCATGCGCTCACCAAGGAGTCATACGTGCTAAAACCCAATTCAAAATCACCCTGAGACTCCAAGATCTCGAAAAATTCAAGCGCCTCCCTGTACCTTTTATTCAAAACCAACTTCTCTATCTGACTACAAAGGCCAGAACTAGGCTTTCTCACCCGGGTTTCTTCCAAAACCGTCTCTTTCTCCTCACGAAAATCGGTTCTGGAAGGTTTCGGCTTCAGCCGTGTGTGAAGCCCTCGTTCCAGTGAAGAACAGCTAATCCTATCAAATGGGCTCCTCCTTTTCCTCCTATAGAACGAGAAACGATACCCAGAAAACAACGACTTATTCGTGAAAAGCTTATGCTTACGATCAGAAAAGGTGAAAGGAAAACTACAAGTACTTTGGATTTGATCCAGGGCTAGGCTTTGGTAGCGTAGGAGTGGGATCTCCATGCTCAAATAACAGAAGCAAATCAGTGAATAAAGGTCGTAACAGAAGCTGAGAAAAAAGAGTACTTTGAGAAAGTGTAAATCGATCCTGTTTTCTCTTCATATTGAAATGTGGGATTTGGACAAAGTGGTCTCTGGGAGGATCAGCATCGAGGACTCCGCCCTAGTAGGTAGGAGTTAGTTCCGAGAATCACCATGCGACTTGAAATAAAAAGAAAAAAGAGCAAGAAAAGAATTGGCCGGGGGTTCACTTAAAACGTTGCGTTTTCTTTTCTTTTATTTTTCAAGTTGACTTCAGAAAATATATTCGTCAGGGTAAAATTGCGTCGTATTGTGTTTATCACAAAAATTCTTGCAGTTTTCTTTGATTGCAGGTTGTAAACTTGTAATCAATTTACAGAGTGGGAAAATGCTATATACTAATGGATCCTATTTCTTCAAAGAATGGTTACTCACACGTTAATAAACATTTTAAACAACAAGTTCTTCTCAAAGGAAGCCTTTTTCATTTTTTTTATTTTTTGAGAATCAGCCTTTTTCAATTATTAATGGAATAAGAACGAATCATTTTTGAAGTCCATATTTTTCTTGGCTGGAGCACCAAGTTTCATCAATGTTTTCTAGCCAATTGTATTTTGAGGGTTATCTCTTTTTTTATTTTATTTTTTGAACTTATATTTTGAGGGTTATCTTGAATGAAGACAATAGACAATATGATTCCATGAAGAAAAATGCTTTAGAGCTGCCGTAGACACGAGAACATCGATGTAATCCTTCAAAATGATGGAAGAATTTTCCATCCTGACATGCGTCTATATACCTGAAAACTTCATGCAATACACCAAAAGGCTGTCCGCAGGGGAACATAGAATATGTTTTCAGCCAGCACGCCACATTTCCCACCTCACCTTCATAATTACCACTGCAGGGGAACCAAATAAAAGCTTCTCCAAACCAGTATCATGGTCATGGTTGAAGAAATATCAGGTCTAATTTTATATTACCATGCAGTAACTATGGCACAAACCTTGCCATCATTTTTGGGATGGAAGCAATGGGCTCCACTTGTGATGTAAATTGGTTATTATTGGTCCTATCATGAGATGGATCTATTTGCATACATTACACCTGTCACATGAAAACAACATTAATTTCCTGCAAGTCTTAGATGAGTTGGAATTTCCATTATAATGCAAGAACTACCAGCAGACATGGTTCAAAAGCTTGTTCTCGTCCCAATTTTCCATCATACATAAGTTACAAGGCTCCCATGCGTAGTTGGATGCGGTCTTCAGTTTTACTGGTAAAATTTAATCTGCAATAGAGGGGTAGCTAACATAGGTATGGAGTACAGAGTTGGGAAACACAATAATATCTCCAACGCCTGATTGCATGAAAAGGAATGGAGACAAGGTAGGGCTTTGGACGAACAACCAATTGTTTTAGCCACCACGGAGACAGAAAGTGACTCGATGGTGCTTTCATTATTGATAAAAAATAGCTTGAGCTTAGATTTATCAAAAAAAGCTTAAGCTTAGGTATGCTAATAATGATGTGTGTGTGTGTGTGTGTCATTGTGTACACATATGCATGAAAATCTGCAGAACATATGATGTCCTTCAAGGTACTCCAATTGCTAAATCCAATGAATGAAGAAGCATAACGGGTGTTGACAAATTTTGAGAAACATGTCTCTAAGCCTCAATTGCACTGAAAGGAATGGACACAAATATCTCAATGCACCATAAAAAAAAAAACTGCATACCACTCATGAGTGTTTCTTCATCATTATTATCAAGACAAAGCTTACATTTGTCACTAATATAAATATATGTATGTAAACAAAATATCTGGCAAATCTAAAGGGAGAACAAGTACCACTGTGGATACCGCGGTTAAAAAATATTCTTCAAGCAATGCCAAATAACGTTGGGCTTCAAAAAAAAACAGATTAGAGGATTCTTCAGCATCCTCTTAGCAGCAAAGCATATCCAGACTCCAAAGAGGACACACTAGAAGTTGAGGCGAATATCACCAGAGCAACATGACCATTTACATTCAATTGTGACATGTCCTAAAATCAGATGATGACGCAACCTTCCAACCTAGTCTTTGCTTTGCCGCAGCTTCAAGGAATAATCTTATTACTAAAGCAGAACAATAATATTTCAAGGCACAAAGGAAAGATCCTATCATGACAACTGCCAAAGATGATAGCAGGGCTAGCAACACTGGTAGGACAAAGAATATGAACCTTTAAAGGAATATAAGAAGTTGTCATACTATCTATACCACAAGATAGTGTGTTGGTAAACAAGGAAACGTTGATTCACAACAGGCCTAGCAACCCTATTCATTGTATTGCACAAGTAGAGACTAGGTTGTAAATTTCTTCTCCTCAGAGTGATAAGAGGTCACCCTCAACCTTCACTGCAAACACAGGGAATAAAAACTTCCATCTTACAAAAGAAAAGAAGCAACATGATTGTCAAAAACGTGTTTACAGTGAAATAATGACACCATAAGATTTTCAAAAATAGCCCTATCAGGACACTGAGAAGAATCAAGATGTATGAACAACCACATTATAGTGTCATATATCGAGATCAACTTTAAGGTTCCTTTGACAGCAAAGGGATAAATCAAAGAGTTTAGTGCCTTACATCATAAAAAACTTAATGAAGATGATTAATAGGCAACCTAGAAAGAGGCAGTACACTGAAATAAGTACATTTCATCATTGAAGAACTCTTGATTCTTGAATGAGCAAGGGCTTTAAAATAATGTTTTCATCAAAGCCCAATAAAGTCTCAGAATATTTTTCTATTATCATGCACAGACTGCAATTCTGTCATGTTTTGACAATTGATGATTGATTTTCCATGGCTCGTCAGTTAATGGGATGTGCACAAATTATCAACCTTTTTATTGAATAACCAAAGGAATTTAGATCAGCAGTTAAGCTTTTCAAAAGTATATATTAATTGGAAGCCAAGAATGGAGTGATTAAATAGGAAGTCGTTATTAACTATGTAGTGTGGTGCAAACATGGCTAGAAGGAATGGATCATACCACACACGCTGTTTCCAACCAATGTCAGTGATCCTCTTGTGGATCTCATCTAGATGTGTTCCCTCGCAAATCAATCAACAAATGCAACAGCCTTCTATTCAAATCTGCATAACATCAACATAACATTCGCTTTGTACTCATATGATATCTAGTACCACGAAGTTATAAATTTAGCTTTGGAAAGTTTCAACGACGAGAACATGCTTTCGGTGGAAACTGTCAGGAAATTATTAACTATAGTAAAATACACAAAAGCTTGTCTCATCCCAGCTTAAGATTTCTAACTTTAAGAACAAGTCTAACCTCCAAAAAATATCGATAAACTCACCATAAAGAAGAAATTGAAAACTCACAACCTTTCAAACGGAAAGTTAAAGCATCAAACAATTTTAATATGTACTAAAAAAAATCGGATAAATTAAAGGATTCTTATATTCCCACTGTATATAATTCTTACAACTTATTACCATAAGCTTATTTAAAGACAACATAGTTCTGAAAAAGATCAACAAGAGAAGGCCCTTCTCTCTGCGTTATGGTTATTCCTGTATCCTGATTATCCTGTATTGAATTAGAACAATCAACATCAATCCTACTTTTTGCTCTTCCGATACTTCTTCGGCCCTGGAACTTCCAATCTACCAACAGAACATCCACACCTCCCACGAAAAACAAGGACTGCTCTTCCATTAGGCGGCGCCATCTTCTTGAGCTCCGCCTCCAATTCCCGGTGGTGATCGCGTGGCAATTCAAACAGACCCTTCTTCAGTCCACCATCTTTAACCAAATTAGTCGAGTTCTTCACGCACTCCTCTGTCTCCAACTGAATATCGAACTCCGCCGCCTTCCTCAGCCCTTTGCAATTCGGATTCCCACATTTCCGGCTAGTACATATCACAACCATCCAGGCAGCCAATGCAGCACAGCAAACGCTGAGTCCTATAGAACCATATATCACCGGAGCATCATCAACTTCCTCCCTAACCACACGAACAATCGCTCCAACAATTCCAATAAGCTCAACGACCATAAACCTAATATAAGGGAACAGCAAAAATCCACAAGCACCAATAACGACAATAAGGATTACTATATCGACTGCCGCCGATCGAGATCGATCACAAACCGGGATTTTCGAGCAATTAGGCAAATAGGGTGCCTTTCTGTTCCTTGATACATGATTGTTAAGCCTTGATTTAGTGTCAGCCATTGCAGTGGGTTGGTCAACGGAGTTGTAGACCGAGATTGAGTTATGGAAATAGACCATTTCAAACGGAACCCAAAAATTGTGAATCCAATCTCTGATTGAAACAAACCCAACAATCAAATCGGGACAAAAAAAAAAGATCGAACCCAAAATTCTAGACCCAAAACCCCGACCTACCCAGCTCGTGCAAATACCGAAAAGAAAAGGAATTCGAATCCGCCTGCAGATCGGGATTTGTCGGTGTCTATATAATCACAAAAACTCGAATGAAATATAAAGCGATAGAATTCGAGGCTGGATTGAATCCTAATAAGATGTAGAATTCCCTAAAGATGGCTTTGAATCTTGGAGTGTGTGGAAGGGGTAAGGCCGGCCTGAGACGTTTGCAACCAGAGCGGACAAGGAAGAGTCATAAGTGCTCTATCACAATCTGTAGTTCTCTTTGTGAGAGGGGAGAGAGAGAGATGATGTAAATAGTTGGTTGGTTCAAAAGGAGCGGAGGTTTACACGCTAATAGAACACGTTGGGTGGACTTACGTGGGCTATTGCCATTCGTTTTTGAAAATGGGCTTAATTTTTATCCAACGTCACTCCATCAATTATGTGCGGATGATTTTAGTGGGGCACTTTTGTACTATACTACTCCATGGGCTTGACCCACCCTTTCTTTTCTTTTTGAATTCAGCAATATTCCAAGTTTCTTTTACAAGTTTTGGTTTTACAAAGGAAATTACATAAAAGGAAAAAATAATTATGCCGTCCGATCCTTACCGTTCCATTTGACCGTTTAGTAATATTATTTTTATTTTTATTTAATAATGAAAGAAGTGATTTTAAATATATTAAAATATTTTTTTATTTTTTAAAAATATTTAAATATATTAAAAAAATATGAATAGAAAAATGAAAAAAAAAATTGCTTTTGCAATAAGCGTATAAACTAGCGGAAGTAGCACCGCTTTTACAAAAACAATATTATAAAATGGTGCGAGTTAATGTATAGTGTTAACGTCATATTTTGTATACCTTTAGACTAGGTTCCTGCAACTCAACTCTGGAATTTTTCACCTGCACACTTAAGAAAACACGAAGAGTTGGGGGCCTTGGTGGAGGTTGGGGAGTCTCTGATACTAAAGTCAGTATATCTCCTTAGTAGTTTGTGCATGAGTTTTTTTCTTAGGAATCCCAGAGAGTTCTTCATACCTGGGGATCAGCTTTTGTACTAGGTTTCTAGGTAGGGACAGCTCGTACATGATTTCGGGGAGCCCATGTCCCTTCAATTGTTTGCTAAGTCATAATATTTTAATGCAGCATGGCTTCTGGAGCGGTGTCATTGATGCGGCATAGAGTCTGGGCAGTGGCGCCATTAATGTGTTATGGCTCCTTGACTTACTTTACCCTGCGGACGTTTCTTATTAAGCCTAGTCATGCCTACTGTCAGGAGTCAATGGTTCCTCATATTTCACGCCCTCCTACCTACGCAAGTTCCTGAAGGTAGGGTGTCATCGAGGAAGTGTCAAGATGGCGAGTCTCATTTGTCATAACCGTCTACTTTTCTCACACGTGGGTTACTTTATAAGTGGGTTTTGCTCATGGGTCAAGAACTCTGTAAAGGCCCACTGACTCCTTTTAGAAGAAGATCGTTGGACTTGGTCGGACTCTTTGACTTGCTTCTCCAATAATCCTTCATGAACTTAATATACTGGCCGATGGAGGAAATGAGTATTACTTTACCATAAAATAGTATTTTATCGTCATGCTTCTCCCTTTGGTTAAGATAAACAGCTTAGAAAAAAATTTATATATTGAAAATCCAAAATGCTGAATGTAACTAGTTCATGCAACTAGTGTGTAACCGTCAACTCATCTTAAATTGACGTCTAGTTTCTCAAATGAGGAAGGTGGGACTTAGTGAAACGGTGTGTTTCACTGAATTTGTCAAAACACACGGTTTTGACTGAGTTGAATTCAAAGGTTGTAGCTTCTCCCTTCTCCATTCTCTATGTGCCCCATTCTCCCTAACCCTAATACCATCGACATCCCTCCCTTCCTAAAACCAGTGATGGAGACCATCACGAAACGAAAGGAAGCTCACACACACGAAGCTAGCAACACAGAAGGAAGCAATTTCACTGGTAATCATTTCGACTGGGCGATGAATGAAGGCCTTTAGGTAACATTATGCGATGGAGAAATTTTGGTCTGTGAGATTTGAGAATATATCTTGATGGAGGTTTAAATAGTTATATTTTTTTCTAATTATTTTGGTTTGTGAGATTTTGGTCTGTGATTATTTTGGTCTGTAAATGGCAAGTTACCTGCATAAATAACAGTCGCAAAGTGAATAAACAAAAAAATAATAATAATCAGAAAATATTGAATACTAGTAAACCAGAATTTAATGCAGTTAAAATTCTGCTTGAAGTTAATTTTCATAACAAGCATTAGAGAGCTGAGAAGCACTATAACCAGGAAGTGGAATAGGACACTCCCAACCACTTAAAAAGGAGAAAAAGTTAAACTTGTGGGTGTTGGCATCTAGATAAAAAAAAAAAAAAAAATGATGGTAGAATGGCAGCAAGATGAACTTCACGCATCCAGAACAATAAAGAATGCGTAAAACTGGTCAAATTGGTCGAACAGAGACAGACACAGAGACGAGCAGTGAGGATATGGAGCTATGATTCATGAACAGGAGACTCAAAAACGACAACGACATAAAGAGAACGAGATTGATTTTCAATTTTCTTCTTTTTTATTTTTATTTTTATTTTTTAATAAATATATCGACCGACATCAACCGGTTACGCAACGGTTACGCCCGACGGTTGCCTATAGTATTGTTGATTGAAAATTTGTCCCTTGACGTTTTGACGTGACGGAAAAAAGGTGAAACAGATTGGAAAATCCAATGCATTGAAAATTGAAAGTTTTCATTTAGGTTATGTTTGGGGAGAGGGATGAGATTTCTCATCTCTATCTCATCTCACCTCATCATTACATCTTTTTCAAATCCCCATATAAAATATAATAAACAATTCAACTTTTTCAAATTTTAATTTAACTTTTTCAAATCCCAAAACAATCATAATATTAAAAAATAATATTTTAAACTTTCATCTTAACACTATTCATAAAATTTTCAAAAATTTTCATCTTATCTCAACATCCAAACATAATCTAGCCTTCGATATAGAATCTGAGTGATATAATTAGTATTTTTATAATGGGCCGGGTAAATTAAAATTGAATATAATTACTTGACTAGGCGAAGTTAGACTTTTATGTCTCCGACGTGTGCGTATATATAAAGAGAAATGATTTGTTAAGTCTCAAGTAAATAAGTTAGGTGCAGCCTCTTAAAAAAAAAAGAAATAGACTTTAAATCAAAAAAATGTAAAACAACTTATTTTAATGGGACTCATTTTTTTACAAAGTGCTTAATTATGCGAGATTTTTTTTATTTAAAACTTATATATTTCGTTACTCATATATGAAATGTTAAACTAATTAATCAAGTGAATAAGAATATTTGTATGCTCTAAAAATAGTAGTTCCATGTCCTATTTCGCATATGTTCCATGTCCTAGCAATAAAGAATGGAGGATGTGTGTGTGAGATGTGCGTGTGGCACACGAAATAGGCATGAAATAACGTCAAGATATACATGCTTCACCGAACGGAAGAATATTCGTGAGAAAAATAACGAGCATTACTATCTAAATATCATGAAGGACCCTAGAAATTCGCATTTGTATGCTTGAAAATATAAAGCTTTTAATATTGCGTGCCAAAGGAGCAACCGTATCATAAATATATATATATATATATAGTTACGTGGAAGCAAAGCCAAATTAAGGTGGCTAAGTTAGAAAAAATATAAAAGTTATCAACTTCGAATATAAGACTCATTTACAACTATATATATATAGTTATCTTCTCCACGAAGTTGTGTGCTATTTGAATTTCTACTCTTCTAACTTATCCAATACTTTTTGATAGAGTTGGAACTTTTGTTTGTAGCTAGCTAGTTACTATATTTTGAAAAGGGAAAATAATATTATGCTCCATGATTTTACTTTCTCTTCTTTTTTTTTTACTGTTCATGTATTTTTTTTTTTAAATTTTTTGCTTAATAGTTAAGGAAGTAATTATTAGTATATTATTGTATTTTTTATTTTTAAAAATTATTTAAAGATATTTAAAAAATGTGAAAAAAAAAATTGCATTTGGCCAGGGGGCACGGGCACGCGGGGCGGCATATTAACAATCCCCCTTTGAGAAAAATATCTTGATTTTGTCAAAATTAAATATATATTTATCTTATAAAGACGTTCACGAATGCATCTCAGTGCACCGCGTCAATATTGCATGCATTGTCGCACTATGTACAGTGTACCCAGATCCGTGTAATGCCCGGTAATAACGTTTTTCGTGGCGGTAATGCAATGTGTAGTGTAGCAGAAGAAAGAAACAAGAAGAAGGTGATAGACTTTTGACTAATAAAGTCAACAAAGTTTGCGCGTTTAGGCCTTGGAATTCATGTCAAAACGTCATCCTCCATAACCATGAAGAAAAAGTAGTACCACTTGGAACCAAAAAAACCCTAGTGCAGGATAACTATTTTCTTGAGGTTCCAAATCCCGAAAATCCCTACCTAAAAATTTCACCATACAACTTATAACAAGTCAACTACTGATCTACATTTTCAAAGATTTCAATGTCACTACATAATTGTTTGGTCCATTCTCTTGGTTTTTCTCTCATATTTAATTACCTTCGTACGTACGTCAGTCCACCTCAACAAATGAATTACAAGTTCCTGGTATTTACCGTAAAAAATGGGAGCTTTTGATCGTGGGCGCAATTACGTGTTGTCTTGGACGAAATTTTTGGTGGAGATCGAAAGAGAGTCATGATCATGATCATGACCATGCACTAGTACTTAGGGATCAGGAAAGTGACTATGAATCCCTTTTAAAAGAGTTATAACATGATCATGTCATTCCCCTAGCTGTGTCTTTATGCGACTCATCTTTTAATTAGTGGTCTAACTAAATTAAAATATCATTATGTACGTACCTAATTAACATGATGATCAATGTACCTAGTTCATCCTACTTTCTGCTTAATATATAATGACGTTATAGTTAAATTAATATTATCATATATATCACTGTTATATTTTCTCTGTTTATTTCTTTTCTTTTCTTTTTTACGTAATATTTATTACTTAATAAAACATATAATACAAAACAGGAGTTGGTCGGAAACCGACAAACTCTCAAGACACGCATTAATACAATATGAAAACTTAATTTCCCTGCGTGTAATATTACAATATAAATGACTGTTCTCGATCGTGCGCATCCTTGGATCAGAACCGTCCATACATTCGAATTTATAAGCTGTAACGAGGGTAGGCATGGTAGCATTATTATATGTTGATTAAGGAAGGGAAGGACGTCTTAGCTGCCAGCTTTCAATTTTGGACGTAACTTACCCTTAAATCTTAATCCTATATGCTTTATTATTTAATGAAATCCATGAAAGAGATCTAGGCGGCCAGCTGCCAGCTTAACTTCTTGTTATGTCTTTAATTGCAATAACTGTGTTTTTTGCTAAGCGTTTTTTTGTTCTTTTTGGCTTGATCAGTACGAAGATAGCAATGGGTATCATTTGCTAGCTAGCCTTCTTATTTTGATATCGAATATATATGCCACAAACTTTGTCTCTTTAAGATTACAGACAGTAGTACTAAATCAAGAAATTAGTGATTATGACCCACTTGGCTAATTAATTACTACATATAGAATATGTTTATATATATATTATATAGTTTTATCTTATCGCGCAATGTGATATCTTTAAAATGTTCATAATTTTATAAAATGTGCTGCTACTCGGTCTCGTGATTTTGCTCTCTTAAAGTTACTATTAGTGCAATTATACTTTTTTTTTTCTTGAAATATTTTTTAAATATTTTTTTAAAAATATACAAATTTACTATTAATCACTTTTTTAATCATTAAAAAAATAAAAAAAATATACGAACAGTCAGAATGAAGGAGTAAAATTATGAAACCAAATAATATTTTAATTTTATAAATAACCAGGTAAAGTTTGCGTTATCTCGATTCTTATTTTATATAATAACTAACGCGGGATTTCTTCCTAAATACTTACGAGATGACGTTAGCCCATATATATGTTTTTATTGGGCCCATGAATAATGTGCTGAGAACAAGGATAAAAAGGCTTCTCAGGCAGATACATAATTGATAGGTTTGGGCTCTCAACCCAGCCCATGATGGTCTACCATTTTTTTTTATAAGCTGAGCGTGGCCTTGGAGAGAGTGAATTCCCTAACAACCTCCAAGTGGTTTTCACTACATTGAGATATTTTTTTAAGAGTCTCTCTCATGTGCGGTGTTGGTTCGATTAGAGAGCGGAAGGCAAGTTTTGATTGTAGCCTTTTTATGTGGAAAACTCATGGCCATGGCCCATTGTCCATTACAAATTTAAAATCAACATGACATTCTTACGTGTCATCAAAGCAGCCTAGAATTAAGAAAGAGATTTGTTTGATGATGTCATGTGTACTGTAATCTTCTCGTCGCTCCATTCCTTTCTTTTTTCTTTTTTAACTTTCGAGCTGCATTTATCAAACCATCGAGCTACACGAGGAAAGAGCTGCATTTATAATTTTTTTAAATTTTTATTTGAAATATAATAAATAATTTAATTTTTTAAAAATTTTAAAATAATAATAATATAAAAAATAATATTTTATTCAATTTTAACTTTACTCTAAAATCATTTCAATTTTATTCAATCGAATAATATTTTATTTTATTTTACTTTTCATATAATCATCTCAAATTATATCACAGTCATTCCAATTTTTAACCTTTTACTAACGTGGCATTCCTCTGCTAGGGTTTTTGTGCATTTGGATAATGTCAGCCGCTGATGGCAAGTTGGCCATATCGGCGGCCTCTTCTAGGCAGCGATCTTTTGCTGATCTTGTTAAGGATTCTCCGCAACCTATTCCTGAGGTTCTTGTACCTTTCCGTGCTCCAAAACTGGTGGATGGTGAAGTGTGTGTTTTGTTTTTAGATAGGGATAATCTGGTTTTATGTAGCGTCCCCTCAATACAGGAAATCCATGATACTATTTGTTCAATTCCCGTGGATAGTAGTCCGGGTCTAGATGGATTTGGATCTGGTTTTTATAAAGCTTGCTGGCCCATTGTTAAAAATGATTTAGTGGATGCGGTGGTGGAATTTTTTAGTGGCATCCCTTTCCCGAGGTTTTATACAGCCTCATTCTTGGTTTTAATTCCAAAGGTTCCGAACTCAGAAAGTTTTGATAAATTTCGACCTATAAGTTTGTGTTCCGTGTTCTATAAGATATGTTCTAAAATTTTGGTTAATCGTTTATCAAATGTTTTAGACAAGTGTATCTCGCCGGAACAAGGGGCTTTTATTAAGGGCCGTAGTATTTTTGAAAACATCAGTTTAACACAAGAGATGGTGCATGGTTTGAATAAAAAGTCTCGGCGAGGAAATGTTGTTTTGAAGATTGATATGGCCAAGGCATATGATAGTATTAATTGGGGGTTTCTACTCCATGTGTTGAGTTCGTTTGGTTTCTCGAGTCAGTTTTGTGCTTTAATTAGCCAATGCATATCCACTCCTTGGTACTCGGTGGTAATGAACGATATTCCTAAAGGTTTCTTTCCGGGTGGTTGGGGATTGAGACAGGGAGATCCTCTTTCTCCATATCTATTTATAATGGTGGAGGAAGTTTTGATGAGATTACTTAAAAAACAGATGGTAGTGGGACAAATAGTTCCCTTTTATCATCCTAGAGGGGCGCCGATAATTTCTCATCTTCTCTACGCGGATTATATAGTCATTTTTGTTAACGGAGGAAAGGCATCGGTAAGAAATGTTTCGAAAGTGTTGAAGCAATATGAAGAATGGTCGGGGCAAGTGGTTAATAAGCGGAAATCTTCTATGTGTTTTTTCAAAAATATTCCTCCATTTAGGCGGCGTATGCTTCTTCGGTTGACTGGGTTTAGTGAAGAAGATTTTCCTTTGAATTATTTGGGGGTCCCTATAGTCTCGGGTCGGCTATTGGCTATTCACTTTGATGGGTTAGTCAACAAAGTCAGGGATCGTTTAGAAGGTTGGAAGACTCAGCTTTTGTCAGGTGGAGCTAGATTATTGCTATTGAAACATGTTTTGCAAAGTATACCAAGTCATCGCCTCTCTATTTTGCAAACTCCGAAGGTGGTGATTGATAAATTGAACAAGTATATGAGTTCTTTTTTCTGGGTAATGAGTGATGGAAAACCAAAGAAAAAATGGCGAGCTTGGGACGTTTTATGTAGACCAGTGTTAAAAGGTGGTGTGGGGCTCCGAATGTTACAGGAAGTTCAAGATTCTCTTCATATGAAACTGGCTTGGAATCGCCTCCAAGGGAAGTCAACTTGGGCTAAGTTTTTTCTTGCCAAATATGTGGGTAACAAGCATGTTACGATGATTGATTCTAATAAGGGGTCTAAGTTTTGGAGAATGTTGTTGAAATATATACCTTCTGTTACTCAGCATTCGAAGTGGAGGGTGAAGGAAGGAAAGTTGTCATTTTGGCATGATAAATGGCTAATTTAGGGTCCGCTTAAGGATAATCATCCTATGAGTGAGCAGCCTGAGCTTGTGCTATCTAACTGCAAAACGGACTGTGGATGAAATGTTGAGTTGTTTGATCGATTGGTGGGAGTTGAAAAAACGGATAAGATTGTGTTTGAGTTGGGAAAAAGTAAACCAGGGGAAGATGTGCTCATCTGGTGGCCGAATTCAGATGGGGGATTCTCAACTAGAAGTGCATGGGAATGCATTCGGGTCACTTCCCCGAGAAGTCCATGGATGAAATAGGTGTGGCACTCTGTTTTGCGTAGAAAATTTTCGATTATAATTTGGAAGGCCTGACATGGATGTTTATCGGTGGATGATCGAATAAGGAGGGCTGGTATTAATTTGGGGTCTAAATGTGACTGTTGTAGTACAGGGGCATATGAGGATCAAAATCATGTTTTTGCATTGGGGAATTTTGCTGAGCAAGTGTGATGCTGTTGTGCGAATCAGCTGGGAATGCCGTCTTTAGAAGGTAAGACCTGGATACAAAAAACTGAATCATGGTTCAGGCGTGCAAAAAATGACTCTCATACTGGTCAATTAATTGGCATCACTCCTGTTCTAGTTACTTGGAGTCTATGGAGGCGTCGATGTAAAGCAAGGATGGAGGGCGTGCGAGAGTCGGTCTCAGAGGTTTGGAGATCTATTAAATATTGGTTAGCGATTGCAAGGAATAAACTAAAAGTTTCTTCAAGTTTAAGCCGAAGAGATGAGGAGATCTTGAAGGGTTTATGCTTGTCGATCATTACAAAGAATAAAAAAACCATCCATCTAGTTAAATGGATTCCTCCAGCTATGGATTGGATTAAACTAAATGTCGATGGCAGCTCTATAGGGAACCCAGGTTGCTCTGGTGCAGGTGGGGTGATACGTGATCATAGGGGGCAAATGTTATATGCGTTTTCTATTTTCACTGGTAGTGGTTCAAATAATGTTGCTGAGTTCATGGGTCTTCTCCAAGGTCTTAGAATGGTGACCTTTTTGGAGTTTAAAAATGTAGAGATTGAGATGGATTCTATATTGGTGATTTAGTGGTTGAGAAAGAAAAGATGTGACCTTTGGTAACTGGAAGACTATTGGGAGGAAGCAGTAAATCGATTGGCCTGTCTTCGTTTTCAGGCTAGGCATATTTTCATGGAAGGAAATTATTTAGCGGATGGGCTGGCGCGGATTGGTGCTGTTGGGGTATGCAAGGTTTGGAACCAACATCCATTGTAATTGCTCCAAGCAGGACAGCCTTGTACACGTGTCCCTTCCAGGGAATACCTCGATCAAACGGGTAGAAAAAGAGGTTCTTTTTCAGGAAGATGCTTCACACGTGGACACGAGTTATAAGATCATAGGAGGAAGGGGTGGATGGAGTTGATGCGACTTGCGAGAAGTCAGGTCTACTTTTTCACTTTACGTTTTGATAGTTTTGACTAATGGCACGTCGTAAGATAAAAAAGATGTTTACGCTCTGGAAGAAGCCGTCTCAATTCGAGATGAAAAAATCTATTCACTGTATTTTTTTTTTATCATTTTTATATAATATTAGATGATAAATTTTTAAATAAAATATTATAAATAATCTTTAATTATTTAATATTACATCATAAAATACTAAGAAGATGATAAAAATTGAGAAAATAAATAAAATTACTCATTGGAGTATAATAGTTTTTGTATCTCCGTATTTTAAATTTCATAAATATATCAAGAATTATTAAGATTTTAAGATGACATTTTCTAATGCAGCGTCCTGCTAGATTGGATTCCTAATTATATCTCATTTAGAACCGAAATGATTGTGTAAGGAAGTCCTTGTTTCTTAGAAAGGTTATTCTTAGGACTTGTCAATAATAGTAATAAAATAATTTGAGTTAAATATTTTTTAGATTTTAAATAAAAAAAATTATAAAGTTAGAATATTGTAATAATATAATTTTATAATATTATTTTTGTTTCGAGACTTGAAAAAATTAGAATTAATTTTTAATTTTTATTTACAAATTTAAAAAAATTATAATGATTAAAAAAATTGTAATGTTTAGTTTGAAAATTTTGTATTTAAATTATGTTTGGGAATAAGATAAGATGAGAATTTTGTGTC
>QEOT01006421.1:99059-154058 GCA_003123785.1 Pterocarya stenoptera | reverse complement strand
AAAAAAAAAAAAAAGTTGATATAATCCCTTTGTATCCCGATCAGTTTCCTTATCTTATAGCTGTTAATTTGCTTTAATAATTTATTTTTTATCAGCAATTATAATTAATTTTATTGCAATTTCAAAGCAGAATGTACCATTGCTACTTGCTTAGAGATTATGGTTTGCATTCTGAAGTATATATTAATTTTTAATGTTCATATTATTCTTAATGGATATAATTTTTTAACGATCTTTGTTTTACAACATTCATTTTTTCAATTGATATATATTTTTTAATGATCATATTTTTTCAACGGTCATATATTCACAACAATATATTTTTTCTATAGCATTTTTCTTCTTGTGCGGAAAAAATAGTGGGCAGAAAGAGAAATTTTTTATAGTCAAAATAATATTAGACCAACAATTTGGGCGGACCAAATTTGACTAGTGAACAAATTTTAGGCTAAAAATACTATAAATTAATTGAGTATATTGTAGTAAATTTTTGTACAACTTCACTAAATTTTAGCCAAAACCTAGTTAAGTTGATTCTATTACTAATAATCTAAGGTTGCGTTTGATAGATAGCTGACAATAATAAAATATAAAATAATAAAATAATAAATAATAATAAATATATTAATTCAAACTAGGCCTAAAAACATTATTTGTCGGCAAAGTAAAGCCAAACCATCGGTATTTGCGACTGCAAAGTTAACCTGAAAATTAAAAAAAAAAAGTACAACTTTGCAAAGAAAGTAGACATCCCATCCTGTCTACCTTATGTTACTTGGATAAGACCCAACTTATTGCTAATTTAGTGCAAGATAAGTATTGTGAAATCTGATCAACATGAACTCCATTTGGGACCTTCACTTGTGAGAAACAATTTGTAAAAAATTTTAAATAGATAAGTTTGGTGTAAATTTTGTAAAAAAATAGATTATATATTGAAAAAATATATATTTTTTAATGAGACTCACTTTTTATAAAAGGCCTAGGCAAAGCTGTCAATTTGAAAATTGTAACTAACAGTACTCTTCCTTATTTTCTTCCTTAAACAAGTTTGCCAACGAGGAAGTTGGGGGAAGAAAAATGGAAACAGCAACAAGGACTCGAGTAAAAAGCTTGGCAGCTGGAGATGAGAAAATCTTTAGATCTTATTCGTTTTAATGGTGACATGTGATGATGCTTCCTTTTCAAACACATGAACATCATTCTTTATACTTTCACGTGTGGTGAACTCTGACTAAACTGATTATATTTACCTACAATCCACATAAACTCACAACGATGTGGAGCTAACCAAATTAAATAGTTAATATAATAATTATATCAAATAACAAAAATTAATGCAGATTATTATATATTCCATTGCAGTAGATAAAGCTGGCCATAACTATAGCCAGTGCACAGCCACGTAATAAAATTCTTTTATTTCTTCTAAAACTCAGTATTTCTTTAATTTTGAGAGTAAATATTATATGCAGTTTTAGGATATATAAATTTGATGTATTTATGTAATAAAAAAATATGCAAGAATTACAAACTTTAAGATTAAATAAATTATTTTACTTAAAATAAAGTGTACCATATTTTCATTACCATAAATAGGCTTTGAATGCAAAGAAGATGACAGTCTATATTGTGCAACCATTAGAATAGTTTTCAATTCTGGTGGTCCAATGGCTAGAGTTTACCGTAACTGGTGGGTGGCTTCGATCACAGAGTTTGTGCTCTTTAAAACTATAGAAAATTTAAAAAAAAGGATTAAAAGACCAAAATAAAATGGCATATTATTAGAAACAAACAAAAACGGGTAGTGGGTGCAGAGGCTGATAAATAGGGTCACAAAAACACTCAATTTTTTTCTTTATGCTTTCTTATCTGTACAGCGAAATTGTCTGAGTGCTGTTATATTCGCAGTTAATGCCCCTCATTGGATCTGAAGCTGAAGCGGTTCCCTAGGAAAGCCCAAAAGCTGCTTCTGCCAACTTTCAAGTTCATATAATCCGAGCTTGGATTCGGAAATCTGAGAGAGCTACTTTTTTTTTTGGCTGTTTCTCATATCAGAATCCTTCCAGAAATAATGGGTCGGTCCAGTTTTCTCAGCATCCTTCTTGTTTCATCACTTCTGGTTCTGTGTTTCTCTCATGGTATTACCCTGCTGCTTTAGTTTTTGCCTTTTCTTTTCCTCGGAATAAATTCTGTCTGGTTTATTCTTTTCCTAATTTGGTCCCTTTTTACTTGCGCGTTTTCTTGACTATTTGAAGGATTCGGAAGAAAAGTGATGGAGACTGTTGAGCATGAAGATTCCACTTTTCGAGTAGAGGTCAGTATCCTTTTTTTTTGCCTTTATTTTTTTTTTAAATATGCGTCTTATGGTTGTTTCACTCCGTAATTCTTTTTTAATTTTGTTATGTCCATAGAGTAAATATTTGTTTGTTGTCCAGGAAAGTACTGTCGGAAAATCGAGGATGATGATAGAAGTGATGGATTATCCGGATCCCGGGCCAAACACTAATCCGAAAAGTCGGTACATTTTCAGCCCTCCTCCGCAACTCTAATTGAGGTTATCAACCAAAGACTAAAGGGATTGTCGGTTTCTTTTGTCTTTCTCAAGCCAAGCCAAGTTTATGTAGATGAGTAGGCAGCGTTGTTAAGAAGGTTGGAGTTCTTCATGCTACTAAGAGATGTTCTTTTTTTCAATTGTAATTAGTGAATAGGTTGTAGGATTTGGTTGTTGATCTTCGTGTTCTTCGAAGCTTTGGATTCTTCTTCTTCTTCTTCTCCTTTGTCTTCAAGTGTGCAATAAAACAGTATGCTAATGCTTGTCCTTACTGTTGTATCCAAGCAAAGAGGTATAGAATAACACATTGGCTCTTCAATGAGATGATCGATTACAGACTCTGTTTGTGTTACTTATAAAGTTCAATTTTTGAGGCTGAAGTTGTGAATCATTGCTGTCCTACTGTTAATTTGTATGCTCATGAACTCGATTAATCTGTATGCCATTACATTCTCGGTTTCTCTCTTGCATATAGAGGTGCTCATGTCCATTTCTTTGCCATGTCATTCCCTGATGTGATAAGCTCTGGTTTTAGTTCTTGTTTAGTAGCATATTGTTGTGACCAATTTGTGTTTCATGGTAACCGATTAAGTCTAATTTGATGTCCTTTGGGTTGAATGTTGGTATATAAAAGTTCATTCTGAGCTTTACTTCACTTGTACAGGATTCTGTAGTATTTCTGCCTCACATTTTATTATATTACAAGATCAACAATTCAAAGCTTCCCTCAGTTATATCAATGCCAACCCAAGGGGTTGGCCCAAGTGGTGAAGGCTTTGGTTTTGGGGTATCACTTATTTCAAGGTCTAAGGTTTAACACCTCATGAGTACAAACAATCCTTTGGGGCCACACCTCTTCGTGAAAAGTCAGTGATTTAACCAGTTTCATGTAGGAAAACTTCCGAGGGTGTGGTGCACGGGACCAAAGTTTACTCTGCAGGAGTGGGTCCGAAGTGCCCTACCTTGGGGAGGTTCCCCAACATAAAAAAAAGTTATATCAATGCCCTCGAGGTAATTTACAATAGAAAATTATTTGACTTGGTGGAGTGCAATGTGTTGAGTTAAATAGACTTCTTAATTATGCTTCACGTGCATGAAAGTGCACTTGCAGCATTATTAACATAAATCGGGTTCTGTTGCAAATATCATGCTCCCTTGGCGGTGGCTCATGCTGTATTTAAAATATTTGTGTTCCTTGAGAGCCGGCTTCCTTAATCCCTGTTGATAGATAATTCCAACTTTCTGCATAAGTACTAGAGGTGCATGCTCAACTAGCTAGTGGATGACAACATAACTTCTTCCAATTTGCAGTTTATGTTTTTGAATATTTGGGATCCTGTGATCTGGACTGACTAGGAATTTTTTAATCTCTATTTAATACGACCATGTTCATGATGGAATTACTCCAACATATGCAATAAAGAGCAAACTAATGGTCATAGACTCATCATGGTGATAATCTTGGAAGATGTTCTTTGAGACTTTAGGAGAGCAGTGGACGGAGTTTGTGTATTCTTCTTACTTGAAAACTCATACATTTGTGTATAGTTGCTTAGCGGAGGGGGAAAAAAAAAAGGGAGAGAAAAATTATCATGAGATGTTTCCTTTACCTGTTGCTCTGTTCTAATAGGAGAAACTTTCTAGCTTATGTTGCTAGAGTTTTTGCCGTATGGCACATGCATTACGGGCGAATAAGGCAGGTACCGGCAATCTCGGTTATTTAAGGTTTCTTTAGTTTTTTTTTTTTTTTGTTCATAGATTTTGTCAATCGCAGTGGTCAAACAGACCAGTTTCTGAAAATGAATTACAGTTTGGGAGAATTTCCTCTCTATTTCCGATTCTTTGGTATTCTTTGAAACTATCAAAGTTTTAATAGTACTTTTATTCGATATTCTGTGCAAATCAACGAATTTTTGTGTAATCTTCTTCTTTCTTCTTTTTTTGTTTTGTTTAATCCTACACGCTCTGTACATCACAGGCGATGGCCAAAAAGAAAAGATGTTATGAAGAGGGGCAATGAGGAGGTAGACTTGACTCAGAATGATAGCCCCATTGAAACCATTGGACACTGCACCAATTTCCCCTCTCATGCCGTGTGTGGAACGAGAACGAGAAGAGGTTACGTATTTCTCAGATCGTATTGGGCACTCCAGGCGTTTTGGAAGAAATTACAGTGACAACTTCGCAAGATGCAAACTTTTTACCCCAACAGAAATGGCACTCTTTCTTCAAACAGGTCTTATATAAAATATCTTGAGAAACCCATGCGAAAATGAATAGCATTATAAAATTTCAAACCGGTCCGTGTAAACTGTAGGAAATAGTGGGTAGCCCGCATGGTCAAGTTTATTACTTTCCTAGAAATTTCAGAACTTATCCCAGAAGAAGGAAGGAAAAAGATAGAAATAAAGAAAGAAACTTCAATGCTTTTTCTTCCCCCAGCAAAGTCAACCCAACTTTAGAAAACCGGCAGATTCTTGGCAAATCCCATATACACACATACATATGCGGACAAAGAAGAACAGGCCAACCTCAGCTATATTTTTATATTTTTCCTTATGTTTCCAACACTACTCCTAAAATATCGGGAATGGAGAAACTTCTCCGGATTGACCACTTCAATAATGTTCCCATCTCTCATGCAAGACCGGCGGCACCACACAAGCACCTTCCCCTCCACAGTTCATATCTGACCACTTTGATGTCTTCAAAGTATCCGGCTAAATTCAAGTCCTTATATAAGAACCCTACTCTTCAATTCTAACATAATCTTCATGCCAACTATTCTCTAGTTTCCCCCTCTTCTACTTTTCTGAATCGAACTTCATTCCTAACACTCGGGGAGGAGTCGAGATTTCTGTTTCTGTTTCTTGATAGGATAATCTATTACTATACCTTCCATCTGCTATATTACAATGGAAAAGGCGTCACAAAGGAAAAGCATATCGGCTTTGTCATTGTATTGTTTTTCGCTTGATGTTCTTTTCATCCAAATAATTGCCATCTGTCTAAGTAAAATACACAATTTTTTGACAAGATTTTGGTCTTCTCTCCAACATCAACCCAACTTTGATAACCCGAAGGCTCGGGATGAGAAAAAGAATTCAGATTTTGAGCTGAGCCAGCAACAGACTATCACAAGCAGAAAGAAAGATGATAGCATCTTGAGCAGAGGAGATGCGGAAACGGTCATGCAAAACTTGGGAATTTTTTGCAGCTCAGAAGGCGAGGAACTTCTGGAGGGGTTCAGTTCCAATGAGGTTTCAGGGCTGTTTCATGAGAAGGAACCAAGCTTGGAGGAGTTGAAGGAAGCTTTTGATGTTTTTGATGAGAACAGAGATGGGTATATTGATGGAAGGGAGTTGCAGAGAGTTCTCTGTATTTTGGGCTTAGAGGAAGGAAAAGAAGTGGTGAACTGCAACAAAATGATCAGGACATTTGATGAAAACAGTGATGGAAGAATAGATTTCAATGAATTTTTAAGATTGATGGAGAACGTCTTTTGCTGAATGATTGTTTGCATTCTGGATATACATATATAAAACATATCGAGATTGGGATTCACTCCTCCTTTTAGTTATTTGTTGTGATTCGTGTGATTCCAATAGATCTTTTTCTTTTTGGTCGTGTGTGATTCCCTTGTTATATAATAAGCTTTATTGGTATCATCATCATACCAAATATAATAAAGTTGAATCTTGAGAGGTTCTTGCACTCAAAATGAAACCTCACTAACAAACTTATCATTGTAATGGCGTTTTAAAATGAAAAGTTCGATTCTCTTCTCAAATGGAACCAATCCTCGACAATCGACATCCCAAGTTGATAAATATATCAATTTCCAAATAATTTCTACTTCCATGAACTAATATTTCTTTCCCGATTATGAAGAATTAGGCCCGGACGGTGAGAATCTACGTACCATCAAGAAGACCACCAAACAGAAACTTCAACCGTGAACATTTTTCCCGTCAAACTCAGTCGAACTAGAGACAGCAAGCCTTTTGTCCTTTTAGACAACACAGAAAGACAATCCGGCAAATATGTTCAGTTCGTAAAATACAAATTAATTTCAGAGGAAAGCATTTTAATCGGACCTCTGATGGAATACTGCTTTAAGCAGGTACACTGTGACCGCCGTCCCAGTCGAGAAAAAGATCTAGCCAGCTACTGCTTCTGAATTTATAGAAGAAGTACAAAAGAGAATAGAGATCCGTTACAGGCAGAGTAATTGAACAAGTGACCAATGGCTTATAGAACACCGTCTAAGAAATCCTTCGCTTTTCCTGCTCAGATAAGTCGGGCGAGGGCTTCTGCTGTTGCCCCTGAGCCCAAGCAAGAGCACGGCCATCTTCAGCAGAAGTACAAGCATAAGCAAGCTGTTGTGTAAAAAATGACAGTAAAGTAAACAAAAACAAAATTCAATCACACGATGCAAAAGGTTCAACAACGTGCTACGTCTACAGAGTTACATAGTATTTTATTATCTTGAAGAATGATAAAATATATTTTGGGAAGAAATATAGTATTACAGATTGGCCATACTATTAATTAATGAGCGGTGCTAATCCCATGTACCGCTGGGTCAAATTGATCTTATTTTTTCTTTTCTTTTTTAATTTTTTTATTATTTTAAAACATTTTTAAAAAATATAAAAAAATATCAATTCACTAATAGTCAATTCCTTAACTATTAAGTAAAGAAAAAAAATTAAAATACATTAGGTGTCAAAATGAAGGAACAAATTGAGTAGACAAAGTAGTATTTTTCGTAATTATTAACATATTTATAGTGCTGTTAGGAGGGGTGTTAGGCGGAAACTCTAATTTCATAATTACTAGATTATTCGCTCGAGCGACGTGTCAAGTAAGTCTTGAGCGAACTCTATCTAATGTTTGCTTGAGCGATATGTCGAGGGAGTATCGAGCAAATTCTCTACCTGAGTTTGGAATGACCTGTAGCGCGAACTTTGATCGAACTTTTTGTGTGACATTTTTCGAATCAAACGGTTATCAAATCGAACCATCGGTTATCAAATCGAACCATCACAAATAAACTAGACTCCACAAATCCAACACCAATGAAATTAAATGCAATCAAATTGAGGAACCATTATTTGTGCTCGTTGTGGATCGCAATTTCCTCATATTATAAACCTCTTCAGATTCCCAGGCCATTTAGCTAACCTGACTCACACAATTTCAAAGCATTAGATGCCCCTTCTTTGTTCTCTCTCTCCCACTATTACTTCAATGGACATACTATCTTGCTTTCTTATCACCGCGAAACTGCCCCGAAACTGCGATTGATTGTACTAATGACCATGGCGACTATGACGGTGCAACCACTGCAGTGACAACTGCATCCCACAGTTTTAGTATCTGCATACAGCTTGGTTAGATGCGTAGACGTCAGAGAACAAGCTGATGCAGTTTAAAGAAAATGGGGTCGCCATATCTGGCATCATTATGGTATGCTAAACCATAGGTGAAACTTAAACCAAACCTAGACAGCTGTTGGAGACTCTAAATCATAATAAGCAAATAAGCTTCTCCTCTTCAGATGTCAGAAGATTTATCTCTAATAATAATGATGTCTTTAAAGCAACTAAAATTGGGTAGAATCTTGAAGCTGGTACATTTCTTTGCACTGCAGTCTGCAGTAGCTTTGCAAGTTGGGTGAATATAGGAATGTCAATTTCTCTCCATAAAATATTTTATAGAAAGAATGTGGTAATTCCTTATAAAGATTAAAATGAGTTTGTTTCTAAGTCGTGTGAGACTTCTCAACATGCCCCCTCACGTGTAGGTCAGTATTTCCTGTATCATCATCGTGGGTAGGTCGTAGAAGCCCATCATCGGTCATAGATTAACCTGACTCTGATACCATATAGAAACACTCATTTCTCCCCATAAAAGGTTTAATAGGAAGAGTGAGGTAATTCTTTATAAAATTCAGGATGAGTTTGTTCCTAGGCTATGTGAGACTTCTCAATACGCCCCCTCACGTGTAGGTCGATATTTCTAGTACTATCATCGTGGGTAGGTCGCAGGAATCCATCATCAGTCATTGGTTAACCTGCTATGATACCATATAGAAACATCAATTTCTCTCCATAAAAAGCCTTATAGGAGGAGTATGGTAACTCCTTATAAAGACCAGAATGAATTTGTTTCTAAGCCACGTCGAACTTCTTAACTGATGGTGATGGCAAAATCAAACCTCTATTCCGAGCTCTTTCGTGAAACCTTGAGAATGGCATTAGACATCACTGTTTACGCAAATAAGTAGGATTTGATAACTTGAGAGGGAGGCACGTATAAATGACAAGTCAATGATCATATAAAAATCTAAGAGAAACATTTAATTAAGGTGATAGTAAAAAGAAAAAAAAGAAAAAACACTCGTGTCGGCAACTCTTTATTGGTTGGATCTGTTATTCTTTTTCAACGAAATTTTTTTTTTTTTTTTTTTTTTTGGGGGGATACCTTTACTTTCTCTATCTTTGTTTCTATTTGAGGATTGAAGAATGATTTTTCTTCTGAAAAAGTGATGAACGGCACCCCATGTGTGTGCACGTTATCTCTTCCCACCTGCCGGAGCTCTCTCTTATGCCATCACTTGAAATGAATTGACGCTATATTGGGACGTGACAGAAGTGTACAGGTTGACTCCAAATAGAAAATGCAGAAGAAGTAAAAGAGATAAGGCTAGTTACGAGTCTTAAATCTATAAATTTATCCAAGTCTTTTATAAAAATATAGATTCTATAAAGAAAAAAAATGAGTTTTTCACTTTTTTTTTTTTAATTTTTATAAATGACTTGTTCAAAACTTATGTATTTGTAGTTTGTGTATATCATTTCTCAAAAAATTATTCAATCTCTTCATGTGGATGATGTTGTTAACAACTTAACATGGATAAACTGTCGCATGAGAAAGACATTTGGCACCAGAACATTAATTAGTATTAATGTAGAATGCCAAGCGATCCAACTCACGATATCTACAATTGTCAAAAATAACAAACTCCTTATCAAGGATTTTGAGAAGTACTGGTGACCACTGACCTCCCATATATTAGCTTTTTCTTTTTTCCAAATGCAATTCCATGCGAATATTTCTTCAACATACCAAGACTATTTTACTTGGGCAAAAGCATTTTCCTGTGTCCCCCATTAATGGAGACAGGTAGACAAAAACTTAAAAGAGTAGATGCATAATCACTTTGCTGTCTTTCATATATAGTTGGATTTGGGGGCTCATTTCACTCTAAAGTTTTACGACACCAAATTTGTGAAAGATATATTCATGGGGATAAGATTATATTGTCAATTTTCTGACCATTCCACTGCTGCCTCCTGGAGGTTGGAGATAACAGGTTTAGGACGGGTTTCGATAGTGAGATGAGATTAGATGAGTTGAAATGTTTTGTGAATAGTAGTGAAATTAGATAGGATGAGGTGAAATTATCACTTCTGTGGCCCTTAGTTTAAGCTTATTATAAAGTAAAATGGTCTATTTGGTCGTGCAATTCATCCCAGAACAAACCAAATTGGTTTGATTACTAACTTTATGCAGTTTACTTTATATCATCGAAAAGGTAATGTCTGGAAAATGAAAGCTTTACATACATCTCGATTCAGAAAGTGAAGCTACCAATCACATTCAAGTAACATGTCAAATACAGACACACGCATATGCAGCTTATTAAAGCTTACTACAGTGACCTTCGAGAAACAAGCATATATCATTATCGATGCAATTTTTTTCTGAGATGAGCATAGCTGCCTCCTGTAAAGGCTTTATCAAGACAGTTCTTACACTTTGATGCATTAGGGGCAGGCAGTAAAATTACAGTGCCAAACTTCCATCAACAGAATGTTTTTCATACTTTGATGCACTACAGGCACGTAGTAAATCTGCACCACCTAGCTGCCATTAACTCTCTCTCTCTCTCTCTCTCTCTCTCTCTCTCCAGCAACTAATTAAATAAGGTCTCCAGGCTTCAACACAAAGCGAGACATGAACTGCAAAAACTCACAATCATATTCAAAGGGAAAGGACGGACCTTTTCGAACCAAACCTTGCATTTTGAGCCAATATTAAGGGTCCTATATACTCTGCTTTTTAATATAAATCTGTAGGATTTTTCAACCATAGCCTTGCCATACTTTAGTAGACATGGTGTAAACAGTCTTTATAGAGTGAGGGACGTTTAATAGCGAAACTGTCCACCAGTATAAGTCTGTCCAAAGGACCAACTGGCCGGGGCAACATTGTATGAAACCACACTGCGTCCATCGCTGGTTGTGACAACAAAAGAAAGGCTTTGTCCATTGAGATATGAATTGCTCTGCCAATTTTGGCCCCAATTCCGGGACATTGCCTGCCAGCCACTTCTTGAGCCTTTGATGGAAACCGCATGCACATCCCCAGCACCACCAACATTGGTCACTAGAACTAAATTGAAGTAGGAATGACCATTGACGGTGAACCTAATACCTCCACTTTTTCTGCAACTTACCCTATAGAAACCATGACAGAAATTAACTGGAGGCGTTTGAAAATAACTAAGAGGGAGGAAACGTGTGAGTAAAACGCTCGCTAGATTACCTTCTGTAAACTACAGGGACTATCCCAGCTCTGTATTGGGCAATGTGTTGGAAGATTGGCTGAGAGAGATCAAAGTGGGGGCGGGGAGGGTCACACCAACCCCCTGGTGGGCAGAAATTTGTGGCGGTGACCACAATGGAGCCAGAGAGGCACCATTGTGGATCATTTGCACATCTAATTTCAAAGCAAGCCCCACAGCTTAGGCCATTGTCGAACAATGCAGTGCTCAGTGCTGCTGTGTTAACCCCATAACCCTGGCTGTATAGGTTTCCATACCCACAAGCCCCGCCTATAAAATAGCCAAAAAGAGAATGAATTAGCAAATCTTCTTATCTACAGAAGAAAACAATATGATTAAGTAAAAAAATTATAAAAAATTAGATTCAGGTCGATACAGTTGCATACCCATCGTCCCAGAAGCATCGCCTCCACCATAGAAAGTGGCATGAGCATCTGTCCAACCTCCATAATACCCATTAACTGACGCGACCATTGAGATAAACCCCACCATAAAGAAACCAAAAAGAGCCATTTTCCTGCACTAAGCAAACTAGCTGGACAGGAATTGAACCTTGAGAAGACTTGCACGGGGAAATGAAGAGTGGGGGAATAAATAGAGGTCAGTCAACATCAAACCTGACTGACAACCCGACTCATCCTTGAGCTGTTGGGACCATGCAACTTAAAGACTACGTGAAGTGGTTTCGAACCTTTTGGTGCCGTGAACTGTTGAAACTATCCATTTCACTGCAGATTACATAAGCTTTTTTTCTTTGGGGGAAGGGGGGTTGAGACCGCGTGGTTTCAGGCTGTCCGAAGTGGGGCAATATGAATCAATGCCCAAGTTCAAACTCTTCTCTAGCCCTATACGCTAAATAATGGATGCATGAGTAAGACAAGAAGGGAACGGTTTCTAGGCACTAAACGAAAATGACCATTTTCCATGTTTTCAGATCTATAGCTTACCAGATTAAGCGCCATTACAGATCTTATCAACTTACTACGACTCTGTCTCTATTGCCTTCAAAACTTCTACCTCATATTAAGATCCGGAGGATCCAACAACCTACCAAAATGCGGTTTAGATCATTATGATGTTGGCATCGAAAATCAACACACTCGATTAGATGTTCTGTGGTCATGTTACCACATGCAGGCCAGACTGATCAGAGTTCTCATTTTGCAATTTACACGGTTTCCTTGCTGTCAGTTTCATTCTACATCTCCATAATGAAATTGACATTTAATGTCAATCGTATGAATGGGTATTGAGGGAAAGGTTCTGCGGATTACATAAATAACAAAAAAGAAATACAATTTTCTTTCTCTATATTCTATTTCAAAGATTACTTGCTAGACCATCTATGCTGAGTAAAATTAACCCACCCCTGATCTACTCCAACCTCCAACATTTACTTTGGTCATCATCTACCCCAACATGACAAACGGTTGTTTGAAGCAGTCTTTTTACAGTAACGTCTTTTGATGTAAAAGCTTCAGGTCAATCCAACTGTACTTTTCTTTCTAGACCACACGTACTTGCCTTGCTCCCTAACTTTTGTTTCATGTCTTTTTGCAACACATGAGATCTTTTCTACTTTGGTTGGGAGAAGTAATAAAATATAGGATCCTGGAGTGAACTGTGAAGCATAGAGAATGTCGGTTTATTACCGCATGATTGTAATAAAATGTTGAATTGGAAATTGTGGTAAATGTTGAGATGACAAATCTTAATAATTTAATTTGAACGATCCAGATGTTTAGAATCAGTTGCTATGTATTTTTTGAGATGCTTTAATTTTGGGAATCTCCTGATAATTCCAAAAGGACATCCATATATATATAGATCCATATATATATATATATATATAGATGGAAAAAGTAAAAAACATGCATATATGGAGTTTTATTTTGGGGAAAAGAATGAAGAATTATATCCGGGAAAAAGATCATTATGAACACTCCTCACAAACACGAATGGAAAAGGATATTTCTAATGAAACTTGCTCACAAAACTTGAATATTTCTTTTAATCGGCCTCATCCGGGTAGAGTGAAACTTAATAGTGATGATAGAAGCTTGGGTAATCTTGGGCTGGCAGAAGCTGGAGGTGTTATTCATGATGACTATGATCAGTTGTGTGTGGCTTATTCTGTGTTCTTGTATTAGGATTCTAACAATTTGGCTAAAATGAGAAGTTTGCTGGAAGTGGTTCGGACGTGCTATCAACTCGGTTTCTATTGGGTAGAGATTGAGTCTTATTCTCAAATTATTATTAATTGGATCATTAGGGGTAATTGTAATATCTAGTACTTAGAGAATTTTTGGGATGAGTTACATGGTTACCTTTCTTGCATGGAATATAGAATGCGCCATGTATTTTCATGAAGGAATTGTTGTGGCTAATTTTCTTGCCAAGCAGGATGCTGGGAGTTTAACTATGGATTGGAATGGTGATAGAGACATAATTCACAACAAATTAGAAGGTCTTCTTCAAATGGACAAATTTGGTCTTCCTTATCTGCGGATATCGTAGTGTTTTTTTTTCCAGGTAAGATGCATTCGGCTTATTGTTTCTTTTTTCATTATTTGCATGTGTTAATTTTTTCCTATTGGTGCTTTTTCTCATATCATTTCTACTCAGGGTTGTTTCTTGTATTTTTTTTGTTTTGATTTTTGTTTTCTATTTGAACTTCTTGGTATTTTGTATTGTGGTTAAATGACGTTCTTAGGTTTTTTTATGTCTGGGTTCAGGCCTTTATGCTTATTTGTAATCTCCAGGTGTATATTTGTAACCACGATTTTTTTTCGCCATAAGTAAGGTCTATCAATAAATTTGGAATACCGCCCTCTTTTAAAAAAAAAAAAAAAAAAAAAAAAGGCCTTTCGATTTTTTTAAATACATAGATAGAGAGAGAGAGAGAGAGAGAGAGAGCTAGCTTGGTAATTATACTTTCAGATGACTAATTAAATTCAAAACTCGTACAAATGTGATCATGTGAGGATACCAGCGAGGGAGGGCTTGAATTGTTCTAAGTTTCAGTACAGTTTTCAATCAATCTCTGACAGAAGATAGCGCCATTGCATGCTTTGAAGGAAAATTATCCTCTCACTGTTTATTCTTATCGTTCGTTCTTATCGTTGAAATTTTTTATTTTTATTTTTTATTTATCTTTTTATTTAGTGATTAAAAAAATATTTTTTTAATAATATTATGATTTTTTTATTTTTTTAAAAAATTATTAAAAGTATTAAAAAATACATGTAAAAAAAATAACAAAAAAGAAAACACCAATTAAACCTAACGCTGGCTCCGGCAGGAGCTAGGAGCGGTGAAGGTAGCACCGTCCTGCTTTCAATCTACTTGTGATTGGAGACAGTATCAAACCCGATATCCCAACTTATGATATTGTGGGTTCAACGTTGTCCAACTCATGCAAAAAAAAAAAAAAAACTTATGCAAATTAACAAATTTTCTTGATCTCAACCTCAAATAACATGTCCAGTTGATCATGACCAAGAGCTTATAATTATTTCATATAATTACAGGACTGTAATAATGGTGTAGGATAGTGTAGCCTATAAAATATAGCCTCCTAATTAAATTTAATTGTCATCGTGAGTCGTTTCTAATTTGTTTGGAGTTTAAAATTTAGAGTTCAAATTCAAAATCTTTGACATAAAGTTGGAGAGAAATGAATATATACTATCGACCCTATAATATTTACGGTGGGAAAAAAAATCATTATATCATGACAAATACTTTCCTGTTAAAAAACAGTAGTTTCTGATCTAGGAAAATCATTCAAGTCAGAGCCCAAGATTTTTCACGCTTTTACATACAAACAGAGAAGACAGTGCCTCAGCGTAGCATGTTTATCGTGAACAATGACAAATGCATCCATCATAGTTCAGTTCAATTTCTGACCCACAAATTTTGAAGATGTGGGGAGCTGCCTGATATGAAGCTCATGTTTCTGCGTCAGAGAGACTTGATCAGAAGAATTCACTATTTCTGCATACATTATATGGAAAGCATTGCTTCAGCATAGCAAGTTTGTCATCGATCGACAATGACAACGCAATTACAGTTCAATTCTTCGGACCCGCGAATTAAAGATGGGAAGCCTGATATGGACATCACTGCCGTCGCTTTTAAGTACGTACTACTCCATATTAGCAATAATTCATTTCTGCATGTGCAGATGCTTCTGCATTCTAAAAGCATGTGATACGGATAATCAACTTGGGTTCATTTAGAATGTGACACAATTTACAATATTTCCATATGATCGATATACCGTAAACGTGTATAATTTTGGTGTAGGAGCATGTTTGCTTGAATATGAGATAAACTAATTATTAAATAAGCCATAAAGCTCTGGCCTTTGGGTAATAATTCATATTTGTCGTCCCATATGCAGCCAATGTGCGATCAAAAAAAATTATCAGTCCCTTTCTCATGCAACGTTGTCTTCCTCAGACCAGTATATATCACATGTATGCTTTGGATGAGAATTGATCTGGCCAGGATGAAACAGTTCATAAGTTCTATCTTCTTCTTCATTATCCCCCATTGTTGTCGACAAAAAGCTATACTGCATTAATAATGGATCACCCCCACCTAATTTAAGTTGCCTACATCACTGAGAACATCGTAAACCCAAGTTTAGATGCAAGCTCATGGTCCTTCATTTATTTGTTTCTTTCATGCATGCTCGTGGTCTTGAGCCGGCCGGTGCATGTCTGGCGCATGATGATCAATCTGTGAGCTGGGATTCACATCACATCCGCACTGTTTCATGAACCATACGTACATTCACATCCGTGGTCCTTTTGTATCGATGATCTATTTTGGTGATCTGTAAACATACTTTGATCATCGAGATTGCATGATAAGAGCTCAAGCGGGATAGAATAACCATATCCTTTAATTTTAATGATATCTAGGGCCAAGGATAGAACTAGGTCATGATATTCATGCTATTAAATAACATACAGGATGTGGTCTGGTTACCGGCCAACATCAACGAAAGCAAACTCATGTAAAGACTAAAAAGTCATGAGATGGGCAAGTCATATAAAATCACCAGCTGGGTGGCATGTTCCAGTGTCCCCGAGTCACTTCCATGGTTTTCTTTCTAAAATTTATAATAATTATTTTTATTTTTATTTATGACAACTGTCTGAAAGTAGAATGAAATAAGCTACTTGCAGTTGAATCAGAGATATTTAGGGGCGAGCATTAGAATTAGCTTCGTCAAAGTAACTAAAAGCACATATTTTTCATAAATTTAAAACTATTCAAGTCGTAACTCCACATTGAATTAGTCAAAATAATAATATCATATTATTTTTTTAATAATAATTTTTTATTTTTTTCATATTTTATAACAACACTAACTTTATATTAATTAATAATAATTTTTTACTTAAATTATTATCTTTCAACTATTATTTTTCCTCAACCTATTTCTCAACTATTAGTTGGGTTTTATTTTTAGAATAAAATATCAAAGTAATTGGGTCTTATTTTTTAGAATAAAATATTACTTTTAAAGATGAATAGTACATCTTCAAATATGAAGAACCACCCCCGAATACTTTAGCTCATATTTCAAGTCTATTATTTAACTACTCCTTTTTTTTTTATAAGTAAATTATTTAACTACTCCTATGCAGATCATTCAAGCCATATTTCTTTAAATTTTGAAGATGTACCATCATTTAACTAAGCCAATGCCATTTCTCTTAGTAAAGGCTTCTGACGGCCACCTCTAGATCCCACTCACAGCCTTTTTTTTTTGGCTCAAGGAAGGAAACAAAAAAAAAAGATGTTCCGCGTGGGCATGAATTCTAAATAGGAAAGTATGGCGTATGAAGTTTGCCTATTAATGTGTGTAATCTTTATTTATGAATGGATCTTAGTGGAAGATATACCCATCATGCAGATTACCTAACTAAGCCATACACAAACTATTATTTATATATTCGTCCGCCCATGATATGCATGCAGCTACTCATGTGTGGTCAGGAAATTTCAGTCACATGTATGCTCTGGATCGATCGATGTAAACTGATCGAGGGACGAAACAGTACTTCGTTCTATCTTCTTCATTATAATCTCCGTTGTTTGTTGACAAAAAGCTACACTTCATTAAAAATGGCCCACCACCCTACCTAAATCAAAATGCAAACAGCTTTTAGAACATTATAAAGCCAAAATTACATGCAATTAATTAGCTTGTGAACCTTAATTTGTTTCTTCTTGCAAACCCATCTTAAGCTTATAATAAGTGACTAGTGCATTAATCATCAGTAAGGTTCGATTCACATTATTATATATCTTCAGTACTGTCTGGTGATTCATTCTCTCATACCCGCGGTGGTCCTTTTGCATTGATGATCATGATCTATTTCTTCATCTCTAAAATTTGATCATCGATGAGAGCTCAAACAGGCTGGAAGAACACATTCTTGTCATTATATATAGGATCATTGAGGTGATATCTTATTAATTAGCATGTGGTCTGCAGGCACGCCTGTCTAATTCAACGAATTTGCAAGATTTGGGTAAAAGTAAGATATGCAAAATATATAATAATAAAGGTGGCCTCATTAGGTCAAATGCCCCCGACTCACTTCCATGGGTCTTTTAGTGGTTTGTAGATTCCATGTTGGATGTTTCTTTCAGAATAACATTCTTTTTGACAATAACCAGGCTCTCTAGTTGCTGCCTTAGGTTACAAACTTACATATGGAACATGGAAGTAGTTGAGCTCATCTGAGTAGAGTTTAAATTTAAATCTAGCTCAATATTTAAACACATAATTTTTAAATCACTAAATATCACAACTCAAGATTTCTTTATATATGAGACCCACAATATTTTTCAACTCAACACTTCTTTACATACAAGACCCACAACCTCTCTCAATTTTTCATAAATATATCTAAACTCATCTTAACATTCAAACACATCTAAACTCATTTTAAATGTACCTCACGAAATTCATTCCATCATCTCAACTCATTCATATTTATAAAGAATTCAAATCAGCTGATCAACATCTAACTGCAACCTAAGTTTGACGAAATAAGCCTAGTACTTACAGTAAAATGTAGGTAAGGGATTACTCCCTTAAAAGCCTATCTATCACCTACAGATCCCACCACCAGCTTTTTGTTTTTCTCTATCAGAAAAAAATATAAAGATAAGATAAGAAAAGATGTCCAACATTTGAATTATTGAAGGTTTTAATCAAAAGGATTTCTAGATGAGTTTTTTCTTCTAAAATCACGAGGGGGGCAGTCAGTATATCCATAAAGGAAAGGAAAAAGTCAGTATAAGAGGCAAAATGCCGACTCAAAAGTTGAGAGATGATTACTTGCTCGAGAGGGTCGCTACTATAAAATCATTTTCCTAGTAGAGTAGATCCTTCCCAGCAAAACACATACAGCATGTCTCTTTATTTATTCATTTTTATTTTTATGTTTCATATAAAAAAATATCATATAAAAAATATAATATAATTTTACAATATATCTAAACAAACAATATACACTATTAACTCCAAACTAAACTTGAGTTTCTCTAAGCCTGGTATATAATCTCTTTAATAGATACAAATATATTTTTATCAAAAAATTTCCAGAATCTCTTACTATTCACACAACTTCCACACACCACATTTTTTTTATTTTTTTTTTATCAAATATTTATTATATGAATAATGAATAGAAAATTTGGAATAGTTTAAAAAAATAAACCCAAAAAAAAATTACATATTAAAAAATTAAAAAAATATATAGATTGTAATTGAAATTGTGTAGCAAAACTCGATATGAAACATTTGAGAGTCGAACATCTTCATAATCAATCATCTCGATCCGTACCTTGCACAGCACAGGATTTCTCTCCTTTCCATTCAGCGGCGTGTTCAGAATTCTCTTCACGCTACCAAACTCGATAAGTATAAGATTGTAACCAAATTGTTTTGGGAGGCAAATTGTATAAATTCTGCTTTCCCTTTGCTGCAAACTTATTGGCAGCTTATGCACTGCCGTTAATGAGTATGCTTCCTTTTGAGAACGAAATTTACTTTCACATCTGTTTTAATTTCGGCCATCACCTTATCAATCAACCGTTTCCAATCCCGGCTAATATATATCAAAATTATAAAAGTTGGAAATACAAAGGAAAAAACACAGAGGTCACTTTCAACCCCAAAAGCAGCCAGAATCGAAAGATCGGGATATCCGGAAGCATGCCTCACTGAAAAATTTAAGTCAGTCACAGGCTTCTTACGGGCATGATCGTCACTGTTTCCTCAATAAACAAATTGAAAATGTAGAATTTTGGATACATGCACGAGACACTAGAAATGCTTGTAACTTGCATTTACGTAAAGTGAAGATGCAACCTATTGGCCATAATAAGTAGGGTGACCCGGAGGCGGACCTCCACTAGGTCGCACATTTGGTGGAATCCCCGGCTGAAGCTGACCGGAAGATGAAGCACCACCAGGTCGCACATTTGGTGGAAACCCTGAAGAAAATCCCATTGAAGAGACGGCAGAAGGAATTTGGCTGGTCGCTACTGCAAAATTTTGACCAGGATAAGTGCTAGGAACAGATCCAAATGGGGCTCTGCCGGCCTGCATGGATGCATCCCATGGTGCCATCTGTCTGCTAGGATACTGAGCAGGAACAGAACCGCCAGTATTAAAATCATTTCCAGCATACATTGGACCAGGCCGAGGATTTTGCCAAACTGGACCTGACACTTGTGATGCAAGTAAACTTGCATCTGGGATCGTGTAATCTCTACTTTTGTCACTGTAAGCCTGTAAGTAACAAATGGTCAGATTCTCAAATAATATTCATAAACATGTAATAAAGACAATTAACCATGACAAAGGGCAATTAAGCGTCAAGAAGCATACATTTAAGGACCAAGTTCGATCAAGAAAGGATCCACTCTTCCTTCTAAGGACTTCTTTACATTATTTCCCCTTTCATTTATTTTTTCTCATCTACATTAAATCAAAATTACATATTTGTACCTTTACATTGAGATCAGTATGACGAGAGTATGATAGATGAAGCTTACAATAGCCACCATCATATATGCAATGACCTTCTAAAGCTTCTCTGGCAACTGCTGCAATACTAACATCTGAAGAGAACAAATAACAGATCACTAGACAGCCATGAAAAGATAAAATAACGGGAAGAGAAGGGGGGGGCGGGGGGGGGGGGGGGGGGNGGGGGGGGGGGGGGGGGGCTGAAGTCAATTCTGAGCCTTGTTAATATGTGTCAACAATTAATTAGAGGCCTTGAAATGCAAATACAACAGACAAATTCCAGAGACAAAATAAACGAAAAAGAATAGTAAAAGATGTATTGTAATTTGGTACAGATTCCAGCATAAAGAATCAATGAGACCAAAATGAGAGAATGCAGAAAGAAAAAAAGCCACATAAATAGACTTTCAACAATACCTCCCCAGGTAATATGCATTAACCCTAGCAGGTAAACAGATCCTGAGTTGATATCTGTCCCATATACTTCAACAATTAAAGTGGATGGCTGAAAAAAAAATATGTAAACATCTTCCTGAGCCCTAACCAACTTGAATCTACTCAAGCCCATCACCACATTTCAATAGAGTGAAAACTAGATCCATACCTCAAACATACAAATTTGAAGGTATATCCGTTCCACAGCTCTTATTCAATGACTTATATTATAATGAGATATATGGTACGATGGATTCTAAAAAGGTCCTTTCAAGTAAACAGAGTCGACTAGCTGGATTGCATATTAGCACAAGGAACCTTTGAAAACTAAATCATCTCCCCTCAGTTCAAACTGTGTGATCAAACATAGTTGCTATAATGAAGGAAAACCACACCCAAAAACAAAACTAAAATGTGCAGTGTCAATTACTAGTTATAACATATTACATGATGATAATGGGCGCTTTAAATTCACTAGTGCACTAATGACACCAGTTGGAGTGGCACCCAGAATATAAAATGAGGTGTTGGATGGGGTCACTGGTTCAGTTAAAGGTCCAATGGTCCAATGCTTGGCAAAGGGTTTTGAGAGAGAAGACCAAAGAATGACTGGTACAGATTGACAAATCAAACAATGAAAATACGGAGGAAATTTTCCTTCTTAAACCAAAGCCTTGCTCAAAGTGAAAAGAACAAGGAAAAAAACATATGAAAGAAACATACCAGCGTGCAAGAACAGAACAAACACCAAGGTATAAGGATGCATGTAATTCAATGCAGAAGGATTTGAAAGAAACACCAAATGCATGGGAGACATAATAGCCAAATAGAGAGTTATATACCAGGGTATTGAACGAGTGCCTGAGTTTGACCATTCTTCTCAAATATAGCAATTTTCTGGACAGTGCCAAAGGCAGAGAATACCTGTGACAGGTAAAGCAGCATAGTTGTATAAGCAAGTAACCTAGTTGAATCACTTCAAAAGAGGAATGCATACAAATCCTCACCGTGTGCAGAACATCCACAGTGACAGCATACTGCATATTCTCAATTGAAGCAAGAAGCACATTACTCTCAGGTTCTTTCCTCTTTCCATCAGGCCCTAGTGCAGGCTGAACACTACAGTTTGTTAGTGTACACTCACAAATGCAAATTGCAATAAAAGTTCCATGAACAAGAAGTTACCTGCACAACACCCTCAATTGCAGTAGGATTCACAGGAAGATATGGATTTGTATAGTCCCTGCAGGATTATGCAAATAAATTCCAGACCTATCATGCATTGTTATGCATACCGCTACTTTATGCAACATTTAGAAAGTGCTACTGAGTAAAAACGCATCCATATTACCAAAAACAAGGACTGACACTCCAATATAATTAATTTTGGCCAAGTTGTAAACAAACAAAGGCAACACTGTCATACCAAACTAAAATTTTGCATGAAGCAGTCAAAGTAACCCTCAATCCTTTATACTTCAATATATTTTTCAACAAAATAAACAGAGAGCAGAGGATTGGAGCAAAGAACATGCAAAGAACATAGTCAACACAAAAGAATTTTAAAAATAGAAGAAACAGATTACAGAATCTCTTGATTCTGTAGTTACCTGCTTCTGTGAGACTGGAACTTGATATTCAGATCAGTGTGTGCAGAATACGAAATGCGCAGGTGACATGAATTAACATGCTCTGGAAGCAAATACCTATATAGAAACCATTAGAACATGAATACAAGAGTAAAATATTGGTGCCCTTCCAAATTTACCAAAGCCCAAAGGAGACATGGAGGCAACAATGAGGCATACCTGGGTATGCTTCTTTCATTTAAGGCATTCCTTGCAGCAGATGCGGTCTCAGCATCACTAAACTGGATTAATGCCTGCCAGAATCCATAAAAGTGGGTGATATAGCAAGACAAAAATAATTTCAAAAGCATCGACTGCAGTTGAAATCACACCTGGAAACCAGCAGCCTTTTCAAAAGTAGCAATTTTATGTACAAAGCCAAAAGCAGAAAATACCTGGCAAAAAAATTTCAAATAGTATGATTCCATCATATCAATATCATTATGAAAAGGAAAAATGATAACTATCAGAAGCCAACTGAGATGTAGATAATATGGGTACAAAAAGTAAATTCCAAACAGATGAGAAATAAGTGCAGAATGACACCTGTACATATATGCGTGACCTTAGAAAGGAGTATGACGTACATGACAATAATTCCAAACTGTCTCCAACAAAAGATATAAATAAGAGACATCATCATCTGTGATTCAACCAATTTAAAAAAAAAAAAAAAAAAAAAAAAAGTGTATAATTAAATCAGGATGCTTGCTCCAAAAGTTAGAAGAACATGATAAACGAACTCTAATGTTGAAATATGCAACCAATATTCCCTAGATATATACCACGGGAAGATACGAAACCTAGAGTTATTATTTAGATTGCAACTACATAAGAAACAAAATGATAAACAGATAATCTACAGTAGCGGTCATAAAAAAAATAGAGATGTGCCTGTAAACAAAATATTCAAACATGCCATATGAAACCAGATATTATACAAGAGTTTGTTAAGGTTAATGTGAAAATGACAAATACTACTGCATGCAAAAATTTATCAATTCAGCCATTATATAAGAAAGATTCTGAAATTCATTCTCAGGATGATCATGAGTCCCACCTAATTGTAATCTGAATATGAATAATGCTTTTGTTTATTTTTATTGAACATTAATAACACCTTATCTCACTTATCAAAAAGACAATCTTTAGGACCTTCAAAATATCAACAAGGTATGTGCTACACTAGAGGCGTAGACAAAAATGTGCCTTTTGCACAACTTTAGACCACATTTCCTGAGGGTTCATGCATAATACAATTGATTTATCTCTCTCAATTCTTAAAAGGAACAATACTTTTCTTGGCTTTTAACATCAGAAGTACCAGAAAAAATGCCCTTTATTTGTCGTATTTCTTAAGTTGAGATTTACACTATAATTTGCCAAGTTTCTCACTGTAATTTGCCGTTTATATGGCTCAACGTGTAACATAATAATAAGACATTTCATTAACTAGAAACTCCTAAAATATTTGTAAGAAGAAGTATTGAGATTTTGTTAAGTTCCTTTCAAGTCCACTTAAGAACTTAAAGAAATACTCTAGGCTGTTAATCAAGACTAAGACAAGGCCGTACAGTGTGTCAATTGGTGGATCATATTTTTTAACATTATAAAAATAGCTCTCACAAGGGCTCAACTAGAGAGAAGTCTAAAGGGAGGGTATTGTGATTTGTGAAGACGGGAATCAAGGAGTTGGGGTTGGGTTTTCGGGTAGAGTTTTAGTTCTACGGGAAACAAGGGGTTGGGGTAGGGTTTGGTGTATTTTGGGTTGTTTTTTCACGGGCTTTTTGGGTCATTTTGGGTAAGGTGTTTTCTTGAATACATTCAGTGTACTTGGTTGCTCCTTTTGATATGTATAATATTTTTACTTATCAAAAAAAAAAAGCTCTCACAAGGCAATTGATATCTATGAAGATACATATTGTAGATTGATCTATCTTAAACCTCTATCTCTTGCACTAGTTTCCTAGAGGCTTCTGCCTTGTGTTGCAAGGAGAGGATCAAGGCTGTTACATATCCACCTTAAAAACCCTATAGAATTACTTTCTCGGGGAAAAAAGATCGTTAATGTAATGAAATCCAAATACCAAGGAAAGCAACATTAGCTTTACAAAAATTAAAAATATTATAAAGGAAGACTTAAGTAGTTCATGCCTCTTTGAAAAACAAACTAGTTAATATAAGGATTGTACCATCAGAAAATTAGAAACAATGCAACTGATTGAGTCAGAAAAGCACTTACCAAGTGAATTACATCAATGCTAACATCGCCAACTTCTACACCCTCAATGGTAACCAGCAAGACATTTCCGGGAACATCTCCTGGACTTTTGTTGTTCACGATTTCATGTCTATTTGAATATTGAATATACACAGTTTTGCCACGAACTTGGGCAGGCTCAGAAGATGATGCATAGTATGAAACCATTGATATGGCCTGATTTAAATCTGCCTGAAATAGTTAACAATTTTTTATAAGTTCCTGAAATAGTTAACATTCTATTATAAATAAATTCACATAGAAATAAATAATTAAAAACAACCAACAATAAAGTGAGTACTTAGGACAAATGCATTTCCATAAAACCAGCTTAGAGTTAAGAGTGCCTACATGGAAATTAATCCATTTGAAATTCGGGGGAATTTGTACATCTTCTGGAGGGGCACTGTCGTTTTCTTTTCCACTCTTTTTTTTTAATCTGATTGACCATTTTCTACCATACCAAACGGATTTGAAAAAAAATCGTAGATAAATCATTGCAAAATGGTAAAATACTAAGAAAACACCATAGACCATTAAATCAACCCCATAAATTATCTCTCAGTTCCATGGAATTCATCGCAATAGAACGACCCCCAAAGTATCCATTAGTTGGAAATCCCAGTTCAGCGAAAAGCCAAATCAACAAAATCTCATCTCACCAAGACCCAAAATGTTCCTCACCAAAACCCCTCGCTTATAAACAAATACATGCCTAACTAAATACCTATCTGTCAAGCCATATAGATACAAAGCAAGTATAAACAACGTAAAACCTTTACAAACTCCGCGATACCGTCAGATTCCAATAAAAAACAGCACGGATTCTTCCAATATAAAGAGAGGCTTACAAATTCGACGAAAGCCTGGTTGCGATTGGCGCCAACGTTGCACTTGGTGTTGACGATCTTTCCGAATGGCTTGCAGAGCTCGATGAGCTCCTCCTCGATGCACTCCCAGGGGAGATTGCGGAGGTGGAGGACCTTCGAAGGGGTTTGGGTGTATCGGAACTGGGGTTGCCCCGATGTCGACATCTAGAGTGTTCGGGGAAGAAAAGATGGACGGTGTTTGGCTGTGTAGAAAGCAATTAGGATTTTCCCGAGAAAGGTTGGGGGAAGATCAAGGTAGATACGACTGAGGTGTAATCTCAAAGCTGGGGCTTTTACACGAGGGAAGGATGGTATAGGGCGCATTAGTTGGTTTCCTTCTCTTTTAGTCCATTTACCGATTTATCCTTCACAACCCGGTCCCATTTTCATGAAGTAATAATCTCTCATTTTTCTTTTAAAAACGATCTCTTTTATTGATATATCATATGCTAAATTTTAGAAATAATTGCTTATTTCCATATCTTAAATTATTAAAGTGGTCTTTATTAATCTACCAAACTTTAAGATCTCTCAATATCTCTTAATATTTCCATTTAAATCAATGGCATCCATAACAAGACCTTAATCATCAAAATTATGATTTTAATTTTAGTAATTCAAATAGGGTCGGCTCTCCCATAACGTGAGTTAGGCAGTTGCCTAAGGCCTCAAAGTGGAAGAAAGCCTTAGAAAATAATAAGAGAATAATTAAGTAAAAAAACTTTTTTAAAAAAATTAAATTATCTAAACTAAATAAAGAGATGTTAACATTGAAAATTGAAAAAATCAATTCTCAACTCTACTGTGAAATACAAACGCTAAAAATTATAAAAATAAAATAAAAGCTTTTATTTAATTACATAGACTCTGTAATTTCTCTTAGGAAAACCAAAAGTCACAATAATGATGGTAAATTTAATGGTTCCAATTTACCTTTACAAAATCCAAAAAAATCCAACGGAATATCTCAAAAACTCTAATTGTATACCTCAAATCGACAAATCTTATTTTATCACATGTGTACTCCACTCTCCATTCTCTAATCTCTCTCTTGTGCATCTTTTTACTTGTATTTGCACTGGCAACCTCTCCAATCTCCATTGTCTCCAATCGCACGCATCGGCAAATGACATACGTTGAGCAGCTGCTGCAGCTCTACCGTGTTTTGGTGACGAAGGTTAATAATCTGAGTCTCTGACTTGCAATTTCTACTTTCTATATAAGGTGAAGTTTTTTTATTTTATATATATACAGTGAAGCACTAAAGGTTTGTGGCAATAAAAAAGCCACATGATTCTGTGAACTTGTTTAGAACATCCTTGTCCCTTGGCTATTTTTTGTCTTATTCTTTAAGACTTAATCGACCATAGGCTCGTAGCTTTCACAATTCACATGGCCCATGAGCCATGGGCACCTATTAATTATTTTTTAAATGTTGTTTATTTCTCTTTCAATTTTTCTAATCTATAATTTATTTCTTGATTTTAGATATTAACATTAAGATATTTTATTTTATTGTGCAGATTAACAATTTTATATAAAAGTGAAGGCTATTTGTTATATAAAAGTGAATCTCATTTGCTAAATTAAAGTTTTATTATTTTATGTTAATATTCATAAGCATAGTAAGATTTTATATAGTGGATATTGTTCTTTTCTACTAGAAAACATGTCTAATATAAAATATGCATATGGATATGATAAACTTTAAAAAAAAAAAAAAGAATAGAAAAATTGACTGAATCCCACAAAAGATCTTTAAATAAATTTGTTACTACCAATAAACGAAATATAGTAGGAAATTTAGGTGAAATATTTGTAAATGATCAAAAAACACATCAAATAGGAGCACAAGATAACAAAATAAATCAATAAATAAACAAAATAGATATGGAGATAATGAAACAGCACAACAAACCCAACAACAAAGATCTGAGGATAGTGGTCAAGCATGTATTACTACAATTATTGCTGGAGAATTTGGGCAAAGTATGGAAGAAAATAAAAATACTGAGGACATATCTGATTCTACTCCTTCAAATATTTATGATCCTGCTCAATGAAAATATGTTGATACAAAATTAAGAGATTTATTAGTAGAAAATAGTCCAATTAGATATAGCGATATAAACTTTCCTAAGGTTGAGAACTTTAAACATTTTTGCACTACATATTATATACAAAACTTATCAAATGGAGAGAAATATGATAGAAAATGGCTAGTGTATTCAAAAGACTTGAATAGAGTATTTTACTTTTGTTGCAAGTTGTTTAATTCAAAACTTAGTATAAGCCAACTAGCTAATGAAGGAACCGATGACTGGAAAAATCTTAGTGATAATGAAGGAACCGATAACTGAAAATATTAGCAGTAGTGAATGAACTAATGAAACAACCAATGAGCATATTACTAATATTATTGCTTGGCTTAATTTGGAAATGAGATGGTTAAAAAATAAAACAATTGATAAAAAAGTCTAAGAACAAATTAACAAAGAAAAAGATTATTGGAAAAAAGTATTATTGAGAATTGTTGTTGTAGTAAAAATATTGGTAAAAATAATTTACCATTTTGAGGACAAAATGAAAAGATCTACCAAGAAAATAATGAAAATTTTTTAAATCTAATTGAGATGATTTCTGAGTTTGATCCAGTAATGCAAGAACACATTGGACATATTCAATATGGTGAAATTCATAATCATTATCTTGAGCATAATATACAAAATGAATTAATACACTTGCTAGCAACTGAAATTAAAACACATATTATTAAAAAAATTGAGGAAGCAAAATATTTTTCAATTATACTTGATCGTACCCAAGATACAAATCATTAAGAACAAATGTCTCTCATAGTAAGATGTGCCAATATTTCAATAAGCCCAACAAAAATAGAAGAACAGTTTTTAGAATTTATTAAAGTAGATGATACAAGTGGAAAAGATATTCTCAATGAATTATTAGATGCAATAAATAGTCTTGAACTTGATATTAATAATGTTTGAGGACAAGATTATGATAATGGGTCTAATATGAAAGGAAAAGAATAAAAGGTGCAAAAAATATTGTTTGATATAAACCCCAAAGCATTTTACACGCCATGTAATTTTCATAATCTTAATATTGTTATATGTGACATGGCTAATTCTTGTTCTAAAGCTATATTATTTTTTGGAATAGTCTAACGTATTTATTTTTGGTTTTCTTTATCAATAAAGCGATGGAAAATTTTACAAGATAATTTGTCGATTCTAACTCTTAAGCCACTCTCACAAACACGTTGGGAAAGTCAAATTGAAAGTATCAAAGCAATAAAATTTCAAACTCCACAAATAAGATAAGTTTTATTGCAACTAGCAAAAATAACTGAAGATCCTAAAACAAAGAGTGAAGCTAATTGTTTAGTAGCATATGAAATTGAGAACTTTGAATTCATATTAGGCATGACCATATGGTATGATATATTATTTGCGGTCAATGCTGTAAGTAAAAGTCTGAAATCCAAATATATGCATATAAATGTTGCCATTTATTAGTTAAAATGTCTTATTTCTTTTTTTCAAGATTATAGAAAAAATGGATTTAAATATGCTATAATTTCATTGAAAGAGATTGCCATTAATATGGAAATAGAACATGTGTTTAAAGCAAAATGAATAATTCATAGAAAAAAATAGTTTGATGAAAATGTCAATGAAGAGACAACAAAATCTGCTAAACTTTTAGAATTAATTATTTTATATTCATAGTAAATCAAGCAATTTCTTCAATTCAAAACAGGTTTAAATAGTTTCAAATATATGAAAAGATTTTTTGTTTTCTATTTAATATCAAGAAATTGAAATCAATTGACGATGGTAGTTTGCAAAAAAATTGTCTTAGTCTCGAAAGCTTTTTGAAATATCACATTGATGATTTAGACTTGATTATTTTCTAAATGGATGTATCACTTACAGAATTTTATTGACAATACCTATTACTGTTTCTTCTGCAGAAAGGAGTTTTTCAAAATTAAAATTGATAAAATCTTATCTAAGATCAACAATGTCGCAGGAAAAATTAAATGGATTAGTCATATTATCAATTGAGAAGAAGAATTATAAGAACTTGAATATAAAAATTTAATTAGCAATTTTGCATCTCAAAAAGCAAGAAAAATAATTTTTAAATAAAAATATATTTAAATATAACCTAGTTAATTTGATATAAAAACAATGTCCCGTTTTAACTTATCGCCTTAGGCCTCAAAATTTATTAAGCCAGTCCTGATTCAAATCACAAAAATTGAATCAAGGTCTTTATCATCAGCATTTGAATGATTAGCTAATGATAAATAAATAAGGAAAATGTTAAATGTACTTAAAAAAAGCTTACAAAAAATTTACTTCTCTACATATTAGTTATTGATATGCTAAAATTCATGAAATTCAAAATTCAAAATTTGAATTTAAAAAAAAAAAAGAACTAACGAAATGAATCTTGTAAGTAAAAATGTAAAGAAAATTATAATTACATATAGCACTACTCAAGAAATAATTATTAAATTTTCTATTGTATTGGAGGAAATATTAATGAGAAAAATATCTAGCAATGACACAATTAGAGTTTAAGCTTGTATTTAACAGACCAAAAATGATAATAATAAAGAAGTATGTGAATATAAATTCTGTGTTGTTTAGTAATAACATATATATTACTAACGATAAAATTTACTTTATAAATAGTTGGTATATCAATATCATCACAGCAAAATTCAAAGACAATTAACAATACTATGTTTATATTTAATAACAATTAAACGTTGACGCCCCCAAACCTTTGCTTAGGATGGAGTGGAGACTTCGAGCATCAGGACATGCAACACAAAATCGCATACCCCCGTTCATGATAATTAATATGCAATGCATAATAGAATGCAACTAATAGTATGCAATAGCGAAATAATGGTAACTAAATATAACTCATACTATAATGAACTAAAACATGTCAATAGCATTAATAACCATCATAAGTTTGAACTTAAAGGTAGCATATATTTAAGATAATATACTTAAAATAACAATTGTTCGTGATTAGATCAACTCTTTCATATGCTTTAACGTACAAAGAGTCAAAGTTATGAACATCAAAATAAGGCGTAATCTTCGATCAAGGTTCAGCTCTTCTCCATCAGTCGGATCCATCGGTTCATCCTGTCCATCCTCATTTGGTCCTATACAACTTCTACCATCCTGGGAGAAATGGTAGTAGGACTACCACAGTGAGATTCTTTGAAATCTCAGTAAGTTAACAACCAACGTGCATAAAGATAAATTATGCTTGATAAATGATAAATATGAAATGCAAGCTATGCAGAAAATCAGTAGTTATCTTTCATCCAGATTTCTCAACATTTTCAAAAAACATTTGATGCACATTTTCTTACAGAGAATATCTTTCAATAACATTTCATCATCATTAAGTGATCATTAGTATTAACAATAACATTATAACGTGTGATATCATCACAATTTCCCATATGCACTGTGAGTACCTATTGGTGACCATAGTACAACTCATAAAAATACGTTGTCTGCAGACTCGTTCTCAATGTATTGGTAACATAACATAACATCATAATAGATGCATCCATCAGACTTAAGTATCATAAAATTTGACTTTACTCTGGCGTTCTTTAAAAAGAACCCATTCGAAACCCGTTGGCTATTTTTCGTCAACTTAGGAGTTACCACTTCATTTTTACTCACTCCAAAGTAAACAGATGAGTTTCACTATGATAATTTCCCATCCTCACATTTGGGGTGGTGACAAAAATTAAGTTTTAATGCTATGCTTAAAAATATTTTTGATAACGTGTTTCTAAGTATACTATATGCGTTTATAAGGATGCTTCATGTGAAAATGACAATTTTGTATAACATGCTCAAATGATAAAAAATGTACATATCATGTAAGCAAGTAGTCTTGTGTTAAATGCATCATATAACATGATATTTCATGCTCATATGACATTTATATCATGAATATGACATCTATCAATAAATCATAAATAATTTATCAAAGTGTAAGTTAGAGGTCAACTTGCTAACTTTCTGAGTTAAAGAATCAATGCGGCTGTAAACAAGGTTATTCTAAGTTAGGATTTGAAATTCTAAAGAAGATGTTCACAATCCAAGAGTTCAAAAATTCAGTATTTGCAAAACTGTCCCTATACTTACAAAATTTCACTAAGGCCCTAAATTTTAGCTGTTTGCATATGGGTCTCAAAATTCACAAACCTTATATTGTCTATGTTCTAAAATTATCTATACCCTTAAAATTGTAAGATTCAAATCACACTATGTCAATTACACCCAACCCAACCCAACCCATGGCATGCATTTCATTAAGGCCTATGTGTGATTTCATCTAATTAACCTCTATAGATGTATGTGTGCTCAAACTCATCAAGTGCCAACTATGATTATAACCTCAGGGACAAGTTAAAACTTAGGCTCAAGTCACACAAGTTCATCTCAATACTTAAATATGGCTTAAGACCCAAACATCATTAATTCATCAATTAAGAATGCATGATGTTTCTAGCTTTCATTGCCAATAGATGCTTTAAAACCCAACTTAATCATGCATTCTCATTCTTATCTCAATCACAAGACTTTTCCAAATGCATATTATTCAATCCTAAGCAAATTAATCAAAACTTCATGAATTAAACTTAAACAAATCAACATAATATATGAATTTAAAACTTAGCATGACATGTTTTCAACCTCAAATTTTAACTTTTAAAATTCATTCTAAGACATAAGTGCACCGTATAAAATTATATCAAAACATGCCATGACTAAAAATTCAACCTAAAACAGGTCATGCATACTTCCCATTTAACCCGATTTTGAACTTGGCATGGTAATCCTCAATTAAATTAAATCAAACCTCATTCTCATGCCATAAATTAAAACCTAACATATCATTCTAACACTTAACAAAAGATAAGGTAAGAACACTTACAAAAATTTATGACCCATAAGCTCCAAGAACAACTCACATCAAGATCACTCACACAACCTACTTAATTTCAACTCTTTTCTCACGCAATAAGTGTTTGCTCTCAAGAATACTAGAGGAAATGCTTTGAGAAGTGGTGTAAGGAAGTGAGGGGTAAATGTGGGTATTTATAGGGTTAATTGGACGGGTGAGGGGTGAGAGACACAATAATGGAGAGGCTTGGGATTGGTGGAGGTGGGCGATGGAGTGATGAATGCCCAAAATCAGATTATGTCATCCTTGTGCAAGTGAATAGTGCCTTATAACTTCATGATTTCTTCAAGGGCAAGTGCTGCAAAGAGTCTATGGGTGCATGGCTGCCTTGGCTCAGATTTTAAAACAAAACAAAAATGATTTCCAAGAGGAAATCATGCTAGAGGCCAACGGTTTTGATTCCACCAAATTGACCAGTTTTTGCACATTTGTTTGTTTTATCTATGTGGTCTATTTTGCAGGTATGATGATTTTCATTTGAAACCTTTTCAAGCGAGGAAAGACGACTGTATTGGCTACTACGTGATCATACATGGGCAAAAAATGGGAAGAAAGCAAAGTGATGGTGGTAGCTAAGTGATGTCTAATGCCAATGCCAATCGGTTTTGGCATTTCCTTGGGGGACAATTGATCAATATACTTATGAATGCTTGAGTAACCTTTTAGGGATTGGAGGGAAGGGGTGGTGGAGTGTGGAATGGCTCAAAGAATAGCAGAAAATTTCTTGAAGAAATTAAAGGCAATTCGATTTGATTCCAACTAGATTTCATAAGGAAATGGTTGGATTTTGGTTTAGTTTCTTGGTGGTATTTCATCCATTGCTAAAACTGAACGATAAGTGATGTGGTGAGGTGTGATTTGTGCAATTGCCTTTGAGAAAATGGTGGAAATGGCGTGGGCTAGGGGCTGATTTGGTGCAATGTACAAGAAGGTGCACATAGGTGCCGGTTGGTGTTCAATTGGGCATTAACATGGTTTTGCTTCTATTGACATATGTTGGGTCAAGTCTAATCTTTTAAGTTGGTCTAAGAACAATGCAAATAAACAATAGAAAGCAAAAATTTCATATTATAATTGTAGAAAATAAATTAAAGAAAAAATTAAGCTAAAAAACATGGTTTAGAGGTTACTAATCATGTGTAAAATGATTAGTGCTTCTTAACTCAAGTTAGAAGCTTAACCATAATTAGGTGGGAACCCTAGGAGCGTGAGGCACATATTAGGTTTGAGGGAAACTAATGTTATAGTGTATGTGAGTTTCAATTAGAAGAATAAAAATGAAAGACAAGGCTTTTAGGCTTGTGGGTTGGGTTTGTTAGGCTATTTGTGTAAGCTTTAAAGGTGGGCTTGGTTGTGGGTTATAGAATAGATCTTATATTCATATTTGAAGACTTATATAAGGTCTCAAGGGTCTACTAAGTTTGGGTTCAAATAACAACTTTTACTAAGGTTGGGCCAAAGGCTTTTACTTTTACCAAGTTAGGCCCAAAGGCTTTAAGCCTACTATACATAGGGCTTAATTTCTAAGATTCTTCAAGAAGAGCCTAAGACCTTATAAATCCAAATGAGTCTGGGCTTATGACACCTATTTCTTACCCATCACATCCTTAGTAATTGAGACACTTAATTTAACACTCTTAGGCTTACCCCTAAATCCATCTATACTTAGCCCTTTATGTTTAGCCCACTATAATGCCAAGTGTCATTCTACTGTTGACTTCTTGGTAGTAAATCCTAGAATAAAATGTTAGAACTCTTTCAATAATTCTAGCTAAACCCAAAGTGTGATTCTTAAGTTAAAAAAAAACCTCCTAAATTTTTTTCAAAAAAAAAATATATATATATCATTTTACACTAACTAGGATTAATGGTCTGTTTGGGGTTGCGGTAGGAACCTAAAAAAATACTTAAGTATGTATAAAAACTCTTTAATAGAAAAATTATGTTGTTTGGGTGTTATATATTAAAGCATTTTTTATCTCAAATAAGCTAAGTGCATGTTTGAGATTGTGGTGAGAAATATAGCTTTAGGGCTTATAGCTTATAACTTAAATAATAAGCTCTATACTTCAAAAGTTGTTTACTGTTTGATAAACATGTATCTAAAGTACTTTTAAAGTGAGTTACATTAATTTTTAAAAAATATATAGTTATCTGCAAGAGCTTTTCGATAAAAGCTTCAATTTTGTGCTTTTAAAAAAAGTAGACTTTCAGTTTTTTTAAGTGATTAAAGCATTTTTTATAAATTTACCAAACATATTATTTTTTCTTTAAAATAGTTTTTAAACTGTTAAAAACACTTTTTAAGCTCACAAACTCAATCTCAAGATAGCTCTAAAAAGTACGTTTGAAGAAAAGCATTATTTTGATATTTTTCCTCAAAAGTGTTTTTTCGAATAATGTAGAACGTAATTCAAATTTTGAAAAGACTGTTAATGGACGAAAATACATAAATAACTTTCAGATAATTACAACTTTCAAATTTTCAATGATATGATCATCGTTTTTTAAAATTTAAGTAATCGTCATTTCTACCTCATAAATCACTTTTTTAATTTGTTTCCCAACAAATGTAATATGATTGAAAGTGCTTTAAACATGGGCTTACCAAACAGTAGATAACTTTTTAATAGTAGAACTTATTATTTAAGTTATAAATTATAAATCCTAAAGGTATAAGTTATATTTTCTACTGCAATCCCAAACATGCATTAAGGAAGTTAAGGTCAAATCTTAATGGACCTTTCAAGTGGGGTGTTACATAAACATGACAAATAATGAATTAGAGTTTCATATTAATTTTAGTACTTATTATATAAAAATTAAAATATAATTAAATTTGTATTATAATTGATATCGAAAATTTTTACATTATGTGTTGAGTTTATTATTAATTAGAATTTTTATGGTATTATTATGCTTGTAGACTTTCAGGGGTAAGACTGACTTTTCAAAAGACAAATAATTAAAAATCACCCTTTATATTTAAAAACGGCAAAACAAGAAGGTGAAAAGATTAAGCAAAAGCGGAAAAAATACTTTAAAATGTAAAAAGATATGGGGAGGAAAGTTAAATATTCCCCTGTAATAAGATCTCAATAAAAGCAAGTCTGGTCAAAACCCTAGAAATCAATAACGCAGAGAACGTAGCCAGATTTCTCTTCACGCGAACTCTCATCAGACACTCGTCACCCGCACAGATTTTGTTCCCACCAAATATTTACCCATTCATTAGATCAAGGTATATCCCCTGTTTTTTCCTCTACCTCAACCATTTTTCCTTCTGCCACGATCTTCTCTGTATCCTCTGCAAATTCTTGTTTTTTTTTTTTTTCAAATTTTTGGTGGGGAATTAAGGTTTTAAGGGGCTTTTGATTTCTCAGATCTACGCTTTAATTTGCCTCTATTCGTTCGTATCCGTGGCCTTTTTATATTAACAGTTGTAGTTTAACTGAGTTGACCTCGAACTCGACGTTACGCTCTCTAATTATTTCCTGTTTGTCTCGACGGAAAATATTTCTAGGACAACTTCCCGGGGGACTTTTTCTTTTTCTTTCCCCCCCTAAGATTTATGGTTTTTGTTATACCGCTGGTCCAATTCTCTTGTAAATAATAACAACATTTGTTATCGAGCTTTTCGTTGAAATGACTATTTGGCCTCCTAACTAGGTGTTACCTCTTGTATACCTTACTTGGGTTATGCCTAGTCTTATTAATACAATCTCTTACTTATATATATAAAAAAAAAGTTTCCGGTTTATGATATTGAAAAATGATGGTATGGTGCGACATGCATAGGAATGTGTGGGATGAATTTAGGTGCGTTAGATGAGGGGCATTGAATTTCACATTGGCTGTGTAAAAAGCTTGCGTTTTAGGTTCGGTGGGTCAGGAAGCGGTGGCAAGGAGTAAACGGCCACCCTGGTTCGATTACAGTTGGGGTTTTGTTCCCGTTGTGATTGAAATTTGTGGGCAATGCTATTTTGGAGTTCAAGGTTTACTTTCAATAATGTTATTGCCCCCCATAAATTGGAAGAGTTTGTTCTGTATAGATTAGGTGGAACTTGTTAGTTTAGGGGAAGGAATTTCTTGTAAGTGTGTTAACTAGATAATATGGAATGCACCGGTATGACTATTTTGATTATGTAACTGATAGTTCTGGGAGTTTAGTTTATTTATTTGGGGTTAAATTTTATTTTGGCTTCATATTCTGGACCAGGAAACCATCTTCAAATTTTATTTGAAACGCCTACTGGTGTGGGAATATGAGATTGCAATATATGGATTCCTACTTCATCAAAAGAAAAAAAAGAACATTGCAATACCCCCAAAGCACTTTTAAATATAACATCTTTATTGTGTAATGGTCATACAAGTTTCTTATCCTTGTGTACTTAGGCTATGCCTATTCTTATTAATACAATCGTTTACTTATAAAAAAAAAAAGCTTCTTATCCTGTAAAAGAGTGTCTATACCTGTTGAGTTGTCGGTGGAACTGAATTCGGCCAATCCATATGGCTGTGGGTAGCTATTTAAAAAAAAATGAGTGGGATATTTTCTTATCAATTTGTGCTTTGATTAGTAACAGAATATCAATTCAGTTCTTCTAATGGCCGGTCAGAGGAACACTTATGGCAAGAGAACCCATTCCCAATCTGACTATTCAGACAACGGAGGGAGTAAAAGGAGGAATCCTGGTGATGATAGAGATCAATTTGTTATCGATTCAGAAGATACTGTTTACCGGTACTTGTGCCCTGTAAGAAAGATTGGAAGTGTTATTGGTAGGGGAGGAGAAATTGTCAAGCAGTTGAGGGCAGACACTAAATCAAAGATTAGGATTGGCGAGACAGTGCCAGGGTGTGATGAGCGTGTTGTTACTATCTACAGCTCCAGCGATGAGACTAATGCCTTTGAAGACAGTGGGAATCATGTTTGTCCGGCACAGGAAGCTCTTTTCAAGGTACATGATAGAGTTGTTGCTGAAGATTTGCATGATGATGAGGACTCTGATGGAGGTCACCAAGTTACCGCTCGGCTTCTTGTTCCATCTGATCAGATTGGCTGTGTCATTGGGAAAGGTGGACAGATTGTTCAGAATATTCGTGGTGAGACTGGAGCCCAAATCCGCATTCTTAAGGATGAACATTTGCCTCCTTGTGCCTTGAGCTCTGATGAGCTCGTACAGGTAATCTGGTCGGATTTTGCTGAAACGTCTCTTATCTTGCTTGGATTTACACACTAAAATAGAATTTATATGCTTTTGTCACCGTCTTCTTTTAGACCTGTTTTAGGTTCTGTTGTGGGAAATTCTAAATTTTTTGACTGAAGAAAATGTATCTTTTATATTATGGAGAGGAGATGTCTACCCTTTTTACTGATGCTGGGGTTGTTAGTATATCTTACTAAATTGTTTGCATTCATTCTCCTTGTAGAATATATATGCTAGAGGCTTGAAATAATGTGTTAAGAGTTTTTTTTTTCAATGTTTATTATTTAGATAGTTTTTATTGGCTTAATATAGGTAATTGTTATTAGAGTAGGGGAGATAACCTTATAATTTGGAGTGCTTATTCATATGTTTTTTATGTGTTGTAGATATCTGGGGAAGCCCCTGTTGTGAAGAAGGCTCTGCACCAAATCGCATCTCGCCTGCATGATAATCCATCACGATCTCAGCACTTGCTTACTTCTGCTATGCCCAATGTGTATGCATCTGGTGGTTCGTTAATGGGTCCAAGTGCTGGTGCCCCAATTGTGGGCATAGCGCCTTTGATGGGTCCTTATGGAGGATACAAGGGTGATACTGGAGACTGGTCGCGCTCCTTATACTCGGCACCAAGGGATGAAGCATCTTCAAAAGAATTTTCTCTTCGGCTAGTTTGTCCCACTGGCAACATTGGAGGTGTGATTGGCAAGGGGGGTGTCATAATCAATCAGATCAGACAGGATTCTGGGGCAGTCATTAAAGTTGATAGTTCCACTGCTGAAGGAGATGACTGCTTAATAACTATCTCAGCAAAGGAGGTAAATTTTTCTCTATATTTGCATGTGTTTTGTGGGCACATGAATTTTAGTATAACATGGCAGCGGTCTAAGGATTTCTAGACTTCTATTTCAGTTCTTTGAAGACACGTATTCTCCTACCATACAAGCAGCTGTGCGCTTGCAACCCAGGTGCAGCGAGAAAGTTGAAAGAGATTCGGGGGCTGTCTCATTCACAACCCGCTTACTTGTCCCGACTTCACGAATTGGCTGCCTTATTGGTAAAGGAGGATCTATTGTAACAGAGATGAGGAGACTTACCAAAGCTAATATTCGCATACTCTCAAAGGAGAACCTTCCCAAGGTTGCATCTGAAGATGATGAGATGGTGCAGGTAAGGCATCAGTGTGGGTTTTTGGAAATGTATCTTTTCCTAATTATTGTCATAAAAAATGGGCGGGAGCCCCATATAAGCATCAATGCATTTCTTTATACAGAGAAATGGTTTCATTTACCTAATGGATGCTACTTAATGTTGATGATCAGATTTCTGGAGACCTAGATATTGCCAAGGATGCTCTTATACAAGTAGTTACGCGATTGAGAGCTAATGTTTTTGATAGAGAGGGTGCAGTGTCTGCATTCCTTCCTGTTCTGCCTTATCTGCCTGTGTCAGCAGAAGGTTCCGATGGTATAAATTATGAGAATAGAGATAGTAAAAGACATGGACGTGGACATTCTTATTCTGGTGGCTACGGTGGCTCGGGTGACTTGGCAGCTGCTGACAGTTATGGAGGTTATGGTGGCTCACAGGTATTTTCTTATCCGGTCATATAGATGTATACTGACTTTTAAATTTATTCTGAGCAAGATGCTAGTACTAAAATCCCTATCCTGGATATTTTTCCATATTCTGTATAACACACACACACACACACCCACCCACCCTTTTGTCTTGCTGCGAACAAAGCAATCCCATCCAGACGAGGGGTGGTCTTCATTCTGTTGCCCTGCTAGTCTAAATCTCGTACTTTATTTGTTAGAGAGTAGTCAATTCAATGCATTGAAATATGTGAATCAGTTTTATTTTTTATTTTTTGTGAATAAACAGTTGCCGTTGCTCTCGTATCTATTCTTTTTGTTTTGAGGGATACATTTTGCATGATTTGTAGATTGGAGGTAGTGGCAGTGCTTATGGAGCTTATGGCAGTTATTCTTCAGGGCGTACTGGTAGCTCTGGGTAATAATTTTCTTCCTTCGTTATTAATCTATATACTTGGCCTGTGGCTTCTTTTTGTTTTTTTGTACATTTTTATGAGTGGTTATTGGCTAATTATTTCTGTTCCAAATGCAGTGGAAATAATGCTTGAGGTTGGCAGCCAGTATAAATCCTCCGTTTTCTTTAACCTTTCTGAATATGAATCCATAAAGTTTCTTTTTACATGTCCTATAATGCAAAATGAATGTCTGTTTTAGACTCTTTTGTATGTGTGCTGGAAGTTTCTAGTGTTGATTTGTATGGTTATTGTTTTCGATTGTCCTTTCTGAAGCTCCTAGAGTCTGATATTACCTTTGTTACCAGGTTGTCAGGCCAGACCCCTGTTTCTCGTCGGAGAAACTATGGTTACTAGTGTTTGTTGGTTGGTGCCTGCAGGTAGAGTCTGGTTTTCATTCATCCTTTTCCTTGTCTGTTGATATAACCAGCTATTTCCTCTAACATAGCCCAGTCGCATATTAATGACAGTTTGATATCATAACCTGTCCAATCTCCCTGTGTAGAATTCTGATGCACTTGTTTTCCCTTTTTGCCTTTCCCTTCCCAACGAAACAGCTGAGATCTATGAAGCCTGAAGCCAGCCCACTGCCTCTTTTGATGAAGCCTACTGCCTAAACCAGAAGACCAGTTGAACCAGGGTTTGACATACTGATGGCCTACCTTGACGCTTCTACTTAGAGTGGAGATCTTCTACACATCTAGATTTGCCACGTCCACGACTCCAAATTTCCTAAGCTTAATATCTTGTGCACCCATGAACCTATATATCCGGATTGCCTTTTTCTGTTTTTCTTTTCCAGTTCACATTTCGGTCAACTGAAAACCTTGTTGCTCCCAGCCTCTAGTTGTTGTATCAGTGTTGAATTTGTTTACATGATATTTCTCAGCTGTGTAGTCTGATCTTTTGTGGTTCTTTTAACTTTACTGGAATTGTGGTGATCTTCTGAAACATAAAAAATAAAAAAGAGTCTATCTTCTGAAACCAAACTGATTATGCTGGAATGTAGCAGGAGCTGTCATGTTATCTCAATTTCAGGATTGATATTTATCCTTGTGCTCATCTAAAAGCAGATACCATCATACCCTGCTATATTCAGCTTTATAATCTCTTAGTTGTGATATCCATCTGTATCTGTGAAACTTTAGCTATGATGAGTCTGATTGAAAGTAGTAAGCTGTGTCTTCATGATTTTCTATGACTCTCTGAGCTACTGGAACTGCTTGACAACTGCATTGACTAATGGTAGTACAGCAGAATATTTTACTGAAGCTGCGGCAACATTGTTAGCTAGGCATGGGTTAGTGATTATGGAGACATCTGTTTTAAGGATAGGATCAGGTGTGCACCCAATAGTGTTTATCTTTCAGCTCCAATGATGTGTGTGGCTGTACTACTGAAACTCGTGCTTTTTTAAAAGTTCTATTTGGCAGTTGCAATTTAAAATGAAATATTTAGTGATACTGATGGAGTTCATGGCTGAAGTTGGTTATAAAGATGCTAGCTTTTAAGGGTCTGGTTGCTGGGAAATTTTTTTGGTGCATGCTTTTGGAGGCGGATTTGGAGATTTCTTGCATGTAGTTGATAAATGATGATTCTTGGGACTTGTTAAAAAAAGGTTAATACATGATGATCCTTGGGGTAGGTCAGTTCTCTTTACACCCGTAAAGAGTGGGCTCTGGGATGCAAATGTCTAGCTCACCAAATGTTAATATAAGTTTCATGTGCTATTCCTTTTGCAGGTTCCACAAGTATCGTCTTCATAGAAGGCAGGTAAAACCTAAGAATGAACATCGTAAACAGGCAAGTTCCAATTTGGTTTGTAGAGAATTCAAATTGCCTTCCATGCTACATAGTTTGTCAATTCTGATACCTTTCAATTTTTCATGTTTGCGGTCTATATGCATGTATGTGTTGTTTACAATGGAGGGCAGAGGCAAGTGCAAAAGCCTCCCTCCCTCTCTCTCTCTCTCTCTCTCTCCCCCCCCCCCCNGGAGTCACTAAAAAATGCAATTTTTATTTCGTACTTTTGTTTATACGATTTGTACCCATTCAAAGCTCTCGAGCCTGCCAGGCCGCTCCATTTGGCCTCATCTAATTCTGTGGGACGAAATAACATTGTAGAATTGGTCATATTTTAAAAACTATACCTTGGAATCCCCGGCGAGTGAACTGAGAAATTGGTCTGTTTTTAATAATTCAACCTTTTTTCTTTACAATGCGGGTTTTTGTAACGACTTTAAATTGGGCTGCCCCTGTTTCTTATCGATTGGCTAATGCTTTAATCACGCCGGACCTTTGTTTTGAACTTGCAATTTATTTTTCTGCAAAAAGTAAAATGATAGTATGATTACCAAATCAGTTCACATAGATGTTTAAAAAATGCTTAAAGAAAAATAAAAAGAAAATAAAAAAATTCATTTGTACTGATGTGCATATTTGATAGGCACTCTAGCATTGTCCTTCCCTAGAATGCATCGATCTCGGGAGAATTCAAGGGAAAACTGAACCGTGATAAATATTTTGCTAAGGACAATGCTAGGTTGCAGGTACTTTGAAGTTTAAAGTGAAACAATTTTACCTGGTGGATGTTTAAGGGTGAGTTCATTTCTAAAGAAAATAAGATCGAAAAAAATTTGCGTTAAAAGTATTTTGTAGAAAGAAAATAGGAGTTGCACTTGAGCCTGCCTTGATAAAGCAAGCTGCGGCACCAAAATTTGTACTATGGTCTGGTATTTCACCGGCACGCTATAATTGTACCTAAAAACACCTTTAAATTAAATTCTGCTTGTTTCTCGATAGTCCGTACTGCTACTTCAATTATATATGTATTTTTAAAAAAAGACACATGGTGAAAATTAATTGGCCAACAAATGCTACTTTTCCTTGGGTATTAATAATTCATCTTTCGTGCAGTTCTATGAACCGTGGGGGGTTAACCATAGTGGTATTATTCAAAATGTACGTACTCGTAGGCTCGTAGCTAGCTTCCAGCCCCAAAGACAGATAGGTTCGATTATTCTTTCTTTTTGCATTTCATAATTCATGGAAACCTAAACTCTTTAGATCCTCCATATTCCAAATAATGTAGAATTAATTTAGTGATCCTTTCTGAGATTGGCAGTCTGTAAATAAAAGTGAGTTCCAATTTAATTTTCTTCAGTTGGTAATCAATATTAGTGTACCCACCCGTCTTGTAGCACCTAAGCTTGCTACATATTATACGATCTTCGAGTATAACATATATTTTGGGCTATCTCACTTATATTTTGCTAGATATAGGTTCAATAATTTTACGTGGCTCTTCCAAGTGAATCAAATATATCTTTTGTCTTATGAAGGTTGTGATAAAAAGCAATCTTTCAGCATGTTGTGGATTTTTCTGGCCAGTGGCATTTGGAGGAGCAAAAATTGATTTTTCTCTTTGTGCGATTGATAATTTGTCAATCCTCCTCTCTGTGCCACAGGTCATCTCCACCAGACTCCTGAATTCCTTTGGCAGTAGCCCCGCAGGACGTGCGTACTGGGCAGAGACCTATTTGATATAACAAAAGTTGAAGTGATGTCATGGGAAGCCTACCCAAAGCCACGATTTCATACCAAAAAAAAAAAAGTTTTGGTCCAGAGTCCAGACACAAGATGCGGGCGTCACGGATTCCTAAATATTTGATTTGGCACCCACTTTTGATTTGGCACTCACTTTAGATGCTTTAAAGCTTTTCAGAATCTTTTCTGCAAGAATTTTGCTTTGCTTCATCATTTATTCTTATATTTCATATTTAATATTTTTTTTAAAATTTTTATAAGTCGTGGAATGTATGTAGTAAATACTAACGGATGTGAAGAATATTTGAGAATCTCCAATTTTTCACGCGTACATGTAGCAGGACTCCTTCCTTATTTGTTTACCATGTTTCTGCTGTACATTTTGTGTTAGGAACAATGATACGCAGGTCACATTTCACAATATATTCTATAAGAAAATGATAGTATGATTATTAAATATGTCTACTAAATGTGTCCCATCATATATATATTATTTTTAATATTTTAATGGATAAAAAAGTGATTATTAGTAAATTTATATATATATTTTATTTTTTTTCTTAATGCTTAAAGATGTTTAAAAAATAGTTAAAGAACAATAAAAAAAAAAAACCTCATTTATACTAGTGTGCATATTTGGTTGGTAGTCACCTTACCATTTTCCTATTCTATAATAATGTTTTAAGATAAAGATATTTTGTAAAGTATTACAAGATTACAAATTCATCTAAAAATATTACAAATTATACTATTGTAATAACATTACAATTAAGTGAATTAACAGAAGAACAACATTTTATGGGAAAACTGACTTTGACTAATTTGGGGTGGCCATGGTGTTGAAAAAGTTAGTTAGTTGTGCTGCCTGTTGTGAGATTGTGAGATCATAAAACCTGAAACATTAATAATTTAAAAGGAAAACAAATTAGAATTATAAACAAGAAATAAAAATTAAAAATACAAACAGCTATTAGAAATGTAAAAATTGCAAACATTAAAAGTACTAACTAAGATGGGATTGGGTCATTGGGATCAAAGATGAGAATAGATCTTGGGTCCTTGGGATTAGGATTGGTCATTAGGCATATGATAATGAGATTATAAAAGTTAAAAAAAAAAAAATACAAGCAAAATAATTAGATACAAAAAATTTTATAAATACAAAAAATAATTAAGGGACAAATTGTAAAAACTAATGGCAAATGGCAATGGTGGGTCCAATACACATGAAATCATATTGCAACGGAGGTAGACATTGTTATGTATCGCTACAATAATTAAATTTTAATTAATATCAATTAAATAAATATAAATAAATTATAAAATGAAATCCACGATTACGAGATCCAATTTGACCACCACATTCCTCTGTCAACTTCTCAAAGTAAAAAAACATCCAGAACATGAATTGGGGTCATCTTGATCAAATTATGGGTGCAAGTCAATGTCTCTACAGTGGTAGCAGACAATGAACTCCGGAATAGATTCAATATGCGCCCTTCGGTGCTAAAGGCCAACTCTGAGGCTATGGTGCAAATAGGGATGACCAAAATATTGCGGGCTATCTATCTAAGGACAGGATACTTCACAACATTGGTCTTCTACCAAACTAATATATCAAAACCTCGTGTAAATGGGTGAAGATCCACTACCAAGTAACTGTCTACCTCCGATTGAGCCTCTGTAAAATGACGGACTATGAGATTCTAGCATTCTGCTCCAATCTCTCACCCCATTCCAACTTACGTCTTTTTCCAACCTCGACTTTTGGAGGACGCCACGCCATCAGGGGAGGGGGTAGGTGTAGGTGCCAGAATATTTCCATCATCGAACATGGTAAACTCATCAAACAATCTAGCAAGAGTTTCTCTAACCCTTGTTGCAATAAACTCTGCCCATGCATTCCCGTGCACAACTCCCAATCTATATACCATGCCATCAATCTTATACCGAGGGTCAAGAGCAACAACCACATATGACAAAATATTAACCCTACTGAAATCTCTAATACTTGTCATACTTCACCCTCATCATCAATGTTATCTCCCACATCCTAATATGGTCACTTATGTACATGTCATTAAATTATTTTTTTACCCTACATATTTGCTAACATAAATGAAGGGATGTAGGGTACAAAAAATCAGATAGTCTTGTTGTGACCTCATAGAAAAGTCTCAAAAAATTTGCACAGAACTTTGTGAAGTTGAATGCAATGTTTTGAATACCGTACCGATACTAACCGTACTAGACAGTAACCGATATGAGTGAGATATGGGTTTCATATCGAGTCAAATACCGGCCATGTCGGTGTGTTTTGGTTAATACCGGTTGGTTTTTGGTGTACCGGTCAATTTTCAGTGTACCGACTGAAATTTTATATTTTGGTATTTTTAATGTATTTTCATAATTTTCACATCTACAAACTATTTTCTTAACTTTTTTTAATTTCTTTTTCTCTATGATTGAAAGTCAAATCCATACTCTCATTTTCTTGATGAAGATGAGTAATTATTTTTTTTAATAGTTGGATTGAAAACTTACAAGTATTATTGAGTTTTATAAATATATATTTCAACTTTTTAAAACTTGCATTGATGTTATTTTGAAATATAATTTATACATATATAATTTATTTATTTATATATTTCTCGAAAAGGTACCGGTACTGATATTTCGTTCCAATGTCTTAACTGAAACTGTATTCAAAACTTTGACCGAATGTGGATGAGAGTAGCATCGGGAACCCTATAAGAAGTGAAGGTGGAGGAATTCTTAGAGATGCGAAGGGTCATATGATATTTGCTTTTGTCAAACATTACAACATCAGTTCTAATAATATTGCTAAGATTCGAGCTCTCTCAGATGGTCTGAATATCTGTGAACAGATGAATATAATTCACGTTGAAGTGGAAACTGACTATAAACTTGTGGTTCATTGGTGGGATAAAGGTGGGCCTGTTCCTTGGAGGAGTCAAACATATTGGAATCCATCTAAATTGATGGCGACCTCGATGGTGGTACGGATCTTCCATTCTTTTTGAGAAACAAATAATGTAGTAGACAAATTAGCCAAGCTCGGCTCTAGTGGTAAATGGGTGCTCTTTGAGTCCAATCTCAGTTTGACTAGACATTTTGGGAGTTATTTGTATGGATCAAGCTAGTTTCCACGTACTTCGTCATAAATAACAGGTTTGTATACATGTTTGTTTTTAGCTTTTATTTTTCTTATGGTATACTTTTTACTTCTTGTTTTTGTGTTTTTATTTACCCTTACATATTGTATAGCGATAAGTTTTTATAGTTGGTTTTGATGCCTGAGTATAGCCTTTATGGTTATTTGTAACTCATAGGTGTTTAGTTGTAACCACAATATTCTTCCGCTATAAGTTAGGATTACAATAAAATTATAATACCGTTCTTTTATAAAAAAAAATCATTTGTAAAAAAGTGAGTTCTACAAATAAAATATAATTATTTTATACTTTTTTTCAAGCAGAGTTTACTTTTTTTTATAAGAACTTATCTATTTAAAGTTTGTATAAATGATTTATCTACTCTTTTACTCTCAACTCCGTACGACTCTTTCATGAGTGCTACTGAGGCTTGAGCCATAAACTCTGAAAATCAAGATAATGCTTATAAATAATTCCCTTTGAGGGAGTCGCGTAGATACCCCCACTTGGCTAAGTAAAGGATTTTTTTTTTCTCCTTCTCTAAATGTAGTTAATTTACCCACCTAACTTAACTCGCTTCAGCCAAATAGTACAAATTTTGGTGAGACCCCGTTTAATTAAGATCTCGTTAATTTTTATAAAATTTTTTATCTCAATTAATTATTATATTTTTTTAAATTTTTATATAAAATAAAATAAAAAAATTAATTTTTTCAAATTTTAAAATAAAAATAATATTAAAAAATAAAATATTTTATTTTATTTTTATCTTAATTCATCAGGATAAAGTAATTAATTTATCCATAGGAAAGTCCATAGGAAAGTCCGGGGTGGTAACAATAACATCATGCTGAAAATTGACATGAGTAAGGCATATGATAGGGTGGATTGGAGATTCTTAAATCATGTTTTACTAGCTTTGGGTTTTCCGGTTTTGTTTTGTAAGCTGATTGATAACTGTGTATCTACAGTTTGGTTTTCTATTATGATGAACGGCTGTTTTCGGGATTTTTTAAAGTAAAAAAGAGGGCTCCGGCAAGGCGATCCACTATCGCCTTATCTCTTTATTCTTATGGAAGAGGTATTTTCAAGGCGGCTTAATAAAAGGTTAGGGGAGGGGGTATTCAACCTTTTTCTCATCCAGTTAATGCCCCAAGAATTAATCATCTTTTGTATGCGGATGACGTGGTGGTTTTTGTGAATGGTAGCAAGAAATCTGTTCAATGTGTGATGAATGTTCTGAAAGAGTATGAAGGTTGGTCGGGTCAGAGAGTGAATTATGAAAAATCTGCTATTTTTCTTTCCAAGCACATGACAAGCAGCAGAACTAGGGAGATAATGAGAGAAACTGGGTTTTCTGAGGGCAGCTTTCCTTTTACTTATTTGGGAGCACCAATTGTGGAGGGTGGAATAAAAATTAGGCATTTCATGCCTTTATTGGAGAGAGTAGAAAAGAAATTATCGGGTTGGAGGAGTAGGATTTTGTCACAAGGAGGAAGATTGATATTGTTAAGGCATGTTCTGACAAGTTTACCTATTCATTTACTTTCAGTTATGCCGGTGCCCAAAGCAATTATTGCTAAGTTGAATGGATTATTTGCAAGATTTTTCTGGGGTGAACAAGGAGGTAAAAGTAAAAAACATTGGCGAGCATGGGAGAAGGTGTGTTTGCCAGTGGATGAAGGGGGAATTGGAGTGAGAAAACTTGAAGAGGTTCAAAGATCTTTATTTCTGAAATTTGGCTGGAATTTGTTGACAAAGGAGTCTCTTTGGTCAAAATTTTTTAGGGCCAAATATGTCAAAAAGGGGCATATTTCTTTATCCCTAGAAGATAATAAAGGATCCAGATTTTGGAGAAAAATAGTGGAGGGGATTCCTATTATCTTGCAAAACTCTAAATGGAAGGTGCGTGCAGGAAATGTCTCATTGTGGTTTGATAATTTTATGGAGCAAGGGCCTTTATGTAATGCATCTGAAATGGTTGAGGAACCAAATATCACAATTAGAGAACTAATTGTAAATGATGGCTGGGATGCCGAGAGGTTAGAGGTGTTGGTGGGGCAGCAAAATGCAATTGAGGTTATGAGGATGATTGGAACTTTAAGAAATGAAAAAGATGTTTTAATTTGGCTTCCTAACAAGCAGGGGGAGTTTTCTACAAAATCAGCATGGGAGGTTCTAAGAATTAAAATGCAAAGGTTTGATTGGGCAAGATGGGTTTGGCATAGTCTTATCCCGGAAAAATTTCGATTGTTATGTGGAAAGCATCATTTGGTTGTTTAAGTGTGGATGAGAGAATACGTAGGCTGGGAATTGATATTGTTTCAAGATGTAATTGTTGTGTGGAGGGTCATGAGGAAGATCTGGATCATGTGCTTGGTAGGGGTGAATTTGCACAGCAAGTATGGAAAAAAGTTTCAGCTGAGTTAGAAGTCCCTTTCTTGGCTCAGCAATCTTGGAGGGATAGAATTCAGTTGTGGTTTGCAAGGTCTACTAGAAATACACAGGTTGGTATATTGTTGGGTTTAATCCCAGTTGTAGTGATATGGAGATTGTGGAGAAGGCGCTGTCTTGCACGAATGGAAGGGAAATATGAAACTGTCCAGCAAGTGTGGTACTCGATTTTATTATGGGTAAAGAGGCTTGCAGCTGATAACAAAGTGAAGAAGTTGTCATCACAGGATTTGAAAATTTTATCAAATCTGGAGATCCAACCCGTGTAGCCTAAGCCTCCAAAAATTGCTATTGTTAGATGGTTAAAGCCTCATATTGGTAGATTAAAGCTGAATTTAGATGGGAGTTCTATGGGGAATCCGGGTCCTGCTGGGGGAGGGGGAGTTCTTAGGAATCATGAAGGGAAGTTAGTCTTTGCTTTCTCAAAATCCTTTGGTTCTACTACGAATAATGAAGCGGAGCTGCGGGTTGTTTTTGAAGGCATTAAAATATGCCAACAGATGGGTTTTTGGTCTATTGATATTGAATGTGATTATTTGATTGTGGTTTCTTGGTTGAGGAATCGAGTTTGTACAGTTTGATACCTGTGGGACTTTTGGGATCAGTTAATGTCTGTGTTGGTTGGGTTTTATTTTACCATTACGCATTCTTTTAGAGAAGGGAATAACTTGGCTGATGCTTTGGCTAGAGTTGGGGCTTTGGGGGAGGAGTTACTAGTATTAGAGGCAGTGGATTTGCCAAGAGAGATGAGAGGTTTGTACATGTTAGATTTAGGATAGGTTTGGGAGGTGAGATGAGAATTTTGTGTTTTGTTTTAAAGTTTAAAATATTATTTTTTAGTTTTGAAATTTGAAAAAGTTGAATTGGAATTTGAAAAAGTTATATTGAGATTTGAAAAAGTTGAATTGTTTATTATATTTTGTATGGAAATTTGAAAAAATGTAATGATGAGATGAGATGAAGATGAGAAATCTCATCTTGTCTTTGCCCCCAAACCTATCCTTAATGGGTACAGCTTACATTAGGTGTCGATTTTAATTTCTGGAGTGTTTCTTTGTTTGGTTGTGGAGTGTTATTGAGCTGAAGAATTGTTTGTTTCTTTGTTTAGTTTTGTTGAGTGAGTTTGATTAATTTGTTATGGTATTCCTACATCATAAGTGAGGGTTTATTAATAAACATGAGAAATGGTCATTGACTTGTGGCCGGGACTCTTTGGAAAAAAAAAAAAAAAAAGTAATTAATTTAAAAGCAAGCCCATGTTTTCAATGGCTCGAAAAGAAGGTTACCTGAGAAGCGGGTCATGACTCATGAGAAAGGTGATGGGGATGGATCCTTCGGTTTAATATCTCTTGGCTTTTGGAACCATGGAATGTCACATCCAACTCTGTGCTCCCTCCAAATTATTCGTCTTTTTCTCTCGCTCCATTACATGATAAAAGTAAGAAATTGGATGCTCCTCAGAGTATAGCTGTCCTTTCTGCGCCAAAACTAGCTAGCTAGCATCATTAATTACTTTCTTGGATTGCTATACCAGTCGAGTGAGTGGATTTATTTATAAACAACCAGTAGAGATTCTCTCTTCCCTTCAAACTCCATTCGTCCAAGCACTGCCAAGAGGAGGTCAATCCAATCGCTTCTTCCCCCTCTTTGTGTCAATGCTTGTTTTTTCCTTTATATGAAAATAAAGGGAGAGAACCTGTTTCTTTATTCCACTAGGTGAAAGGTTGCCTTTCTCGTTTGGGAAAGTTCCTACCTCTCTCCATTTCTGAGTTCGTGGTAGTTTGGGCTCCATTTGATTGGTTGAGCTGGTCGGAATGTCTGCCTCATTGTTGGGAAAAAAATGATTGTTTTGCTGGTTGATGTTAAGGTTCCTCATCTCTGATGTGGACCTATTTTGTATGCATTTCATCTATAGTCCTGCATGTGTAAATGAGGTTATGTAATGCAGCCAAGGATGACTTGCCGGAAAACTTAAAACTTAGGCCTATCGGAGCATTATATGGTCATTAATCTACCAGTAATCTCGTATTAATGTTAAATACATGCCTCAAAGGCTTGAACGATGTAATCGGCAAGTCGTCTCTGGCTATATAACTGCCTCCTTTTCTCATGCTAGATTTATGATGATAATCTCAGTAATATTGATCTTGGTGGTGGTGGTGGGGATGGATGGTTACTACAGTTACTTATTTTGTTGCGCGCTGGTGATGGATATGACTTCCTGTAAGTTAGTGACAAACAAGTTGCTCATTGCAGATTTTGCATTTCAGGGTTTTCCTCCTTCACATTGAGGCCGTTTTCCTTTATCTAACCTTTGTAGCTTTTGCAGATGATGCCATTGATGTTCTTTTGTACTTGTGTTTTCACGTTCAGGTTGCTGCGGCCTGCACCGCATCTCAACTACAAGCTGTTCACTGCTGCTTTGACATTACAAAATTCTTATCTATATCTAGAGTACTTTGATTTAAAGCTCGCAATTATTTATATGAGTATTTATTTATATTTTTAGTTATATGGATATCAGGTAATCACAGTAAAATATCCTAGTCTATGACCGGTTTAATTTAATTTTTTTAATTTTTATTAATTTTTTTTAACTTCTTATCCATAGTAAAGGATCAATCTGATCCGAGTGCAGGAGTAAGTACTGGTAAGACCCATCAATACAAAATAACAAGAGTGGTTTCTGAACTGTAGTTAGGTATCGATCTTTAAAACCTTGGACTTGGTGATATATAAAAGTTTCGCTTCAAGGACATTTTTAATGTTTTAATATTTGTCTTCGCATTGGATTCCTTTTCTATACAATATTATAAGTAAATCTTTCTGTTCCAGGCTTTCTGCTGGCTGGTATTGAACAGAGAATTGCGTTCATCGGTGTAACATAAACTAGGTAATTTGCTAGTTTACTAGTACCCAATTGTCTGGTGTCGAACTCACATACTTCTGTCATCATGAATGAAAATATATATGTTGGTGCTTATAACGTCGTTCATGGCAAGCTCTTCGACTTTTTCGACTTTGTAATTCGTAGTACCTAGGATGAATGGCGATGGATTTTGCATGGAAAAGATGATGTCCTTGTGTTTTACGTTGATGACTTGATTTCAGAGTTGAGCTAGTTGATGTTAATTGTATATGTTCATGATCAATTGATTTCTGCTCCTAGTAGAGCTAGCTGCATGCCTCTACCTCTAATCTCCAGGGTGAACAAATAAGAAGTTTCAATCTTCAGTGACATAAAAGCTTCTAACTACATACAGCTTAGACGTACATGGTGAAATATGCTTTACCTACGTGCTCGCACAATATTATTGTATGTAGGTTTCTAATTTCCCTCCCCGTTTTGCAAGGATAAGGCTGCTACCACATGTTTGGGACATGGTGCACCTTGTAAATGTTATTTCAGATGATCATCGCTAAAAGATCATTCACTTCGAGTCATTGCTAGCCATTTTTATGAGCAAATTACTCAAATTCGTGTTAGGAGAGGCACCCAAATTTAACTAATTTTGGTTAAAAAGGCCTTGACTTTGCTTAAGTTTAAAACTCAAAAAGAAAAGAAATGGGTTTTAGAGAGAAGAGGAAGCAATGATGAAATGACCCGGCCGGTATGATGATTATATAACATAAATCAAACGCTTTTGATCAGAAGATTATTGGGGCACGTATTTATTGGCCGCCGGCAACTACATTTGAGAAAGTTGTGCATGGTGGATTGCCCCCGAGCAGAAAACTCTGGCCTTTTTCGCCGTTCAGCTCTCCCGAGCTATATTGAACTACATCGGAAGAGGCATGTTTGGTATATTGCAAATTAGTGTCTACTTTCTGGCCTGCAATTAATTAATCTCTTGCATGCACCTCGTCCTAAGACTGCTGCTACAAATCATGTAGACAGAAGGATTTCTGAGTTTTGCCATGGCTGAAACAAGGAAAATATCTCTTTTTCTGCAGGAAATAACCAGTAGAAAAAATCTAGATAAACATGATCATGATGGTCAATACTCAGAACCTCCTGCGAGTGAATACCCAATCCGCCACTGGCAATAGCATTCCAATTGAAGTTTCTAAGCTAAAGTAATCATGAGCTTATGGATCTGAATCAAGTTCTTAATGTCTCAAAAAAAAAAAAAAAAAAAAAAAAAAAAAAAAAAAAAAAAAAAAAAAAAAAAAAAAANCCAGAGTCTGCGAATAAGCAGACAAGGTGATGGTTGCACCCACTATACCGATCAGAAAAGCGCTCCAGTTCTGATTCATCTCTTTAATTTTTTCCTTCTCTCTTCCCAGCTTCTTGTTCTTTGCTCCCTTGACAGAATAAAGCAACGGAGATCGAGATTCACAAATAAGTACTCTAGTAATTTGGAATCTGCCTCTTCGGACCAAGTCTGAGCCAATCATAAATCAAAAGGTCAACCCTTTATGCTTGTTTCTATCGGGGAAGGGAGGTGAGATTTTATCTTTAGTTTATAAAAAAATCTGAAAGGACAAACAAATTCATGCTCACATTTGTTCTACGACCTCTAATTAAATAATATAGCTAAAAAAACACTAGAAGCCAACGAGTCATTGTTACAGGGCAGGCCAGCAGCAGCCTGGATCTTGTTCCTCGTTACAAGGACTTGATTTGGGCTAGGCAGGTCTTGTTATTTTCTATTGGAATTCATGAGCCCAAGCTCTCACCAAAGTTGTTTTTGATTTTTGAAGGGGCTAAAAAAGGTTGAGCGCCAGCTGACCCACAGTAAATAAGATAGGAATAATTATAGAGTTTTGCTACAAATCTTCACATCACATATCCCATATCTATAACTTTTCATAACATGTATGGATGTTTTTCATAAGATGTGGGATGTGAGATGATAAATATTGATTGATAAGAAAAATCTTTTATAAGAGCATCCACATTGGCTTGGCCAAATGGGAAAGTTAGTTAAAATTTACATAATTAATGTCAAAAACACCCCACATTAGATTGGTTAAATCTAAAATAAGATGGACTTCTGCTATAATGGTTGGCCAAATGGAGAACCACAATTGATTCACCAAATATTAAAATACTAATTTCTCACTTCAAGTAAATATTAAAATATTAGTTTCACTCCTAGCAAAAATACTATTTAGTTTGTAATTAAGAAATTTAGATGAGTTTAACCAAATATTTTTTGTTATTAGCATTAATTGACTTTTGAAAATATGATTTTTTAATATTAATTTAATTAGAATATAATTATTAGTAATATTAAATTGGTAGAATTATAAAATGTGATACAAAGAAATTAAATAAAAAATTGTTAATTAAATAATATTTTATTATTATATAGAGAGTGAATGACTAATTTAATGTAGGAATTGAATTTAAATATAATAGACAAATGTAAAAAAGTGTTATATTGATTAAATTTTAAAGATGCATTTGACTTAGCCAATGTGAATGCTCTAATTATAAACAAAAGAGGGACAGATAGATTTTAATTTTTTTTTAATGGTACGCTTAGTTCAACGCGGTTGGAGTTCACGTGTGAGCATATATACTATAAAATAATGTTAATCATCGACCTTATTGTAAGGTGGACTTGTTCCAAAAACCCAAATGGTCACTATATTAATTGATTCTAGCTACGAGTACCTTAGGTGTTTCCACGTCTTATTAAAGTTATAATTCTCCTTTAAAAAATCTTATTCATGTCGTTGACGGACGTGATATCGTATATATAGTTCATGGCTAAGCTCTTAGCTCTAGCTATCTAGGAATGGAACTTTTTATCTTATTTTCAGCTGAAGTTAGGAGCCAGCTGGGTGATCAAATTAAACCTAGTGGTTTGGTTCAATGACGAGACATATATGATTACATATATTTGCTATAATTGTAGACCAACTCAACCTTTCGCGTGTCTTAAGATTTTGCTGCTACGTACTACTACATCATGTACATGTAACTGCTCCACGTTTCCGACCGATCGAAGCGTTATCCGATCCGGGAATTTCGTGAAATCACAATCTTCTTACAAGTAATTGCCGGCCATTTTGTAAAATTAGTCATGATGATTTCCCAATTTTTGGCCTATATATATATA
>QEOT01006421.1:51869-66586 GCA_003123785.1 Pterocarya stenoptera | reverse complement strand
CATTCTTAATTTGGTCAATTCTTCCCCCTCTGATTCCCCAATGTTCTAAAGCTTTACAAAAAGTCCTAGCTTCGCCATAAAGTCATGAAGTGGAACTACTTACCCACACACGTGCACCACCCTCCTCAAGCCAAAGCAAGAGCTATTGATTTGTTTCTAATTAATGTTGTTTTGAAGCGGGGTCTCGCTCATAAAGAAATGGTATTGCCAAAGCATTCAGTTTGGACGTTGTTTCCACAAATTAGCAACGAAATGCTTCAATTGCTTCAAAATATAGATCAGAGCATAACGTTAAAAGTTTGGGTAATTTTTCTCTCATGTCTAATGTTCGCAGTTCATCCACTTCTACTCTTTCGAGTCAACTCGATCGACCAGAATCTACGTTTCCTTTTGTTCGTCTTTTAGCTAATTTGCATTTCCTTCAGATCTAAGCTCTCAAGGGTTGAGGATCGATGCTAATTGTGGGACCAGTGGAAGTAAGGCAGTACTGATTCTGGATAGTCTCTGAGCTGAATGACACCCATTATATGGCCATTTATATCTTCTTCTTCTTCTTCTTCTTTATGTAAAAAGTTATGTAAGGACCTGTCCAATAAGAGATCAGGTATTTATGACCGACTTTATTGCTGTTGGTTTCATGTCGTATTCTGGCTTATAAGGAAGGGAAGAATCTCTCTCTCTCTCTCTCTCTCTCTCTCTCTCTCTGTCTCTCTCTCTCTCTCTCTCAATTTTCACGAAGTCAAGGGAGCTGGCTGGCCGGGAACCAAAAGAATGGGAAAGCAGCAAATAAAAATTGACCATATTTTATATGTGACGACTTTTCTGATCAAATTGGAGATATAAGCTTAAGTAAGAAAAAGAAAGTACTATATATATGAAGTTTATTATTATTCCGGCCTAGTTGATTCTCTCAAGTACTTAGGTGTATCACAATTCAAATTAACAAGCTGCTGGATGATGATGATCAAATAAAACAATAAATGGTAATTAACAATAAGACCCAAAAGGCTGTATGTGTATAGATTATTGCTCTTACATTATTTCATTATTACCTAGTTGTCTTGATCATCATCTCCAAACCATTTTTGTCTAGGTACCTGCAGTTTTTCTTTTAGAATATTTAATTGAAATACGTCTTAAAACAATACCTATAATTCAGGGTATCTGTACCTATAACATTTACTTAGTTTTCTTTTGAATAGTTAAATATATTTGCATATTTTTATTATTAAAACACTCAATAAATCACTGATGTTGATCAAACTTGTCGTGTCAGCAAGTTATTACATATAAATCACTGATGTGGTACTCATTACATACAATGAGTACCACAATAAGTAGCGTGACATGATATATGTCTATTAGGTTTATAAATAGTGTTACTATTATTCAAAGTAAAGACCAATTATCACTCAACTGGCACTTGACAGAATAGAGATTATTCTACAAGTTAGTTTTAACAGATAATTTGAACAAAATGAAGACAAAAGAATCACCCAAAACACAGAGAAAATGACTTTAATGTTCAACTCAAAATTTTCAAAATCTAAGAATGACGAAATCAACCCAAAAGCCGGACTGTAATAGTTGAAAATCGATCATATTAAAATTTTACCAAAAATAGTAAAATCTCAATAATCACACCAAAAATAAATACGTAATAAAAGAAATAATCTATAAAAAATATGGCCTCAATCGAGTTATGAATCACTTCATAAATGATAAATGAATTATTACCATAAAAGACAAAAAAATAACTAAAAATAGAGATTTAGAGGGGAAAACAATAGATTTTGACCATAATTGGTGATCATGATGTGCATGCCAAAAAGAACTTTCCGAATTAGGGTCATATGTGCAATTCTGATATTCGTGGTCAAAGTTATGGCTAAAATACTGAAACGTGCCAAAAAACTATCCAAATCAAGGAAAAATCACAATTTCCTGTCATCTTTACGCAGATCTAGCACCTCAAGATATTAATTAATTTCAACGCAATCAACATATAATCTAATAACTCAGCATCGTCTAACTCGAATCCTCCTGCATCACCAATCCTCAAAAGAGAGTTTTTGTTTTTTCAAAGATTTAGGGAATAGATCATTGTAAAGGGCCTTGACGAATTGATGACTATATAGCTATGTATCTTTTTAGCTTAGGAAGTATTTGGCATTTTTTCCTAAAACAGAAGAAAACATGAGTGGCCGTGGGTGGAGCTAGCTCATAGTACTGATTCCCCTGGTATATCTTTTACATGAGTACTAGTTATTCATGTGAATTGAAATGGCATGGCACCATTTTCAGAAGACCAAAATATAATGTGATGGGGGATCATAGGCAACATAGTACCCCATCTTATAAAGACACTTTATAATAATAATAATAATCTAACAATTATTAATTAGTTGGGAGATAAGATAAGACAAATATTGATCATCTTCTTTATAAAAGTGTCAAAATCACTGAATATCTTTTTCATTTTATTTTCCGAAAGCTACTACGTACGTACGTACTTTCATTTCATTGAAAAACCCTGCATGCAATTAAGCATCGCATGATCAGTACTTGGCCGGGTCGGTCTCACTAAATATGGACATACATATACATATATGCGTAAGTAGATCATATAGATACATGCATCATGCAAAAGTGGTATTAATTGGCCGCCCACGACCTCTAATCTTGTAATATATAATTAATGTCCAACAAATTGTGCGCATGATCAAGTACTTGATTGCGATCGATCGCACACTAGCGGGGATTTTAATTTGTTTTAATTTGCAACAGCGCCTAGCTGCTACCATTTTATATATTGCGTTATACGTACGTGCATGCAATATCATCTTCCAATTTTAGCGAGCATAATCAATCTTTCACATGCAGGCCGAGACCTTAATTTGGGTCAAGATCATTAATAAAGTAAAAAAATTTATTGGCAATGGATCCAAAATTTGAATTCGGATCAATCTACGTCAGTTTCTCGACTCAACCAAGAAGAAGATTACTACCTAGCTAGCTAGAAGGTATATATATCTATATATATTGTAAACCATTAGTGGAATGCGTTAATTGATTAGATTATTAATTTCTGGTATGGAATGATGAATTGCCAATAAGAAAGAGTGCTTTGATGTTTGCTTTGCATAGGAAGCAATCACAATCAGCCTGACAACAAATTGCCAATATATAATATGGTCCGGCCATTTTGTGTTGATCCCTTGGTCTGCTGCCTTTTGATGATCTTTAGCAAAAATAATGGAAGCTGGCCAATTAAATGTATGATTCAGACATCTTGAACTTATGTGTCATAAAAATTTCACAAATGTAGATATCTATGCACAAGATGATCATCATGCTTAATGCTAGTCATGACCGCTCATGGACATGCTAGTCTATGAGCAAAGTTTTTCTTAGCTAGACTGCCTTCTAATTACTTTAGTCCAGGGCCACCTGCACATATATATGCCCTAATTTGTCGGTCCTTCTTTTAAATATATTTAAACCAAGGAAATTAAGGGAAGCTAGTTTTGAATGCTAGCGCTCCGCGGCTGGCCTGCAGCTAGCCTGCATCGTCATCGTGACACATTCGTACTGGAACGAAAATCATGTTCTTCTAATTAATTTGATGCTTTAGACGACCGGGGAAAATGATTTAGAAAAAACAAAAAAAAAATCTATTGATCCTATCTATAACCATCAAGCTGCTAGCTATCAATAGTATCTATATATAAATTCTAAAAAAGAAATAAAAAAAATCGAATATATAGAAAAAAAACAAAGATCCAATATCGATCGATCGATCCTTCTTTTTCAATTGAATCAAAAAAGTCCTTTTTCTAATTATTAAACTGGTGATCATATAGATCATAATGCATCTAATATATAGCGACGACCCCTGCTACATATGGTAATTCTAATTGGCATCCCGCCGGTCTCTTTCGTTACCTCTTTATATATACCTACCGTACGTTATATATGTCATATATAGTTTCTGAATATGAAAATTTTATATATATCAATACACTACTATATCTCCATGCATGAAAAAATAAAAAAGATGTAAAGAAAAAGTACTACTCATCATCGTGTGTTGAGCACGAGGAGGCCAGAATCCACATGATTTTTATTTTTTGTTGTAATTAAAATGCGTGGAAACAGAGTCCATACAAAACAAAAAGTTCCGTATGAGTTCTATTATATGTGCGACGATATTATGTCATCGATCCCATAAAAATCATGTAAAAAATTAGAGAAAAAAGGACTAAAATACACATAAAAGTTCTTCTTCGATCCCTGCATGCATTAAGTGACGGGGTCGGGTCGTGAATCCAGGCTGTGTTGAAAGCTCATGTGGAGATTTCAAAGACGTACGCCCTACATATTCTTCTTTTTATACGTGGTTTTCTTGCTAATGTACTGTGCGTGCAAGAGCATGCATTTATTTCAGTGTATAATGCATCTCACATCACATGGGTCTTAAATTGCATCGACTGATCGCCAACGGTGCTTATTAAATGAACAATTATATGTGTATATATATATATATATGGGCACGGCCCTGGTGCATTAATCTCGAATTGCACTTGACATAATAATTTAAATAAATAAAAAATAAAAAAATCAATAGTTTATTTGTCTATGAAAAGAAAATATAAGATTAAAGAAAGATAAAAAATCAAGATTAAAAAAAAATCTAAATTTCAGCAAAGTATGAGCATTGATTTGCATCTATATTAGATTATCTATTTACTCTATATATAAAATAAAATATTATTAATTTAATATTAAGGGTCTTTTGGTAAAACATGATCGTTCATTAAATTCTACAAGGGAGCTACACGTCAAATGGTCAAGGGTCTTAAGGATCTTTTGGCAAAACATGATCCTTCATTAAATTCTACAAGGGAGTTACACATCAAATGATCAAGTGTTTTAAAGACCTTTTGATAAAATAAGACTTAACGGAAAAACAACAAAAATTAACGAAAACAAAAATAAAAGTTACTATTCACAGTTAGATAATTACTTATTATAATAGAGTAAATATATATATAGCTCCCTAGCTTTGCAATTTATATATGTGCTTTGTACCTACGTCGAACTGAAAATATATAGTTTGAGTGACGAGCTCAGTGCAACTGCGCGCATCAGTTTGTACGTACGTACCTTGAGTGATCATGTATCACTGGCTTCTGATCACATCGATCGATCCTTTAATTTTGATCTTAAGTTTAATGTAATAATTGAATATTATCATATTTTTCCACATTAAAAGCCCATTTTATATTATGGATGTGAATGAAGTTTGACGTTATTGAAGTGATCTTTACCTTTTTTCCTACTTATAAACGTTTATCAGGTTGAAGATCCGGCAAAAATCTAAACAATACTGAAGCACAATATTATATAATTTGTAAGTTTCATATTAATATATAGTTTTTTTTTTCCAACAAGCATATATTGATAGATAATTGCCAGCGTTAAAAAATTAAAATTAAGTACTACAGTGGTCTTAGTTTGATCAGTATGTCAAAAAGAAAGAAAATTTAAGATAGTGACATAATTTGGAAGGGCTTGTATATCATATCTAGAATGGCAATGCACCACCCAAATATGTTGCCTTGCTCCTCATTGATGCTTATTTCGATTTTAACAGGAGCTGAAGGAAAGAATAGAGCAAGTTAAGGAGAAGAGCAGCAAAGGTGGAGTTTTCACATCAGAGAATGAATTCAGTGAAGAAATGATGGAGATTCGGAAGGACTTTGTCACCATTCATGGGGAAATGGTGCTTCTAAAAAATTATAGCTCTTTAAATTTTGCAGGTATGGCATTTGCCTCATTTATTTTCTCTTCTAGATATAGCAGGGATTAAAAAAAAGAAGAAGAGAGATATAGCAGGGATTGGTAACAATTTTGTCACAGTTCATGGGTAAAAGATACTACGGAAAAAATATACAAGCTTTGTAAATTTCACAGCTACAGCATTGACATCGTCAACTCTTTTGTTTTGTTTCCTAAATACCCATATGTGTTGGTGAAGTATAGGTCATCACCATTTGCATTCTTCTTGCTTCATCAGGGCTGGTTAAGATCTTGAAGAAGTATGACAAACGAACTGGGGGACTGTTGCGTCTACCTTTCACACAACTGGCACTTCGTCAACCTTTTTTTACAACAGAACCTCTCACAAGATTAGTCCGCGAGTGTGAGGCAAAACTTGAGCTGCTTTTTCCATTGGTAGCGGAAGTTATTGAATCTAATCCTTGTACCAAAGACCAGTCAAACCCGCAACCATGTAATTCAGCAAATATCTCATCCAAGGCATCATCAACTCTTGGAGAGGAAACTGTGGATCTTTAACGTGGCACTCTTGCTGCAATGAAAGCCATACGAGGCCTTCAAAAAGCAAGCTCCACCTGCAATCCATTGTCGTTCTCATCCCTTTTCAGAAACCTGGAAGATGAGGTTGCCGGTGCAGTGACAGCTGAAAACTCTGCTTCAAACTCTTCAGCTTCCTTTCATAGTGGGAAAGAGGGGGATCATGAGGATTCACATTCTATGTGACAAGTCCATCTCTAAGGTTGCTGCAGTGCGCTTCTTTGATTGTCTTGATACTGTCTGGAACTGAAAAATAGGTCTCCATGGCTGCATACCACCAGTTCAACAACCTAATCAATTGCGATTCAAATGCTCGGAGTAGACTTGTGTTATTAAATCAAATATTTCAATTAGCAGATTTGGTTTCTGTATATGAATTTTCAGATCAACACTGATCAATAGTCTGGTGGATCATTAATTGGTCTTTCAACTGTTTTGATTGAAAAAGCGGTTACTACTTTCAGGCTAATAATGCTGCTTAGGATCTACTGGAGGCAGCACTCCACAGTTCATGCACAAAAAGTAATGTTGAGGTGACAAGCACAAAGCTATTATAGGTTAGCTTCCCGCTCTAATTATCAAACTCTTTTTATTGATTCTCTGGCAATTTAGTACCTTTTCTTTCCAGTAACCTAATTTCAGAAGGTTATTCCTTGGTTATAGTTTTCTTTTTGTGATGTTGTGCATGGTGCACTTGGTGTGAGTTCTCTAATGCTCAAAAAATATTTCTTTATATCTTGGTCCTTACTGCCTTTGTTGGGTCCTCCTTGTCCGTAGAACACCCTCGATTGCAGAGGCAAGCCGAACAGGTCTCACGCAAACCTTCTGTTTTCTTCTTTGATTTTGTACTGTGTTAGAAACGTTTTACCACACAAGTAGTTCGCAGAGCAAATCTGGGATGGCTCTGAAGTAGAAAATGATGGTAAACCATGTCATAGATAGCAATGCATCAAATAATGGCCGCACAAGAACTTCTTATCGAAACCAGCATAGACATATCATTCTTTACTCATCAACCCACCAGTAAAAGTGCCTTTTAGAGAGACAAAGGTAAAGGATGTTGAGTATTGTGGAAACTGGTCCACCGCTCGAGCAGAGTCAGGCAGATTGGTCCGCTCGAATATCGCTCAACAGATAGCTCGAGCGAAGTCAGGCAAAGTGGTCCGCTCAAAGATCCGCTCGACTCATGGCTCGAGCGATTGTGGGAAACAGGTTCGCTCGACACGCGCTTGACACGCCGCTCGAGCGAACATCGCTAATTTTGGATTAATTAGGGTTTCCGCCGCATGACATATATAATGTTATGTTTTTTACTTGTAGCTGTACTGTGCGTGAACAGTAGTCGCCCAACCATTATATTTGTGATTCTTTAAGTAATACAAATCCTCTACAGCTTCTGTGGACGCAGGCAATTTGCCGAACCACATAAATCATTGTGTCGTGTGTGATTGCTTCTTGTATGTGTTTGTTTTTACGTCATTGTCATCGTTTTTCACAACAAAAGAGTCATTATTTAGCACCCTGCCTCAATTTTTGCTCAGCCCTATAGTCTCTCTCTCTCTCACACACACAAATATTTCAATTTCACTCATAAATTAAAATAAAGAACAATAAGGCAAACCAAAAGAGGAATATCGTTTTGTATATGGATAACGAAAACCCTCACTCTTCTGTGCTGTACGAGTCTAATCGTCCCTGTCTTCATCGTTGTCATAGTTAAAAGGTAGGGGTACCGATTTGAATGCTCGATACTTGCCAACATTGTTTAAGTGCTCATTCTCCAACCTGATATTAGTTCAACATCAAATCAATATCAGTACATGAGGTTTTGAAGCCTGGAAGTGCCATGGAGGCCCGAATTTTTTGGGTCTCTTCTCCAAAAGAATATGATATAACAAAAGAATTTGATCTTGGGTCCTTTCAAAATTGCAGAATAAGCTTCCTTTATGCTCTAATCACTTGTTGCGTGAGCTAAAACTAGTTAAAGTGGATTGAATACAAGATAAGTGAGTAATATAGCATTACCGGAAGAAATTCCAAATGCCACGACGAATTATCTCCAAACAAGCAACTATTGCAATCAACGCTTGCCTATGCAGGACGGGTGTTTCCGTTAGTCCTAATACCGACTGCATCCAAGCAAGTCGTAGCAAAACATTCAATACCTGCAGTTCAGTTGACATTACCCTTAATTATTATGCTTGATTTTAGAGAACAAAGGAAAAGGAAATCAAAGGAAAAGACAACGGAACAAAAGTAGTTTGGCATATATATATAAATATATATTCTTTCTTACCATAGCTACAACATAAACACTTCTGTTTGGCACAAGAAGTTTATCTCTCAGCCATGGGTTTATGGAATTCCTTCGCAAAAGACCCCAATCAATGACAATGTCCCAATATGTAGCAAACATTGTCGCAACACCTGAACTGACGATAGCCATGATCTTCCAAGTCATCATCCCCATTTTTAATTCATTACCCGTCTTCATGATAAGTGCTACAACAATTGAGAAGTACTTCAGTCCGTTGAGCCCATGCATCACATCTTTCTCCTCTACCAAGCGTCGAAGGCACTAAAACATTAGACTGTTGTGAGCAGAACTGTTTTCCAATATGGGTTGAAAATGCATATTTAAGTACAGAAACCCAAAATAGCACTGTCAGTATCACTATCGAATACCTGAATTAAACGGCTCCAGTATGGAATGATAGCTACAATGAAATAGAAAGCTTGATAAACATCACCTCCACGACACCCATTATTTGAGTTTTTTCTGAAGTAACCCCAGCCATAATAGCAAACATAGAACTGCAAACTTCTGATAGCTGGCACCTGAAATATAGGATAAAAGTTACGTGCTCCTTAGGTGCCTTCAAAGTTACTTAAAAAAGCATGACATAGTATCAGTATGTTGAGATATGATGTCTAACCAGGCTAGTTAGCTGGTCTGCCAGGAAAAAATCTGGGAGAGTAACCTACGGGTGGAGGACAAAAAAAAAATGGTTAAACTTTGTGTTTTTATGTCGATTGAAGAGAGTGATATATGGCTGTTAGAAATTCTTTTTCCCAACACCTTGTACAGAGGAGCACAAAGACAACGAAATGCACATCCGAGGAGGAAGAAGCGACTTGAGCGGTATATGATATTCAAAGGACAGATTGTTATAAGAATCAAAACCTGCAATAAGGGATCCATAGTTAGTACTCATCAGGCAAAATTTCTTGATGGGACAATGTGATTAAAAGAGATTGTGTGCTAAAGTTTACAGTAAGTAGGCCCAAAGGGACTAGTTCAGTTAAGGCTCTGAAGATACTTCCTCCTGGATCCATTTCCATGTCTAGATTTGAGATGACACAAGCCAATGCCAGTACAGCAAGACCTGTACTGAGAAGAAATACTTCTCTGTAACCCAACTCTGTTCCTTGCTTAAAGCCGAAAATGAATGAATAATTCACTCTATAATGCCTCCAGAAGAATATGTTTGCAGAGTACATTAGCATATGCAGGACAATGAAACCGAACAAGCTGCAAAAAGATGCACCAACACAATTATAATTTATACTGAATAATTTCATTACGCAACTTTTATGCGAGAAATCTACTAAATAAAAAACCAAAATCATATGGGTGCAAAGAAGATTTTCCCCTCTACAAACCATCTAGTTTTTTTATTTGTTTTTTTTTTTTTTATTTGTAAAGAAAACTTACGTGTAAAGAGGAAATATGTTTTCCATATACCGGTCACGCCCCTGATTCCTGAGGATACCTCTCGCATGTACAAGCACAACAATGGCTGCTAGAAGTGCAAGTGAGCAGCCAGAGAAGAAACCTGCAGGTTTTTGAACAATTTAACAGGGGTAATGTAGAGTGATGCTTGGTGTATTTTTTGACATCAAACTTGCTGAAAATAAATTTGAAGTGTGTAGAACATTCGCTTCTTCTAGCACATCTTACCCAGGAAAAACGAAATTCTATGCTTTTCCCTCTTGGTTTTTGGTCTTAAAATCCTGAGTCCTTTTCTGTGATTTCCATTTGCAAAGCGCTCAATGAAGGTAACCTCCACTCTTTCCATGAGCTTAGAAACCTGTGGAGGCACAAGATGGAAAAGTGGGAAAGTTTTATGATAAAATCCATTCTAGGAACATAAGCTGAATTTCCTGATCTGTTACTGACCTCATCAGAGCTACCGAGATAAGAATTTTCCACCATCTCCATATAAGTCTTGGATGCTTTCCTTGTGGCGATCTGTGCTATTAAAGTTAGTGCATGGGAACAAACATCTGCAGTGCAGTTTAAAGATCGATGAACTAAAAACTGAAAATTTTTGGACCTTGTCATACTTCTTCATGATCTTTGAAAAGGCTAATAGGTTCAAGAAGCTGTTACATTCATTAGCACTAGGGTCAGTTAAAGTCAGATTAATGTCAACCTTAAGATAATTGAAGAAAACCGCGTTACCTGTATCTTTTCAGAAGTTGCAGCTTTCGATAGAATTCAATAAAAGCCTGAATCATTCGTTCTTCTGCTTTCCTCAGCTCTTTCTTGGTGAATGACAAGGCGACATCCGAAGTGAGAATATTTTTCACAGTAGATATTGGAGTTTCGGGCGTGATATTGAGCTTTACGTGATCCAAGACTTCCAATGATGCTGGTCTAAAGCCCTGTATGGAAACCACCTTTCCCCTCTTATGGACACCAGATGTTTCTACAGTGTCTTGTATTTCATCGTCCATATGTCTCTCACCGCTCATCTCAACTTCTTGAATCACATTCATATGCAGAATTCCTTCAAATTGAAAACAGTATTTTGAATTATTCAATACGTATGTTCTAACACTTTTCAATATATATATATATATATATAAAGCATACTTATTCACATTCAGATAATCAATCCCAACTTCATAACGACTACATGTACCATGCTACAAACCACAAAGACAGGAAAATGAAATTAAGCAGTATTGGCTGTGCATGCATTTCCCCCCTTACCAGATTTTGTCCCAGTACTGCTGTTGCTCGTAAGTTTTTCCAAAGCAGCTTTATCAAATTTCATCATCGGATTATGCACCTTCATTCGAAGAGCAATCAAAGCATCCATCTGTTTACTCAATTCATTTGCCTCCTCTATCATTTCCTCCACCTTCCCTCTATAAAAGCTTATGACCTTATTGAACTCACCATCAAGCCTCCTGAAGAACACAGGCTCGCCAATCTCACAGGGCTTCAGGAACGTGGTTTGGTACTGCCCGAATTCTGACCCATCTTGCTGCACTGCATCTACAAGAATTACTTCATCATCATTCTTCGTCGGTGAGTTTCTGTACTGATTAGTAAGTCCACTAAAAGCTCTGTACAGGGACATTCTTCTTTTCAAAGATCCTCTTGGGGTCGATGCCACTGGCGGCGTTGATGCGTTTCTTTGTTTGAACCGCAAGATATCTTTCAAGATTGTTTTGAGACCGTTGTAGTCCATGTATGCTTTTTGCCATTCTTGCACCATCTGTGATTCGAATTCTTTTCCAAACTTCATCTTCTATAAAAAAAACTAAAAAACAAAACAAGTGCTTTAATTTGCAGATTAATTAGTACGTATCCCAGTACCGAGCATGCACGAAGGCATAAATTCAATTAGCTACTGCAGGCTCTGCATTGGCATGCTTCTTTTTTAGTCTTTTTAGGGTGAATACCTTGAAGAAGAACAAAACTATATGTTTGCTAGCAGATGATTGTATACTTCATGACCATGACCAGTATCTGGTTTGAAATGGTCTCGGCCGTCGTTTTTCTCGTTAAGCCTGAGAGCACCATATATCTACTTGCACTGCCTATTGACGTTTTGTTCATCTGTCCGTCCTTCGCAAAGTTATTGACAATTTATTTTTCTTAGCTAACCACTAGAATTTTGAAGGAAACCGAATTCAAGTCCAGGCCCTACGCCAGAGATGAGAAACCATAAACTTCTTGTCCCACCTCCTGAGTTGTCACGAATTTAAATTGAATACAAAATTAGTTGTTAGCTCATGTGATGAATATTACATCTCACATCACATGGGTCTTAAATTGCATCGATTGATCGCCAACGGTGCTTATTAAATGAACAATTATATGTAAGTGTATATGTATAATATATATATATTAGGGCACGGCCATGGTTCGTTTGTCTCGGATTGTACTTGACATAATGATTTAAATAAAAAATAAATAAATAAGTCAATGGTTTATTTGTCTAGAAAAAGAAAATACAAGATTAAAAAAAGACAAAAAATAAAGATTAAAAAAAAAATTAAATTTCAGCAAAATATGAACATTGATTTGCATCTATATTGGATTATCTATTTACTCTATATATAAAATAAAATATTATTAATTTAATATTAAGGGTCTTTTGGTAAAACATGATCCTCCATTAAATTTTATAAGGGAGCTACACGTCAAATAGTCAAGGGTCTTTGAGGATCGTTTGGTAAAATAGGATCTTTCATTAATTATATAAGGGAGTTACACATCAAATGATCAAGTATTTTAAAGGCCTTTTGGTAAAATAGAACTTAACGAAAAAATAACAAAAGTTAAGGAAAACAAAAATAAAAGTTATTATTCATAGTTAGATAATCACTTATTATAATAGAGTAAATATATATATAGCTCCCTAGCTTTGCAATTTATATATGTGCTTTGTACCTACGTCGATCTGAAAATATATAGTTTGAGTGACGAGCTCAGTGCAACTGCATCAGTTTGTACGTACGTACCTTGAGTGATCATGTATCACTGGCTTCTGATCACATCGATCGATCCTTTAATTTTGATCTTAAGTTTAATGTAATAATTGAATATTATCATATTTTTCCACATTAAAAGCCCATTTTATATTATGGATGTGAATGAAGTTTGACATTATTGAAGTGATCTTTACCTTTTTTCCTACTTATAAACGTTTATCAGGTTGAAGATCCGGCAAAAATCTAAACAATACTGAAGCACAATATTATATAATTTGTAAGTTTCATATTAACATATAGTTTTTTTTTCCAACAAGTATATATTGATAGATAATTGCCAGTGTTAAAAAATTAAAATTAAGTACTACAGTAGTCTTAGGTTGATCGGTATGTCAAAAAGAAAGAAAATTTAAGATAGTGACATAATTTGGAGGGGCTTGTATATATATTTTAGAGGAACTGGCTAATACAGAAACGTCTATGAATATGGCAAAGATTAATATTGTCAAGGGCATTTAAATCAACGTTAATCTGGAGTACTAAACCATGTGAATGAACCCCGAAAATGGAAAGAATGAAACTTACCGGTCCATGATTTTCCGGCCATGGACTTAGTTTATTATAATTAGGGAAATGATAGTTGCAGTCATGAGTGTGCAAGTATCGTACAATCACTTTAAAAAGTCAATAAATAAGGGATCAATGACATGAAAAGAAATTACTTTTTTAATAGTAGGCACTACTTTTTTTTTAAAATGATTATACTCGGCCTAGTTTGGGTGGCGAAGTGCTCTGAGGTACTCTCAAACACTCTCACTATTATTTTTTATTTTATTATTACTTTTTACCTACTTTTACTACTATTCATTACTTTTCACATACTTTTTACTACTATTCAATATTCTATTATTACTTTTCACCTACTTTTTATTATTATTCATAAATATTCTCAGACACTTTCACTACCCAAACTAAGCTCACTTACCCACTCTACTACTGTATATATGTACCATTACTCTTATAATTAACGTACTCTCCGGTCTTATTGATCATTCAGAATTTATATGACCGCACCAGGTTATCTCCACATGCATGCAAGCCAATTTATATGCATTGCATGTATGTGTGTGTGTATATATATACACACACGTACGCTTGAATTATGTATAAGCCTATAAATTATAATTAGACGTACCCGACTTTGAATGAGCTTGAACTCAAATGAACAGTCCACGCACATGAGGCTGCGTTTGGGCTTTAATAATTCACAGTAGGATCTACGGTACGAGGATTAATTAGTTTAATTCGTAGATTATTGTAAGCTGTGGGTGTACTGGCCGGGGAGTGAAGGTTTGATCCAATTTCTTCCGACTCTTGATCCCCTTCTCCCAAAAAGTTTTATCCTCTCCAGTAGTAGTACTTGTTTGTCATGAATCAGCTTCCACTGGCAAAACAACTTCAACAGTTCAGAGTACAAGATGAAAAGAAAACGAAAAGTATTTAGATGGATTGTAAAGATGTAATCGAGTGTCTAAACTTTCACCAAATGACTGATAGTAAACAAATTAGCAACAATTTACGATGCATAATAATCCAATTTATAATTC
>QEOT01006421.1:34030-51054 GCA_003123785.1 Pterocarya stenoptera | reverse complement strand
TTTTTTGTGGACGTTCATTTGTACAGAACAGAGTGCAACCTGCAATAAAGCAAGCGGAGCATGAAATTACTGGCCGGGCAGCAAAGTTATTTTCAAACAAATTATTGAAAGGAGAGCCAACCTCGTTTATTGCATTCCTGATTGGGTCGCCAGAATTAGAATAGTCAGGCAGAGTTGTTGAATTACCACCCAACAGTGCGGTGATCTAATATTTGTGCATAGACTTACAAACTGTATACTTTACAACCCATTATGTCTAGAAAAGAGTCGTCAAGATTACGATGCAGTTGCTGTGAAAACACAGACGCAGAATAAATGGAACATGGCAAAAAGAAAACAAAAACAAAAACGCTGTGCATTAATAGGGAGTAGCATTGATACCACTTTCGGGGTCTGGTTAAACAGACCAACAATCATGCTGTCGATCTGCTTCACAAGTATTATTGTTTATACACTGTTCACATGTATATATATGTGTCAATATTCATTTGAAATGAAGTGAATTGTATGGTCAATGTTGGTGCTCGGACTCCAGTCCTTGCAACTGCAGGCCATGAGATTCTGTTGCCCATTGGCCCTCATTTTGTTGTGTGTCATCGTTTGATCCAATCCAAATTAATGACATACTGGGGGGAGCCTTTCAAGCTGGATTCTGATTTCTGCCATCCCATACCCATTAAAAAGCAGTAAAAATGATTGAGTAATTCTATTTTAAGCCACTTGTGTCTCCAACACCACACACCATGATCATGTGGACTTTTTTTTTTTTTTTTTCTTCCCTCCCCTAAGAGTTGGGCTTGAATGGGTCAGCTGAATGATTCGGGAGTTTGGGTGTGGAGGCCGCCTGGATAAAACGCAGAGGGGAGGGGATGATTCGGGATTTTAGGTTTGGGGGAGGAGGGAGAAGTGAAACGAACGTTTTGAAAAAAATAAATAAATAAAGAAGTCCACGTCATCCGAATGTGTGGTGCTGGAGACACAAGGGGTTAGTAGAATTACTCCAAAATGAAATCATGGGCACTGTCACAGTAGTGTATTTTAACTAGTTCTCAATAATATGCCGTGCATGATTGAGAACTAGTTGGGTCCCGCAGTAGGAAAGGTCACTCTCCTTTGAAAGTTGAAAGGTCACTTTCCAGTTGCAAATAAAGGACAAATTACAAAACAGAGGATGAAAATGATAAATAATTTATATAAATACACAGTCATTTTTATAATATTTTATATAATTATATTTTAAAATAAAGATGTTTTCTTAAAATAATTTATAGAAATAACATTATTTTATAAATATTCTTATTTTAAAATATGTATTGCGTGAATATTTAAAGGGATTGTGAAACTTAAAATATATAGATAGCTTTAACTAATAAGTTAAAACTTTGAATACTTTTAAGATACGAATGAAAGTCTGATATGCGATGGATGATGAATGAAAATTAATTTTTTAAAAAACTAAAGTGGAGAAGTTTTTTAATCCCTTCATCACCTGGACCATTGATGTCTGTATAATTCGTGGATTAAATGCAATAATGGCTTAGCTCAAAGGCAAAGGTCTCGTTCCTTCACGCATTGCCGCCTCACAAAGGGGAACAACTTCTGACCTCTCCCCTTTTATTATAGGAAATTTTTGCCTTTTGCTAAGCCCAGCTTCTCGTGATCGTCCGCATGCATTGTGTAATATACAAGAGTATTTTGTCTGTCTGGGGTTGGTGTAAAGAATTCGCATAAACTTTTGTGCACTGAGAGAAAGAGGAAGAGGAAGAGGAGAGGGAGGGAGAATCATTCAATCTATCACTGTTGTTTTCAGTGGAAAAGATCACTGCAGGCGCACTAAACTAAACAAAAAGAGAAACTGTCAAGTTGCAAAAAAAAAAATGGGCCACATTGTTTGTCTAATCTAATGTCTATTGAATTTTATGAGCGGAACAGCAACTAAAATTGTTCTGTTCCTGCAACTTGTATTGTTTTCTAGGCACTTTGGGACAACTTTTATTCTAAAACAAGGTCAACATCCATCAAGACTTTTGGTACATTATTCACTGCTTTACACCATACACATTATTCCTCTCTCTCGAGAAAGATGGCTGTCGTATATATAGTATTCCTATTTTTTGAGATTTTAAGATGATGATGACGACGAGACGACTGCAGGTGTTTCTCTATTCATCTCCCACCAAGTTTTGTAGGCCACAAATGTCATCGGAAACTCCTTGTCCTTGACATTTACGATTCCATTTTAGGCAACTGTCTTTAAATTTGGCCTCTTCCTCTCCAATGTCTATTAAGGAAAATTGCAACAATCATGCCAAGAAAAATGAATCAAGCTCCAATCATGCCCAATCAACTGAATTAAGCTAAAATATAGAATCCTAACTGTTTTTCCATTTATTGTAAATCTTTTCATTTATTGTAAATTCCATTCTTACACAACTCTAGTATCCGCATATATGTAGTTACCAAAAACAGTTCCTACACTTGTATATATTTGATTCAAAGGTCAATGAAGGGTGTAGTGTTTTTCATTGAAACCGTGTTTTAAAAATCTTTATATGGTATCAAGAGAGCCATACTCTCACGAGCAAACATATCCTCTTCTCTAAGATGACTTCCTCATCAGACCAAACATCTACCCATCCTCCACACACTCATCCCGTATCAATTTATGGTCTTGAACAGGCCTCTCAGGCATGGTACTCAACTCTTAGGATGCTCTCCTTTAACTTGGTTTTCATAACTCTAAGGTTGATTCTTCCCTCTTTATTTATCAAAGTGACTCGATTATATGCTATTTTCTGGTGTATGTGGATGACCTTATGCTTACAAGAAATGATTCCAGCTTTGTGCACTTTATCATTAAGCAACTTGGTGTTAGATTTTCTTTGAAAGATATGGGCACTCTTCACTATTTTTGGGTGTGGAAGTTATCCCAACTCGTGCAGGTTTATTTCTGTCACAGCATAAATATGTCCATGACTTGCTATCCAAAACCAATATGGTTTGTGCTAAGGATGTGTCAACTCCCTTATCTACTAGTACATCTTTAAAATTGGTTGATGGTACAGCTTCTTTTAATAGTACTGGATTTCGACGTGCTATTGGGAGTCTTCAATATCTTTCACTTACTCATCCTGATATATCTTTTGCCGTTAACAAGTTGTTTCAATTTATACACAAGCCCACAATCACACACTGGACAATAGCAAAAAGGTTACTTCGATATCTGAAGCAAACCATCTTTCAAGGCATTCAACTCAGAAAAGACACTCATTGACATCTCATGACATATTCTGATGCTAATTGGGTTGGGAATGTTGATGATCGTACATTTACTTCTACCTATATCATTTTTCTTGATACTAATCCAATCTCCTGGAGTTCCAAGAAACAAAGGGTTGTTGCACGCTCATCTACCAAAGCTGAATACAGATCATTAACTAATGCAGCCTTGGAAACAATGTGGTTACTTGGCCTTCTCAATGAACTCGGATTTCCCCTCAAAGATCCACCTTCTATGCTATGTGACAACCTTTGAGCCACTCATTTAAGTTTTAATCCAGTTTATCATTCTCGCATGAAGCACATTCAAATAGACATTCACTTTGTCTGTAACTTGGTTCAAAAAGGGACCCTTCAAGTCAAGCATGTTCATACCCAGGACTAGCTTGCAGATTTGCTGACCAAACCATTGTCCAGGCAATGTACTGAACTTCTTCGATCCAAGATTGTCCTTACCGATGGAAGCTCTATCTTGCGGGAGCGTATTAAGGAAGATTGCAACAATCATGCCAAGAAAACTAAATCAAGCTCTAATCATGCCAAGCCAACTGAATCAAGCTCAAATATAGAATCCTAGTTGTTTTTCCATTTATTGTAAATTTCATTCTTGCACAACTCTAGTATCCGTATATATGTAGTTACCAAAAACAGTTCCTGCACTTGTATATATTTGATTCAAAGGTTAATGAAAGGGTTTGGTGTTTTTCATTCAAACTGTGAGTTTTTAAAATCTTATAATGTCATCTAATTTTTAAAAATAGTAAAACCAGGTTTGATTATATAATAAATAAAATATTATTATAATATAATTTTTTAATATAATTTTTATTTCTAAATAAAAAAAATTAAATTATTTATTATATTGTATATAAAAATTAAAAAAAAAATTGTAATGGTTAAATGAGATAAGTTGATTTATGGAATCAAATGAGACGTAAATAAATATAAAATTTTATGTAAAAATCTTCCCTTTTTTTTATATCAAACTCTACTTTTTCTCAAATAAAATGTGTAGAACTTGATGTATTTAGCATTCTCTTTTCGTGTGAGCATTTTGTTATCGTGTTAAAACAAAAAAATAAAAAAGGAAGGCCCTCCTGTTGCGAATTTGGAATTGAATATCCTATATTTACCGGTAGGGATAAGCTTCAAAATAGTCGTATAGAATAAATCAAGACTGCATGCACCGTACTACAAGGCAGCACCAAAAACCGGATCAATTCGATTTGGACTCTGAAGATCACGCCACGTCAGCGCCTCATCACCACTAATTGAGGGTACCATCAGACTCGTTGTAATCTGGCTTAGAAANGGCAGTGGAGAAATATCGTTGTTACAACTTGATAGTTGAAGCTTACAAAAACACTAAAACCCAAGCGACACTAAAATTAATAACCAAAGAACAAAATAATTACAAAGATAACATAATAAAAGAATAAACTTAAATAAAGTCGTGTAACTAACTCGTACTTATTTTCTTCTCAAATATGGTAAACTATCCTTATCAAGTCTTAGGAAACCTCTAGTCGTCCGTGGAAGATCCAACATAGAAGAATAAATAACATTACTCCATTTAGCACCAAATTTAGCCAGAAAATTAGCAACCGCATTGCACTCCTTATAGATGCGTCGACATGTGAAACAAACATGACCAAGAAAGCTCATAATTTCTTTCCAGTAGTCTTCTAGATATCACAAACCACATCTTTTCTTTCCAATCTAATCAATAATTTTGAGTCCATCTCAATCTCAATAGCATCAAAACCCATACGCCAAGCATGCCTAAAGTTTGGCATGCGTAACTGGAGATAAGTACAATTCCAAATTTGTGACGCAAACTCACCCAAAGTAAGCACATGATCCTGTTCCTCATAGGCACCCAAAGCACAACAATCACACTTTGAAACCAGAATAATACCAACTCTTCGTAATCTATCATCCACAGGAAGGAAACCATGCATTGCCTTTCACATCAAAATAGACATTTTTTTGGGAAGAAAAGGGTGCCAAGCCCAATCCATCCACAGAGTCATAGGTGAACGAGTACAAAGACAATTCTAGGCACTTTTAGTGGAAAACAAACCATCTGCCTTAGGGACCCAAATAAGAACATCCTCACCATTTTTTAACTTTCCCAATTTTCAATCAACATATTTATTTTTTTCAAACCAATCAATCTTTGAAAAAGATCAATATTTCTACTTTTCCCAGATTTACACTCCGCCAATGTTAAAGAAGAATGTCTGTAATTTGCTGGTGATCATACAAAAGGGCCTCACCAACCCAATGACCACTCCAAAAAGATAAGTTTCCATTTTTTACCCGCCACAAGGAGTTTTTTTGCACAAATGGAAAACTCTTCATAATCATTCACCAAAACCGAATTCCTTTACGAGGATCAACAAGTGATATGTGTTTTGAACCCACATATTTAGCTAAGAAAAATTGGGACCATAGAGATTTACCTTGGAGAAGATTCCAATAAGCTTCATATGGAGGGAACTTTGAACTTCATGAAGGTTCCGAAGACCCACACCCCTTTCCAAAACTGGTTTACACATCTCATCCCATGAACACTATTTTCGTTTTGGCTTGCCTTCCCGAACGCCCTAGAAGAAAGTACTGATAAGCCTCTTGATCTTATCCAACACCATGTTTGGCGTGGATAAAAAAGATAAGCAATGAATCAAAATACTTTGCAAGACATGTTTAAGTAAAAGGAGACAGACACCATTTGAAAGCAATTTAGCTTTGGTTAAAAATAAAAGGAGTGATACATGTAATTATAAAGAAAAATTATATTCATCATCCTCACACCACACTTTTTTTTTTTTTTTAATTTCCAAATGTGTGGTGTAAGGGAATTTTTCCAATTTCACAAAGCTCATTGGCCTTCTGCCCAATACTTGGCCACAAGTTCTCAAGACTATTCATAAAGCAAGGTGCATGTCAGGGAAAGGGATCAAGTGACTGAAGAGATAGACCAGTTTGACATCGCTTGGCCATATTCCGGATTTGAGAACTTGTACGAAACATAACGAGAAATATGAAGAACCCTCAATCTGCTGACATGGGAATATCGACAACTCACAAATGATAAAAGTAAGGCTAGGGAACCACACCACATTAATGACACTACTACCCGAACTACACGCCACATTAATGGTGCTATTGCAGAGTCACGCCACATTAAAAGGATTCTGACAGAAGGAATAATATGAAGGGTACAGACTGAGTAGGGACATACATGATTTGTCCCTCCAGACTTATGGTATAAATAGTACGTCTCAAGTACGAGAAATGCTCTTTGATTTATAGACTCTCTTACTTATTTACAAACTTTTAAGAGAATTCACTAACTTTGGCATCGGATACCACCGGGCAATGTTTTGAATGCCATTTTGGTGACCGTTTCGGTCGATGCATTGAAATGAGATATTTCGATACCGATAAGTTTCAGAATAGTCTGGATATGAATAAATTATATATATATTATATTTTAAAATAATAGTCTATATATAAATAAATTATATAAAATATATATAAATTATAAATAGCTTAGTTTGAATTGGATAGTAAAAAAATGAGCTTGCAGTTTGAAGAAATGAAAAAAAAAAAAAAAGTAAAAGCCAAAATATAGGCAAGTACAACTGAAATTTTGACTAGTACAAAACCATATCATTCTCTATACCGGTTACGTCATAGAAACGGTATATTTCGACCGTACTAGTCGGTAGGGCACGAAATTCAAAACTTTGCTACCAATACCGCCCTCTTCTAGTTGCCTTTTTTCCCATATTTTGTAAAACCAAACTCAGAAGACCTGAGTTGTTAGAATTTGGTCTAAAAGCATGTGAAACATAACGTTAACACGTGATATATAAATGATGAGTAGAATAAATCAATTAGTTTATAATAAAAATTAATAAGTGTGACATGTGAGGATAATAAGTAGTAAAGCTCAACTATAAATTTATATGTAAGATTTATTTTATTATTTTTTTAAAAAAAATTTAAAATTTAAAATTTAGATTTAAATTTAAAAATTAAAAATTTATTAATTCTCAACTTATTATTATGGGCAATGTTACTCGTCTCGCTTTGATATCCCGTTGTGTTATCTCGCTTGACGGGGAAACGAATTTATCCATTTTAAAACACATAAAGCCCCAATAGTAACTATTTCTCTATTCCTCTGCACGTTATCTCTCTACCCTGTGAGCTCGCCCATCGACCCCGTGAAGCCCCAGGTTCATCTCGAACGGAATGTCTCTGGACCCAAGACTAAATCTCCGACGGTAACGTTTTTTTTTTTTTCTCTCATAGATCCAAGATATCCCATCTCGGATCATCAACGACCCCTAATTCTTCTTTTTCTTCTCCTTCTCCTTCTTCATCTTCCTTAAAATCTCCATGTCTGTGACCAAAATCACTTTGCCGATCCTCTGCAATGTCTATTTCATTCCTAGCTTCTTCACTCCCTTCGGCCAACTGATCATTTTTCCTCACAAAATTGTCCGCTGCCACCTGCCAAGAAGAATCGACATTTGCTATTGTTGTTGCTTCCTCCAATCTTTTTGCCAATTCCTCCTTCCGAGACCTATGGCCCCCTTTCTCCAACCTCTTCATGGATTCCTCCCAAGAAGTACGACTTGTCTTTGAAGATGTTCCTTTCTCTAACGCTTTTGCTTCTTTATCTCTATTTGAAGATAACCAAGGAATAGCTTTTCCAGTCTTCCAGCAGAGTTCTTTTCACCGCTTCTTCTAGCATACGAACTTGAATAACTTGTAGTACTAGTCGAAAGGCAATACTGTATGGCACTTTTATGCCGGAACTGACTAGCAACGCTTCTGGGTTTTGATATATTGCCAATTTTCAAGCTATTCCAATGAGAACATTTTGAGAAATTTATGGGTTCCATGAAATGGCAATTTTCAAGGGTTATGACTTTATTGGAGTTCAAATGGGGTTTAGGACAAGACTAGTTGGGTAAAGCGTTGGAGGGTCTTGGGTCTGGGAGGGTTTGGGCGGCCGAAGTGGTGGGTCTTGGGTCTGGGACGAAAAAAAAAAAAACATTACCATCGGAGATGAGGTTGGAGATTTAGTCTTGGATTCGGAGATATTCCGTCGGAGATGAACCTGGGGCTTCTCGGGGTCAATGGTGTTTTCAATTTATCCTCAGTGCAATTTTCAAGGGGTAGAGAGATAGCGTGCAGAGGAACTCAGCGTGGGAGAAGCATGATATCTGCGACTTTGTGTGTTTAAAATGAATAAATTCATGGAAAATGATAGATCCTTCGCTCTGTGTCCCGCTCCGAGTCTCGTTGGGTGTAATACATATATTTTTATGTATTTTTTAAAGTTTTTTTTTAATATAATTTTTTTAATAATTTTAAATATTTAAAAAAAATAAAAAAATTCACAATATCATTAAAAAGTACTTTTTTAATCATGAAGTACAATAAATTTTTTATTTTATTTTACTTAGTGATTAAGAAAATATTTTTTAATGATTTTTTCTTTTACTCTTTAATTAAAAAAATATTTTTTAATAATATTTTAAATATTTAAAAATATTAAAAAAATTATATAAATTTTTTATTTTTTTAAAAACACGTTAAAAGATGTGTGCTACACCCCAGAGGGAATGTAGCATCACCCTTAATTCATTTCTACGTTAAGCGGGATAACACAACGGAATATTAGAATGGGACGAGTAGACTTTTCCTATTATTATATCAATAAAAATGATAAGTATAAATAATACTGAAACAAACAAGCACAGCAAAACGAAAAACGACAAACAACAACCGCGTATTAAGAGCTGTCAAATGCTTCGTCATCTGCCAAACCCAAACAACCTTCCGCATTTCTCCGAAACATATAGCGAGAAGGCAACGTCCAAACGTCGCCGGTGTGTCAGTGGCAAAAAAGTGTCGTATCGGAATGGCCGTGTCCACTTGTTCTAGGGTCTTCTCCTTCGAGAGTCGCTCTGAACCCGACTTCTCAGGTGCGCCGAATATCGGAGGAGGGGATAGGAAGCCGAGCCACGGCCGATTCGCTGGCGGGCTCAAACCGGCGCGTGGAACGGCTTCGTTCCACGGGAGCCTTTCGTCCCTGATCTTCCGCTTCCCTCCAAACTTCGTCCGCCAGCTTAGCACTAAGGCCCGCAGGAACTGCAGCAACATCGGCGTCGCCCATATCGTCGCGGCCTCGTGGTCGAACAACCCAGCTTCATCTTCGGCGGCGGCTGCTGCGGCCTCAGCAGCCTCTCCATCCGCCACCGAGCCGATCCCACCGTCTGTCGATGCTGCAGCCGTGGATGGCGTGGCGTTGATAGAGAAGGAAGTGGATCGTAGTGTGATTGGGGGTCTAAACTTGGAGCTCGAGGGTTTTCCTAAATCCAAGCTCTCGGTTTTTAGCTCCGATGGGAGCCTCACTCTCCATGCTGGTGACGAAACTTTTTTCTTTTTATGTTCTCCATTTTTTCTTTTATATTTGAAAGTTTGATGCTTGTGTTTCATACCATAATTGCATTTCGGTGGCATGTATAGGTGAGAGATCTGGACGCGGGATAGTGACTGACGGAATTACCACACCAGTGGTTAATACTTCTGCCTACTTTTTTGACAACACTGCTCAGCTCATTGATTTCAAGGTATGCAAATGCTTTTTGAAGACATATTTGCCATATCGGTCTGCTGCATTTCCTTTACGTGGCATTAGCAATATATATGTATGAAATGCTACTTAGCCCCTGAATTACCGTTCAATTCCCGCCTTTTTTTTTCTTCTCATTTGAGACGTCTTTTTTATAAGTAAAAGTGGAAATTAAAATTAAAATTAAAAAAGAAAACCAGAAAGGTGATTGAGTGGAGAAAATGTTTTTGAATACAAATGAGTTATCTACTTTCTTTTTTCATTCATAAAGAAAAAAGCGGTTATATATTGAGTGGTAATTGAGCATTTATGAATGAATAAGGGAGGTTTGGATACAAAAAGTCTTTAAAGTCATCTCATCATTACAACTTTTTCAAATTTCCACATAAAATACAATAAACAATTCAACTTTTTTAAATCTCCAAAACAATAATAATATTAAAAAATAATATTCTAACAATATTTTATTCAACTTTCATATCATCTCATTTAATTTCAAACCTCCCCAAGAAAAAGGTAGATAACTCATTTGTATTGTAGGACAAAGTAGAAAAGAAATTGAAATAGAAAGTCATTTTCTTCATTTGGTTGGATTAACGTGTCTTTTATCTAATGGGATAGGAGAAACGACGGGAAAGTTTTGAGTACGGCCGCTATGGCAATCCGACCACGGTGGTTTCAGAGGAAAAGATAAGGCATGGCTTTGTTTCCTGATGCCTAGTTTTCTTTATGATTTTCATCTAATTGATTGAACGTTTACTGAGGTTATGTTTGTACTTCTCATTCCTGTATTCAGTGCGCTTGAGGGGGCTGAATCAACCCTGATAATGGCATCTGGAATGTGTGCTAGCACAGTCCTGTTGATGGCATTGGTGCCAGCTGGTGGGCATCTTGTGACAACAACTGATTGCTATTGGAAGACTAGAATATTCATTGAGACTGTTCTTCCTAGAATGGGGATCACAGTATTGTTTTGCTCCTTTTTTTTGTTTTGTTATTTGCATGCTTTTGTTTCATGTATTTAGGTGGCCAAACATGTTCTATATCTATTGACATTTTGAAATGAGGAGGAGTTCAGTATTTATGCCCTTCTTGTCTCAGAAGAACTGGTCCTACCCAAAGAGTGTGATTTGCTGAGAGGGAATGGGGTATTTCGGTGCTCTTTTTAAAATTTCATTTAGCGGATTTGGTCTTGATTATAATTATCAATCGTGCAGGCTACTGTCATTGACCCAGCAGATGTAGGAGCCTTGGAATCTGCATTGAATAAGAACAAAGTGAGTAATGAAGATGGCGGTTGGCTAGTGTCCATAAAAGTAGTCTGTCGTTGTGAAGATGCGAAATCCTGAGTTTGGTGGCATTATACTTGCAATGTAGGTTTCTCTTTTCTTCACAGAGTCGCCCACCAACCCATTTCTTAGATGTGTTGATATCAAGCTGGTTTCAGAGCTTTGCCACAGACGAGGAGCATTGGTCTGCATAGATGGTACCTTTGCAACACCTCTCAACCAGAAGGCCCTTGCCCTCGGAGCTGATCTTGTTCTGCATTCTGCCACAAAGTACCTTGGGGGCCACAATGATGTAAGTTGGCTTAGTAGAACAATGTAAACAATTAAGCTGTCAATAATTATGAAGTTAAGCACAATAATTCTTCCAATTACAGGTCCTTGCAGGTTGTATTAGTGGTTCCATGAAGTTGGTCTCAGAAGTTCGTAATTTGCACCATATTTTGGGTGGTGCTCTCAACCCAGTAAGTCATTTGTGTGGTCTTCACAAGATTTGTGGCTCTTATTGTTAACTATTGCAAATATAATGCATCTTAAGCTCCATGATTATGATTTGTAATTTTTTTCCTTTACAGAATGCCGCGTACCTTATCATCCGAGGCATGAAGACACTGCATCTTCGTGTACAGCAGCAGAATTCAACAGCATTGGGGATGGCCAAAATTTTAGAGGCACATCCTAAGGTATCGATTAAGGGGTCGTTTGGATACTAAGAATATCTATGAATCGTAGTGAAATTGGTTGTGAATAGTAATGAAATAGTTTGAGTTAAGATGTTTTATTAGGTTTTGGAAAAGGGGAGAGAAAAATTGAATTAAAATATTATAAAGTTAAAAAATTGTTTGAATATAATATTTTAATATTATTTTTGTTTGAAAGTTTGGGAAAGTTATATAGGGTTTTGTGTTTTTTTTTGGATTTTGGGAAAGTTGTAATGATTAGGTAATGATTAGATGAAAAAGTTGAAAATTTGAAATTAAAAAGTGTTTTGTGTTTGATTGATATTTGGAAAGGAAATATATGAGAATATCTGAAAATGCCGGAGAACAGTTGTGTTCTCAAAATAGGCCCTAAATTGATGTTTACAACTGCTGAATCCCTAGTGTAAATTGAATTCCCAACAATTACTCCGCCACTACCTTCTGTAGCATGTTTAAACACCACAACACTATTTCTGTGCTGCTATTTTCCTGCTTGCTTGTGCTATGATCACTAGGGGTGTAAATAATTCTGTCCGAACTGGCAAAACCGACTGGACTGAATTCTAGACCGGTCGGTCTCGGTCCCAAAATATGTGGACCAATGACATTCGGTCCAGTCCTAGGGTCTACAAATTTTGGACCGGACTGGACTGAATCGGACCGAACCCCTATATATATTTTTTAAAAATATTTTTAATAATTTAATATATTATAAGTTAATGATGTAATTTTCATCTCATTTATTATCATTGACCATATAAAATATAAAATAATATATGCTATCAATTAATAATAAATCGTAAATCATGTGATAATTTATATTATTATATGTAAATAGTTAATACATTATACATTCATACATACTCTACTATTTAAACTCAATTAAAATAATTAGGTATTTTTTTTAAAATACCTAAATTACAAGCAAGCATGAATAATTTATGTATAATAAAATTATTTGATATTTATTAACCATATATAAAATGTGTGACATTATTAATAATTATGCATATTAAAGAGTAAAGTCTAAGTTAGTTAGTAACTATCAATGTCATAAATATAATTATAGTAAAATATTTTTTTAATGAGTTAATTACATAATCTATATTAATAATTCACTTAATTTTAATTTAATAAATTAAATAATTTTTTTATTAATTTATTTGAAAAAAAAAGATGAAAAAATAATAAAATAATTAGGCCGGACCAAACGGATTGACCATATCTACCAGTCCGGTCTGGTTCAGTCCTTATGGATGTTCGGTCCAGTCAGGGGAAAAATGATGGGCTGAACACCGGACCGGACCGGACGATTTACAGCCCTATTGTGATCCTGTCATCATCATAAAATTTTTGGAGCTCCACCAGAACTAGATCTGACCACCCCTATAATCAACATGCTATTGCTTTCCTGGCTTTCATCTGATGATATGGACCAGTAAAGTCATCTACATACTTTGTTAATAACCCACATCTACAAGCCGGTTCTTGCTGCCACCATCATCTCCACACTCACACGTTAGATCACTAACCTCACCTCATCATCTCCCATGGCAGTAGATGCATAGCTAGCACATCACCCATGGCACTTCTGCACTATCATGCGTGTGCCCGGGTTTGCTCTCACATATTGCATTGTTATGTGTTTGGTGAGGTAAATTATACTCTGATTGTTCTAAATGCCTAGTAAACATTGTCCTTAATTAGGGTCTTTCAAACTTTTTCTTCTATATTGATGATGATCATTGATATATTATTTGTAATTTTCTCGATCACAATATTATTTATCAATGAAGATGCTTCTATTATTATAGGAAAGATTCAAATTACCATGAATTAGTTATGAGCTTCCTGTCTGGTATTTTTTATAATTGACGTAATCACATGATATTATTGGCAGGTGAAGCGTGTGTATTATCCTGGCTTGCCAAGTCATCCTGAACATGACCTTGCCAAGCAACAGATGACTGGTTGTGGTGGTGTGGTCAGTTTTGAGGTGATTATTTCTAACTGCTTTAACACGTTGACATCAGGGGTACATTTTGTAGTTCGTGTGCCTCCGTTTTTGGCATGCCACATTTCACTATAAATGTTCATTGTTCAACTATGCAGGTTGATGGAGACCTACAGACCACCATAAAATTTGTTGACTCACTGAAAATCCCATACATTGCCCCATCCTTTGGTGGCTGTGAAAGCATTGTGGATCAGCCAGCAATTATGTCTTACTGGTATTCCTTCAAGTTCCACATCATATGGTATCATAAATTTACTTCTGTTTTTATTTGTAATGGTTCTGCCACGAGCGCTGTAGATATCTTCACAACCGAATCAACTTCACTCCACCAATGGAAAATCCAAAGATGTGTGATCTTGCAAGATTTGGTGTTCACTGAAATGTAGAGTCCAGGGGATTTGTTCCTTGCAGTATTTGTTTCTACTTTCTACAAGGATTTCTGTGGGACCAAGGGGAGCCTCGCATATTGGACGGTTTTAATCTTTTACCGGATGTATTATTGGGGAATATTTCCCTATATTGATCAGGACCAAGCAACGCCTAAGTGAATTGGCCTTTATGGACTTTAGAATGAGCCATGAAGATACTATGTATTCAAGCAAGTTTCCTGAGTATGTAATTGTGGAGCCACATTAGACTTCAACGCTTGATGATAGATATGCCGGTTTATATTTTATATATAACCAAGTGAAGTGAGAGTTTATTTGCTGACTTGTGTTTCAATAATTTTGAAACAGGGATCTACCTCAGTCAGAAAGGCTCAAGTATGGGATAAAGGATAACCTGGTTCGATATAGCTTTGGAGTTGAAGATTTTGCAGACTTGAAGGCTGATATACTTCAGGCCCTGGAAACCATTTAGGCTCAACATTTCCAGTCAAAGATCCGGGATCTTAAGGCGCATAGCCTAATGTGTCTTTTTTTTTTCCTTTTTCTTTTTTTTTTAAAAAATATCTAACAGTGTCATTTTTTTCGCTGTCATCTTTCTGTCGTCTACCTCTTTTGGTGCTTCAATTGTGCTGTTCTGCTCCTGTGGACTGATCATTAAATGATCCAATAAATAGCTTAAAATTCGTCTGATGTGTGTTTTTATTTCCATTAATGAATAATATGCTCTTTCTGTTAGGAGGAAGAAATACAGGTTAGATTTGACAAATAAATGGTTCAGTAATAAAAGGAATCTCAAACAACCCATTTACTATTTTCAAAAGAATGTTAATTCAAAGTGCGGAAAACTCGAACAAGAGCTTAATAACGTTTCCATTATTAGTTGAGACCCGTTACTTAAAATGAAAATACTTTAGCCACAAAGAGATTATATAAAATTTAAATTTACAAACTGATGTGGTTTGATGTAGTATATCATATTGTAAAGTTATTTTTATTATAAAATAGATTTAATGGATTTTATAAAGTTATTTCAGTTTGTAGATTTATTTTGTATAATCTCTTTGTATTTGTAGCAGTTGTCATCTTCTCATTACGTCAACATGAAAGCGAGATGCAATAATATATCGGATAAATAAATTATTAAAGCATAAAGTAAATTAATTGTGTAGTCTATATCATTATTCATTTGCTGCTGAATGTGCTTGTATCATTTGCTGGCCGAATTCGGGTCAATTTATTGTTTCTTTCACTAAAAAAGAATATAAAGAAATAAAAAGATTGGAAACAGTAGCAGTACCACCGGCACCATATATGAGGAAATCAATGATCGAGTACTGCACTGGATAGGTGCTCGGGCTTTTCATTATCATTCCCGTCCACTTTCATATATTCCAAAATTCTCTCACCCCTTTTGTCCTGATTCATAATTCATTCATTCAGATATGCATAAGACACAAGCACCTCTTCCGCACACCAGACGGCATAATCATCTTTAAGGCAATATTTATATTTATATATATATATATAAATATATTCTGCTTATTCAGAAATCAATCACAGCGAACAATGAAATTCGGTAAGGAGTTCACGACCCACCTGGAGGAGACCCTCCCTGAGTGGAGGGACAAGTTCCTCTGCTACAAGCCCCTTAAGAAGCTCCTCAAGCAGCACTTCCCCAATCCCACCACCCCAGATTCCAATCTTCATCAGAACCATCATAATAATACTACTAGTACTCATGGCCTTGAAAACCAACCTACCTTGGTGGACCTCCATGAATGGTTCATTCGGATTCTTAACGAAGAGCTCGACAAGTTCAACGATTTCTACGTTGATAAAGAGGAGGAGTTCGTCATACGCTTTCAGGTTCTTGGTTTTGGCTCGTTTCTGTTTTCTTTTTTCAATTTCATGACTATGTACCATAGACACACACAATACCAATATACAAAGGTACGTGTATGTATACATGCCTTTTCATATTGTTGAGTAACTGGGATTTGCAAGTTTTACGAGGCTAACAGATTAATGTTGGATTTATTCAAACATAGTTTTAAATAATAAATTTACCTCTTTGCGATTAGTATGTATATATGCCTGTTGAGCGATTTTTTGAAAACGTACCAAATGAATGTGAAATTTACATAAGACAGGCTGTAAAGTAAGCCATATTTGATATTATAGATTGTTGAGCACTTGGAATAGAAGCTGCCTAAGTGGAAGTAAAGATGGCAAGATGGTCCTCTTAGTTGGTTTTTCCATGTATAGCGAGAATTAGTGACTAATGTGGAGCTTTGTGATTCATGTTGAGAGTGCTATAACGGAAATAATGGTCAATGAAAATATGGGTTATGTTTGTGGGGACATGGTTCCCTTTAATGACAGAAAATATGCTTGTCATTAATGGTGAAGAAGGATTTCGGAGGGTCAATCTGTACATAAGGCTCTGTTGAGCTCAGTTTGGTTCAACTATCACTTAGGCGTTCAGGCTTCAAAAGCATTATGGAAGTAGCTTATTCTTCATGGGAACGATTGTCTTCCCTTGTGCGTGGCAGCGTGTGTGTCTATGTGTGTATTAATATCTATTAATCCCAAGTTAAGCCATCTTAAGAGCATTCTGTGGGGCCAGCCTTGTTGAATTCTTTTCTCCCCGTTGCTTTTAAGTGCCAAAGTATTTGGTGACTTGAGACTTCC
>QEOT01006421.1:4224-20450 GCA_003123785.1 Pterocarya stenoptera | reverse complement strand
AAAAACAAAACAAAAACAAAAATCAAGAACAATCAGCATAACTTCTGGTCTAAAAGATGAACGCTGCATGCTACACTCCCATCTCACGTTTATCTTATTATAATGAAAAAATGCTACACTCCCATCTCACGATTATCTTATTATAATGAGAAATTCTATGTATAAACTATTATTCACTTTCACCTCTCATATCTATAGGCTTTTTTTTTTTTTTTCATTGAATATGGAGGTGTTTTTCACAAAGTGAGATGTGCAGTATGAATAGTGACTGGTGAAAAAAAATATTCAATTATAATAAGGTAACATTACTCTTCAATCTTTAAATCTCCTTTTAAGAAATATAAAGGACGATCGAAAGATATGAGAAGTGGCACATCTACCTAGCCAGATAAAAGTGAGATGAACCGAAAAAACTGGTGTTCTTCCCAAAGATGCAGCCCTACATAGTAACACTTCCCATCATTGGCCAGAGGTAATTTGTTATTGGAAAACCTTTTCTTCTTCCACCTGCCTATTTAACTTGTTCCACTTTCGAAATGGCATGTTCTCTATCAACCTGATATGTTAAAACTTCGAGACCAATAAACACGTGTATGACTCCAAAAATCATGAACAAAATAAAGATGATTGAACACACAGCAGCCCAAATGTATGGGATTTTATTTAAAAGCACACACTGAGGTATACTCTGAGTTTACAAAGCCAAACATGATTAGTATGGAACACTCCAGACTTGTACCAGTACAATACCACTTCAAAAAAAGACTCGAAGGAAGTCATGCCTCAACCCTTTATTTAGTATCAAATTATGGCACGACTCCCATTCACAAAGCAACCTGCATTCCATTCCAATCACTCCTCATCATCGCTCTTGCGGTGGTGGTGGTGGTGATGCCCATATCGTTGGTGCTTCTCCTCATCATCATCAGAGCCATCATCTCCCTGCCACATTGATTCATACTTATATGATCAGATAAAAGACCAAACTTCTCAACACATTAGTGGAATAGAAATAATTCGAATAGTTTTCTTTGTATGTAATGACCAAGAGGTGTTCATGATTTATGTGTATCGACACATGTGAAATTGCTTAAGCATTACCAACTGGTTTAGATTCAAATCATATACTAAGGAAAATGTTCAGAACATTGTTGTTTGGAAGTTACTACCTTGAGAACTGTAATTTATTATTATTTTGAAAATTGGATATTTATATATTAATGTTTCAATGATGCACAATCCCAAGGGTGCGTCCTGGACAAACGGTATAAAATGTATATCATGAGTTCGAAACAAAACATTTAATAATAGTTGGGTTTGGATACACAGTTCAGATAAGATGAGATGAGATGTTTTGAATAGTAGTTGAATAAAATATTATTAGAATATATTTTTTAGTATTATTTTTATTTTGAAAATTTGAAAAGGTTGAGTTATTTATTATATTTTTGTATGAAAATTTAAAAAAATTGTAATGATTGAGATGAGATGAGCTGAGATGAAATGAGAGATTTGTGTAAGCAAACGGAGCAGTCTTGGGACTTGGGACCATTGGATCGGTACATCCCCGGTCCCAGACACCCAGTGCGCAAAAATTTTGGGGAGTAACTCAAAAAGAGCTGTATATGCTAATAAGCAAAGCACCTCTAGATTATCTACCCCAACTTCTCCATACATCGCACGTGATAAAGGTCCCGGTCCAGGATGATGAAAACTCCATCGCACATAAGCTAACTATCGAAACTCATTCGTTCTCAACCTATATAGAATGTCTGCCTGTCTATTTATGAGAGAATGCTGAACTATCGTACAATGAGATGTCAGTAGCAGCTTTGTAACTAAATCATGCAAAACTCTCACAAGATAAAACTCGTAACAAAACTAGCATATAATGAGGGAAAATCATTCAAAATATATATAGTTTTGTTTTCTAATTTTAAGAGAGATAGAAACGAAGAGGAAGCTACAACATATATCATATAAGACATCAGAGACTATGGTTGGAAGTGAACATATAGCAAGGAAATGGTGATTGAAGAACATAAATGCTTACATATTTCTTGCGCCCATAGCCCTCTTCACCGTGTCCATACTTGCGCCTCTCGCCACCATCATCGTCATCACGCCTCTCATAGCTCTCCTCCTCGGACCGCCCATAACTCTGCCTCCGAGGCGGCTCGTCCCCATAACTCGGCCTCTCATGCTCAGTACTCTCGTACTCAGGCCTCTCACTCCTCCCTTCATACCCGTAACCACCGCTACCCTGTTCCTCCCCATAACCCGGCTTCCGCCCGTATCCGGATCCATACTCTGATGGGGGCGCCTCATACTCGGGCTTCCGCCCATACCCCGATCCGTATTCAGATTCGGGAGTCTCATAATCGGTCTTCCGGCCATAACCGGATCCATATTCCGGTGCGGGTGGCTGCTCATACTCGCTCTTCCTCCCGTGCCCAGACCCGTATTCCGATTCGGGTGGCTGCTCGTACTCACTCTTCCGCCCATATCCAGATCCGTATTCCGATGGGGGTGGCTGCTCATACTCACTCTTCCGCCCATATCCAGATCCATATTCCGATGGCGGTGGCTGCTCGTACTCACTCTTCCGCCCATATCCAGATCCATATTCCGATGGCGGTGGCTGCTCGTACTCACTCTGACGACCGTATCGAGAACCGTATTCCGATGGGGGTGGCTGCTCATACTCGCTTTTCCGCCCATGCCCAGATCCGTATCCCGATTCAGTCTGTTCATACTGGCTCTTCCGTCCGTATCCGGATCCGTAGTCCGCTCCGGGTTCCTGCTCATGCTCACTCTGCCGGCCATACCCAGATCCGTATTCAGATCCGGGCCTTTCCGATCCATACTCGGGCTCACCATAACCGGGCCTGTTCACCCCAGGAGGAGGGAACCCATGACCAACGTCCGGCCTGGCCCCATACTCACCTCCTCCGAAATCTCCCTCACCGGGTGGAGGGGGCGTGGGTCGAGGCTTGGGACGGGCGTAGCTGCTGTATTCAGTGTCGAGGGCCTCGTCGCGATAGGCGGAGGGCTCGGCGTAGGAGGTGTACTGGGGGCGATCATAGTCGAAGTCATCGGAAGGCGTGGAGGAGGAGAGAGGGTAGCAGGTCTCATCGGACGGCGGGAGAGGCCGGCCGTAGGTGAGCACGATGTCGTAACCGCCCCCGTACGGCGTTGGATCGTACTCGTCGAAGTCATCGGCCTCGTCTTCGCCGCCCCGAGCGTAATTCGACATATTGTTCCTCGTGAAAATACCTGTTGTTTGGATTTTGGTTTTCTTGATCCGAGAAACGAAAACGGAGAGGATATAAAAAAGATCTCTTCCGGAATGGATGGAGATGGTTGGCAATGAGTCATGACCGTGTAGGCACCGACGAAAACGGCACCGTGTCAGATTCGAGGACTAGATCGGTGGTGCGGACACGTGGTAAAGTATTTATTAGTGTGAAAGTGAGAGAGAGGGAGTTGACAGGCCCAAGATATGGATATGGGCCTTATCGGTAGCAATAAAGTAGTGGACCCACATCACGTTAGCTGAAACAAATGTTTATTTTTTTAACAAGAATTTAAATATATTTATAGAAATTTAAAAATATTATAAATTAAAAAGATATTGAATTAAAAAAAATATAAATTTTACATATAAAAAATTTTAAGTTAAAATAAATTTAATAATTTTAAATTTTAAAATTTAAATATTAAACTCAGCTTATTAGTTTAAACTGATACAAATTCATTTCAACTTTGAAACGTGGCCTAAGACGAGTGTTTTAAAGACGATTGTCGGTGCAGTAACAGTAAGTCGGTCTTTAAACAAACAAAGCCAAAATACTTTGCCGTTCCTCGAGAAAAAGCCGAAAGATTAACACTATTTTCAATAATAAAGTTTAATCAATAGTATGGATGCACGTATTAATTAAAAAAAAATAAAAATGCATGTATTAGTGTACAGCAACTAGATTTTTCGAAAGATTAATTCTGTTTCACTTTGTTTTCTGTCCGCGTTCTCTCTCCCTTCCGCAAACCGATCCCATTCCCATCTCCGGTTGAGGGAGAGAGAGAGAGAGAGAGAGAGAGAGAATCAATGGCTGCGGCATGTGTAATAACGGTGTCACAGGATGGGAACATGGACTATGGCACGGTGCAGGATGCAATAGACGCGGTGCCACTAGGCAATACGCGTCGGACTGTGATTCGCGTCGCGCCGGGCATCTACAAGCAGCCGGTGTACGTGCCGAAGACCAAGAACTTCATCACCCTCGCTGGTCTCAACCCCGAGGATACCGTGCTCACCTGGCACAACACCGCCTCCCAAATCAACCACCACCAGGTAGGCTGCACCCGGGGTAGCTCGGGGCTTGTGCCTCATATGCAGAAAAATTTAATGATATTGTGGTTGCTGAGTGGCTGATGAGTTTTGCAGGGCTCTCGGTTGATCGGGACTGGAACGTTTGGTTGTGGAAGCACTATTGTGGAAGGGGAGGATTTCATTGCTGAGAATATTACTTTTGAAAACTCTTCTCCTCAGGTAATCTTTGAATATACTCAACAGAAAATTCAAGTTTTTTTCTTTCATGTTTCAATTTTCCGGGTCTTTGTTGTTGCACTAGCTTTTGAATTTTTACCATTGGGTGTTCGCCTAGATGTTGTAGAAACCCACTTCTGAGGCGTGTACTGAATGGGTAAGCTGCCATATGTGGATTAAGGTTTTGAATATGCTGAAAATTCTCCCTTTTTGTTTTTTTGTTCTTTTTGCGAGTGTCTGATAAGTTTTGTCTTACTACTTTTTAAACATAGAAAAGGTTTTAGATAGTTTTGAATGTAGGAAATTATAGTCCGGGGTTCTAAGTTTACTCAAAGTTGGGGCTTTTTATTTGTTAGTGAATACATTGGTTGGTCTTGGTAATTTGGGTATTGTGTATGTTGGAACTCTTTTTTTTATTTTAACGCTTCGAGCATACTCAAAAGGAACATTTTATTGTTGGCATTTATAATTGGCAGAGGTTAGTTTTTTACTTTGTTTTTGGTTTGCTTTCGGTAGGGTTCTGGCCAAGCTGTGGCAATTAGAGTAACAGCTGATCGATCCGCCTTCTATAATTGCAGATTTCTTGGGTGGCAGGTACATGAATTTTGTCATTCTCTGTTAATTTTGTAGGTCAGTGACTTCAAAGTGCACGTTTTTAAGATGTTGGTTTGATAGCAACGAACACTTTGTTGCTTCCTGGCAACAAATGCATACTTTCCTCTCTAAATAATGAAGACTGGCCTTACATTGATCATAATTTTGATTATTCTTTTTATTTTGTTAAAAGTGAAGTAATTGGGGATTCTTTATGTTTGATTTGATGGTTACTTTCAGGAAATATCTATTACGTAGTATCTTGGATCAACTGATGGGTCTTGGAAAAGTAGATGTTTATATGTATTGTTTGGTTGTCTGCAATTGTCTTCTTCATTCAGGAAAAATTAGACAAGTTATGTGGGATAATTATACATAAATGACTATTTCTTATATGATTCTGATACAGGATACTTTGTACCTGCATCATGGAAAACAATATTTAAAAGATTGCTATATTGAAGGAAGTGTGGATGTCATTTTTGGCAATAGCACTGCACTCTTGGAGCATTGTCATATCCACTGCAAATCTGCAGGATTCATAACTGCACAAAGCAGAAAATCCTCTCAGGAGACAACTGGTTATATTTTCTTAAGGTATTTAATTGAATAGCATTTTATTGTTTTTCATTTTTGAACATCTTGGTTTCTTACCCAAACACTTCGAATTGATAAGTTAATTTGGGGCATTATGCTGGGGTCATTTTTTTCCTCCTATTCTTTTTTTGCTATTCCAAGCATTTTCTGTAATCTACAAGATCAAACCTGTGCATTTCACTTCTGGTACAGGTTATAAGGCTACATAAATTTGATGGCTTTCATACTTTTCTTGGCTGAAGTAGTCAATGTGTGATATAAAGATGTGATTAAAACAACCATTTCTCAAAAAGGATTTTCCTAGCCTTTATAGTTACTTTTCTCTCTCCCTTCAAACTTTTGGTTTTGAGATTATACAATTGCTTGTATATGTCACCTATAACTACTCTGTGTGGATTCAGATGTGTTATCACTGGCAATGGAGGGACTCCGTATGCATGTCTTGGACGACCATGGGGTCCTTTTGGAAGGGTGGTCTTTGCATACACATATATGGATGCATGTATCAAACATGTAGGGTGGGACAACTGGGGCAAAGCGGAGAATGAGAGAAGTGCTTGCTTTTATGAATACAGGTATTGCTCTCTCCTAACTTTTAGTAGACGTCTGTTTGAAACAGATACAATATCACCAATGGATTTAATCTAGCTATCAGGGGCTTGAGTGAGTGGATGATATATTATATTCTCAAAAGATGACTTGGGTTATTGTACAGAAAAAAGTTAAGAAAAGGAAATATTGAGTTATTGGATTTGACTCGCGATTGATTGGCCAAGTTTCTTTGCTTTGATTTTGGAATACACTTGGTTTCTCTAGGAATATTGTTTCTCTTTATTCATTCTTGTGCAGCTTCTTTACCGGCATTAACACATCTTATTTTAATGGGTATACTAGTAACACAATCAATACTTTTATTATGCTACAATAAAATATGCAGGTGTTTTGGGCCTGGGAGTTGCCCTTCAAAACGGGTCACATGGGCTAGAGAATTGGTAGATGAAGAAGCAGAACAATTCATCATGCATTCTTTCATTGACCCGGATCCAGAAAGACCTTGGCTTGCCCAGAAAATGGCCTTGAGGATTCCATATTCTGCTTAGAAGTTAATTGAAGGTGAGCTTCTGAAGATTCCCAGCAACTAATGGGGGAAGAGAACTGAGTTTGTTGATGTCTTACATGCTCGTTGTGATAAATCTGTGTGATAAGAATTTAGTGTTGGTCTTTCAACGTTTTTATGCTATAGAGTTGTAAAGAATTATATCTGATCTCTATGTACTTGTTTAATATGTGCTACTATGAACTATTCATNAATCAATGGCTGCGGCATGTGTAATAACGGTGTCACAGGATGGGAACATGGACTATGGCACGGTGCAGGATGCAATAGACGCGGTGCCACTAGGCAATACGCGTCGGACTGTGATTCGCGTCGCGCCGGGCATCTACAAGCAGCCGGTGTACGTGCCGAAGACCAAGAACTTCATCACCCTCGCTGGTCTCAACCCCGAGGATACCGTGCTCACCTGGCACAACACCGCCTCCCAAATCAACCACCACCAGGTAGGCTGCACCCGGGGTAGCTCGGGGCTTGTGCCTCATATGCAGAAAAATTTAATGATATTGTGGTTGCTGAGTGGCTGATGAGTTTTGCAGGGCTCTCGGTTGATCGGGACTGGAACGTTTGGTTGTGGAAGCACTATTGTGGAAGGGGAGGATTTCATTGCTGAGAATATTACTTTTGAAAACTCTTCTCCTCAGGTAATCTTTGAATATACTCAACAGAAAATTCAAGTTTTTTTCTTTCATGTTTCAATTTTCCGGGTCTTTGTTGTTGCACTAGCTTTTGAATTTTTACCATTGGGTGTTCGCCTAGATGTTGTAGAAACCCACTTCTGAGGCGTGTACTGAATGGGTAAGCTGCCATATGTGGATTAAGGTTTTGAATATGCTGAAAATTCTCCCTTTTTGTTTTTTTGTTCTTTTTGCGAGTGTCTGATAAGTTTTGTCTTACTACTTTTTAAACATAGAAAAGGTTTTAGATAGTTTTGAATGTAGGAAATTATAGTCCGGGGTTCTAAGTTTACTCAAAGTTGGGGCTTTTTATTTGTTAGTGAATACATTGGTTGGTCTTGGTAATTTGGGTATTGTGTATGTTGGAACTCTTTTTTTTATTTTAACGCTTCGAGCATACTCAAAAGGAACATTTTATTGTTGGCATTTATAATTGGCAGAGGTTAGTTTTTTACTTTGTTTTTGGTTTGCTTTCGGTAGGGTTCTGGCCAAGCTGTGGCAATTAGAGTAACAGCTGATCGATCCGCCTTCTATAATTGCAGATTTCTTGGGTGGCAGGTACATGAATTTTGTCATTCTCTGTTAATTTTGTAGGTCAGTGACTTCAAAGTGCACGTTTTTAAGATGTTGGTTTGATAGCAACGAACACTTTGTTGCTTCCTGGCAACAAATGCATACTTTCCTCTCTAAATAATGAAGACTGGCCTTACATTGATCATAATTTTGATTATTCTTTTTATTTTGTTAAAAGTGAAGTAATTGGGGATTCTTTATGTTTGATTTGATGGTTACTTTCAGGAAATATCTATTACGTAGTATCTTGGATCAACTGATGGGTCTTGGAAAAGTAGATGTTTATATGTATTGTTTGGTTGTCTGCAATTGTCTTCTTCATTCAGGAAAAATTAGACAAGTTATGTGGGATAATTATACATAAATGACTATTTCTTATATGATTCTGATACAGGATACTTTGTACCTGCATCATGGAAAACAATATTTAAAAGATTGCTATATTGAAGGAAGTGTGGATGTCATTTTTGGCAATAGCACTGCACTCTTGGAGCATTGTCATATCCACTGCAAATCTGCAGGATTCATAACTGCACAAAGCAGAAAATCCTCTCAGGAGACAACTGGTTATATTTTCTTAAGGTATTTAATTGAATAGCATTTTATTGTTTTTCATTTTTGAACATCTTGGTTTCTTACCCAAACACTTCGAATTGATAAGTTAATTTGGGGCATTATGCTGGGGTCATTTTTTTCCTCCTATTCTTTTTTTGCTATTCCAAGCATTTTCTGTAATCTACAAGATCAAACCTGTGCATTTCACTTCTGGTACAGGTTATAAGGCTACATAAATTTGATGGCTTTCATACTTTTCTTGGCTGAAGTAGTCAATGTGTGATATAAAGATGTGATTAAAACAACCATTTCTCAAAAAGGATTTTCCTAGCCTTTATAGTTACTTTTCTCTCTCCCTTCAAACTTTTGGTTTTGAGATTATACAATTGCTTGTATATGTCACCTATAACTACTCTGTGTGGATTCAGATGTGTTATCACTGGCAATGGAGGGACTCCGTATGCATGTCTTGGACGACCATGGGGTCCTTTTGGAAGGGTGGTCTTTGCATACACATATATGGATGCATGTATCAAACATGTAGGGTGGGACAACTGGGGCAAAGCGGAGAATGAGAGAAGTGCTTGCTTTTATGAATACAGGTATTGCTCTCTCCTAACTTTTAGTAGACGTCTGTTTGAAACAGATACAATATCACCAATGGATTTAATCTAGCTATCAGGGGCTTGAGTGAGTGGATGATATATTATATTCTCAAAAGATGACTTGGGTTATTGTACAGAAAAAAGTTAAGAAAAGGAAATATTGAGTTATTGGATTTGACTCGCGATTGATTGGCCAAGTTTCTTTGCTTTGATTTTGGAATACACTTGGTTTCTCTAGGAATATTGTTTCTCTTTATTCATTCTTGTGCAGCTTCTTTACCGGCATTAACACATCTTATTTTAATGGGTATACTAGTAACACAATCAATACTTTTATTATGCTACAATAAAATATGCAGGTGTTTTGGGCCTGGGAGTTGCCCTTCAAAACGGGTCACATGGGCTAGAGAATTGGTAGATGAAGAAGCAGAACAATTCATCATGCATTCTTTCATTGACCCGGATCCAGAAAGACCTTGGCTTGCCCAGAAAATGGCCTTGAGGATTCCATATTCTGCTTAGAAGTTAATTGAAGGTGAGCTTCTGAAGATTCCCAGCAACTAATGGGGGAAGAGAACTGAGTTTGTTAATGTCTTACATGCTCGTTGTGATAAATCTGTGTGATAAGAATTTAGTGTTGGTCTTTCAACGTTTTTATGCTATAGAGTTGTAAAGAATTATATCTGATCTCTATGTACTTGTTTAATATGTGCTACTATGAACTATTCATATTACTGTTTTAAAGAAGATGTTGTCATTTTTTAGCAATTCAGGACTGACGATTATTCAGAAGCAAGATGCTTTTGCTAATTGAGAAAAATTAAGAAATAAATAAATTTGTACCTCGTAAGTAATGATGTAAGCACGAGGTGTTTTTGGAATTAGTTCGAGTATATGCGAGTTTTGACACTGCAATGGCTAGCTTATGATGTTTTCAATAACAGCTTTGCTACATGCAACCGTGCAGAGAAACCGTTGGGGAACTGACTGCCACATAAGCTAATATATTTTTAAAAAAAAACAAATGAAACGTGAGAAAGGAAGAAAGAATTCGGAATTCAATACAGCAATAGAAAACCCAAAAAGGCTGCTCTGCGTCATAGTCGTCTTTGGATCTCTTTGATCATGAATCATGGTATCTGCTCGACTAGTTTGACAGAGAAGAAGTAGATCTCGCCTGAAGCTGCCAAAGCTCCACCCATGGCTTGCTTTCCTCCTTCCACGTCCGAAAAGTAGTACCCGATTTCTGTCTCTCTCTCAAGCCCAAATGAGATTCTTTTTTTTTTTTTTTGTTTTCTCTTCTCTATTTAAAATCTTGGATAAATTATTTACTTATATTCTAAAAATATTTAGAGGAATATTTTTTGTGTTTGGTTCGCAACCCACTTCAAAGAAAACGTGAGTGTTGAGGATTGTGAGGTTGGCTGTTTTTTTCCGCCTTTGAGCAATTTCACGTTAAAATCAAAATAGAAGAAAAAAAAAAGGTATTAACGAACCCAGATTAAGAGTTTTTAAATACAACAAAATTAATTGTTTATTTATAAAATCATTATTCATTTGCGTCTTTTCTGCAGTCATTGAGAACTTGAAAGCAGCGTTCAAAATTTTCAAATCGATGAACACTGGACATAGTTTAATAACAAGAAATAAATAATGATAGAACTTGTAGAAGAACCTTGACTGCTTTCTTTTCAGATTCTCAGATATTTCTTTTGATTCTTTGAAAAGTTTTAGAAGATTGATTTTTTACGGTGCTTGGAGAAGATGAAGGACTTTCTGTGCTTGAGAAGCATTTTTGTTTGAAAGTTAAAAATGAGAAGGTTGAAGACGCTGAGAGGAAGATGAAAGAAAATTAACTGTTTTGAAAAAAATAAAACGGTACCATTTTATTTAGTGCCACATGGGACACGGTTACCCAGCGGTTCCCAAGCCGGTTACATCTAGCATTTTTCTTTCAATAATACATAATGATCCTCCATATGTTGAAACGACTTATTAGAGAAGCGTTTGTCTTGCGACCCAAGTACTTATTGTTTTGCTTTCTGAATGGATAGATTTTTTAACCGGGAGTGTTGGACTGTTAACATCTGGCTCCTCCTTGAGAAATGATGTAGTATTGACAACTCCCAGCTAAAAATTATGGAGATATGGAACGCTATATGCATGAGATGGGAGCTGTTCTGAATCATCCATTGGTAGTAAGTTCGCGATGGATGGGGAACGCTGGAGAGCAGTTTTATTAAACAAAAACGAAAATGGTTGAAGAAGAAACGGTTGGAGATGCGGGGGATCGAACCCCGTGCCTCTCGCATGCAAAGCGAGCGCTCTACCATTTGAGCTACATCCCCTTTTGTAATCAATGCGAGAAAAACTATATATCATCGCTAAACATAAAATCATTGGGATTTATCGTGCACTGCCATGAGCCATCAATTGTTGCACAATCATAGATTTAATGAGATGCCATGGGATTAACTAAATTAAAAGGACGAGTATTAAAAAAAATGAAACCAACAGGATATCAAAATGCCATATACGCATGAGCCTCTGGGACAATCTTCCTGATAATCAGAAGGTATAAAGAGACCAGCAGCTAAAGAATAAGACCTAAACTATTTTTGTACAATCGTGAGTGTATTGAAGTTATGATCACCAATAATCAGAACAAGAACAACAACCTTGCTTAAAACAATGAAAACGGTTGCGGTCTCTCACAACAATTTCTCGATCGTATATGTCAGAAACTATCTTAATAGCAGAGTGACAGTCTTGGCATATACGTAGGTTCTTGAAAATATAAAGAGGTGAACCGGGNTGCCCAGAAAATGGCCTTGAGGATTCCATATTCTGCTTAGAAGTTAATTGAAGGTGAGCTTCTGAAGATTCCCAGCAACTAATGGGGGAAGAGAACTGAGTTTGTTGATGTCTTACATGCTCGTTGTGATAAATCTGTGTGATAAGAATTTAGTGTTGGTCTTTCAACGTTTTTATGCTATAGAGTTGTAAAGAATTATATCTGATCTCTATGTACTTGTTTAATATGTGCTACTATGGACTATTCATATTACTGTTTTAAAGAAGATGTTATCATTTTTTAGCAATTCAGGACTGACGATTATTCAGAAGCAAGATGCTTTTGCTAATTGAGAAAAATTAAGAAATAAATAAATTTGTACCTCGTAAGTAATGATGTAAGCACGAGGTGTTTTTGGAATTAGTTCGAGTATATGCGAGTTTTGACACTGCAATGGCTAGCTTATGATGTTTTCTTTCAATAATACATAATGATCCTACATATGTTGAAACGACTAATTAGAGAAGCGTTTGTCTTGCGACCCAAGTACTTATTGTTTTGCTTTCTGAATGGATAGATTTTTTAGCCGGGAGTGTTGGACTGTTAACATCTGGCTCCTCCTTGAGAAATGATGTAGAATTGACAACTCCCAGCTAAAAATTATCGAGATATGGAACGCTATATGCATGAGATGGGAGTTGTTCTGAATCATATCCATTGGTAGTAGTAAGTTCGAGATGGATGGGGAACGCTGGAGAGCAGTTTTATTAAACAAAAACGAAATGCTTGAAGAAGAAACGGTTGGAGATGCGGGGGATCGAACCCCGTGCCTCTCGCATGCAAAGCGAGCGCTCTACCATTTGAGCTACATCCCCTTTTGTAATCAATGCAAGAAAAACTATATATCATCGCTAAACATTAAATCATTGGGATTTATCGTGCACTGCCATGAGCCATCAATTGTTGCACAATCATAGATTTAATGAGATGCCATGGGATTAACTAAATTAAAAGGACGAGTATTAAAAAAAATGAAACCAACAGGATATCAAAATGCCATATACGCATGAGCCTCTGGGACAATCTTCCTGATAATCAGAAGGTATAAAGAGACCAGCAGCTAAAGAATAAGACCTAAACTATTTTTGTACAATCGTGAGTGTATTGAAGTTATGATCACCAATAATCAGAACAAGAACAACAACCTTGCTTAAAACAATGAAAACGGTTGCGGTCTCTCACAACAATTTCTCGATCATATATGTCAGAAACTATCTTAATAGCAGAGTGACAGTCTTGGCATATACGTAGGTTCTTGAAAATATAAAGAGGTGAACCGGGTCTTGTGCTTATTAGACCAAAACAGACTGCCAGCTTCTCACTGTGAGCGAACAGGGCCTGCTCTATCTCCTCCTGTTCATGATCCATGTTTCCTTCTCTATTGTCACAACCGGAGAAAACTTGGGAAGCAGCATTTGGGGCATATCCAGCCAATTTCAATCTTCTAATCATCTCGTCCAACGTGATATAAATCTCTCTGGTTTGTGGATGTGACTTATCCCCTGCGCTGAACTGATGAACTTGACCACCAACATGAATTGAACTCATTCCGGGCACCTTTTTAATTCCTCTCTTTTTAAGAATCTGCCTCAGGGAATTAGCCTTGTCCCGCTTTCCTGCTAAAGCATACATATTTGAAAGCAGGATATGATATTCCGTGTTGTGTGGATCCATTTGTAACAGCTCTTGCAGAAAGCGTTCACCCAACTGTAGCTTTCCGTGAACACTGCAGGAACCCAGAAGGGATCCCATAACCACTTCGTTTGGAGGCATTGGCATCTTCTTTATTAAAATCTCAGCTTCTTCAAAATGGCCAGCCCGACCGAGAAGGTCCACCATGCAAGCATAATGCTCTAATTTAGGTGTAATGCCATACACAGATTCAAGGTCATGGAAGTATTGGCCACCCTTATCAACGAGACCTGAGTGACTGCAGGCACTTAACACAGACATGAAGGTTACATCATCTGGCTTGGCTTCTTTGACCATACTAGGAAACATATCCACCACAACTTTACCCCGCCCATGCATGGCTAAGCCATTAAGCATAGCATTCCACGCCACCACATTCCTTCGAGGCATACACTTAAAAACCTTATACGCATGATCAACTCTTCCACATTTTGCATACATATCTACCAAAGCTGTGCCCACCATGATATCCATCTGCCTTCCTAGTGTCTTCAAGGCATAAACATGAACCCACTTACCCATCATCACATCCCCCGACTGTGCACTCGCTGATAAAAAAGAACAAAGAGTAACATAATTCAACTCCAAACCACAATAAAAAACCATCTCGCCAAGAAGCAACAGTGCTTCCCGGACAAACCCTCTTTCCACATAACCCACTATCATTAAAGTCCACGCAACCTCGTTTCTATCTGGCATCATATCAAACACCACCCTCCCACTTCCCACACCTTCACATTTAACCACACCATCCAAGATCACTGTCCATGACACAACACTCCGTTCCTCCATCTCTTCAAACACCCGCCTCGCTTCACCCAACATCTCACACTTCACGTACATATCCATAACTGCATTGCACGACTTCACACTAGCATTCAATCCCATCCTCACCACGCAACCATGCCCTTGCACGCCAAACAAATGGTCTCCCAACAATGCACACGCATTGAACACGCAAACCAAGGCCACATCATCGACCTTCACTCCCTCTTTTCCCATTTTAACAAACATATGTAGCGCATTCCTCGGCTCCCCATGTCGGGCACAGCAGCCTATTAAGATGGTCCAGTCTATGGTGTCTTTGTGCGAGTTTGGAATTCCATCGAATAGTTTTTGTGCATAGCATAAGTCATGGCATGCAGCATAGAAGTGAAGGAGGGCGTTGTGAAGAAAGGAGTCCGGGGAAGCGGCAAGGCCTGCTGTGATGATAGTGGCGTGGAGTTTCTTGCCCGTGTCGAGAGAGGAGTGTCGAGCGCAGGCGCGAAGAAGGGAACGGAAGTGGTGGGGGAGTGAGGGGAGGGCACAGTAGCTTGGCCATTTCATTAGATGAGTGGAAAGCGAGAGGGAGAGGGAGAGGAATTGCAAAGTTGTAGGCAAGCATCCAAAACGATTCACATGGTGGCCGTGACACTCATCAAAACAACTGAGAGTTTCCTCCTGCGAGTCCTGCTTCCACTATAAAGTTGGCCGGACTTCACACGAGATTTTCTAGAATTTTGAGGACTCTCTTTAAATAAATAAAAATTATTTACATTCAACAATTTACACAATTATATATTAAATCAGAGATACTTTTATAAATTAACTAACAAAAATAACATTACTTTATAAAATTGTATCATTATTCAGAATACTCAAAACTTAAATATCTTAAAACTGTAAATATCATTTCTCTTTTTAAATCAAGTGTCACATAACCATTAACCTTATAATATTACAGGAAATGTGATTAAACCGGTCACAAACATAAGAGTTACGATAAATAATACGAGAATATTTTCAAGGGGATGCAAACATGAAAGATATTTACACAGGATATAATGGAAACCTCTACACAAGGAAAAGATGATCATGAGTAATCATAGAAGAACCAACACTCCATATGACAACTTAGAGCACACATTGTGACATCCAACGATGAACAAAAGCACATCATGCAGCTGTTACCGCACAGCAAAGTATCTTTGTGTTAGCACTCAAATTACAAGCTCACAAAAAGAACCAACAACAGTATAAAGCGAAGAAAAAGAAAACGGAGTCCCCTGGAGACACCCCCACAAGCTCAACAGGAGAAAATTTCCTCTCTACTTAGAAAGTTTAAAATACAAGATCAAGATGATGGCGATGACAAGAACTGCAATAATGATGCCAATTATCCACTTGTTCTTAGCCATTCTCCTTGACATGGCAGTCAATATTCTCTTGCTCTTTCCTATGTTGTCATCCACTCCATGCAGCTGCAACAGAAGGAAAACAATCAGATATATAAGTGACATATTTTCACCATTTCTGCTGCATGGTAAAATATTATAATTGAAAAATAGAGCAGCTTAAACTGGAAAGTGAATAAAATGGTCAACGATAATAGATACAGAGTACCAGGCACTACTGCTGAGACGAAAAAAAAAAAAAAAAA
>QEOT01006418.1:15345-27210 GCA_003123785.1 Pterocarya stenoptera | reverse complement strand
CGACACGGTGGGGCAGCCTAATGATAAAGGGAGAGAGAGAGATTCTGGTCGGAGTGAGAGTTATAGAGAGATAGAAGGAGTGAAAGAGAGAGAGAGAGAGAGAGAGAGAGAGAGAGAGAGAAACAGGGAGATTAGATGGTCCGATGGAGGAGAGACAGAATAACTCCGTTACTGGCGAGGATGCCATAATGTGGCAATAGATTCACGGTGGCAGGAGCGACGGCAAGAATTTCTCAGAGAAATGTTTGGAGCGAGAAAGTGAGTACCGAGTTAGCCAAACACAGATTGGGGAAAAAAATACACGGGGGACAAGGGTCCGCCGACATTGAGATTGATATATATATATGTGTGTGTGTGTGTTATAACGGCGAGGTTACTTGCCGTTATAAACTAAAAGTTAGTTGTCTGACTAGAAATCTTATTGCGGCGAACATTTATCGACTCAAAAGGCATTGATCCCATGACAAAAAATGCAGCCGGAAGTGATCTACACTGCATTGGCTTGTTGCGACGACTCGGAGTCGCTGCAATTGGCATTAATTGTGATGTTTTCGAAAGCAGAAGCAATTCAGTTGCCTTGTTCTTGCCTTTTCTTTTTTCTACGACCTCTTTTCGCCCAAAAAATAGTTGATCCCATGATTTAAAATGCTGCCGACAGTGATCTACACTGGATGTTTCTATTATGACCACTCGGTATCGTTGCAATTGAGATTGATTATGGCGTGTACGCAAATGGACGCAATTGAGTAGCTTGTTTCAGCGTTTACTTTTTCCTACGAACTTCTTTCACTGCAAATAGAAGTAAGATTCGGCGACTGCATAATGCGCAGACGTACCTGGATTGCTCAAAGGTAAACTATGATTTCTTGCTACCAAATGTAACCACTGAACAAAAATAACGCCGCAAAAGCCCAATTATGTTGTAGTGGTACTAACTAAGTCTCTATCATCTATAAGTCACTTTGATCATATGTACTAGCTACTAGCTAGTTTGGTTTGGTATTTAATTTCAAAATGCAAGCATGCATGCAAGTGTGTTTCTATGTTTATCATCATCTATATTCAGCGGATCATGTATATTAATGTCGTTTGTGCTTAATTGGTTTCTCATATGTAAGTACGTACCGTACGTACGTCTGCTTATATCATGTTACCATCTATCTTATTATTATTATTATTATTGAGTGGGAGTCTCATAATTAATTATATGGTCCAAAAGATCAGAATAAAAATAAATAAATAAAGCTTACCAAATTGGAGGATGAACAACCATTCAATTGATCTCCACAAGAAGAATGATATGACAAAGAGGGAAGAGAATTGAATGTGAGGTGCAATGTATACTTGTTGGGTTGTATGTGGAGCTCGATTTGTGAGCAGGAAAATCGTAAAACAGAGAGTTCACTCGATTGTCGCTCGATCATGGCTCGAGATACGAAGCTCAAGGTCAACTTGTGAGTTCACTAGAGGTTGGCTCGACAGTGGGCTTGAGCGAAACTCAACCCGTTAGTTCGGTTGAGGTCGCTCGACAGTAGGTTCAAGCGAAGCACAAACCCAAATGTTTGGTCGAGTGCCGCTTGATATATACACTGCTTGAGCTAATATTGATTAGTTGTTAGCTTGAGGCGCACTCGACATGCTGCTCGAGCAAATGACCTAGTTTTGCCTATTAGGGCTTCCAACACCATTTTTTATTAATATGTCATATTTTGGCCTTACCGTATACAATTTTCAACAGAATTAAGGAGAACAAAGAGGGGCAAAGTGTGATAGCATATTGAGGGAGAGGGAGAGAGAGAGAGAGAGAGAGAGAGAGAGAGTTGAGATTGTGTAAGTAGAGATGTGCTCTTGTAACTCATTGAGTGACTGTAATCTCCACTGGAATAAAATCCCTTGTAACTCTGTTGACGTAGGCATGTTGCTGAATCACGTTATATTCTGTGTGTATCGTGTGTGATTGCTTGATTCCTGTGTTTTCGTAGTTATTTCACTGTTTGTCTCATCATCATTGTGTGTGGGTGTGGTGACTCTGATTGTTTATACCACTACAACTGATATCAAAGCTCTAGGTTGGAGTTCGGGGTTAAACGATGTCTCTAGATGACGTGAAGATTGGGATCAAAAGGTTCGATGGCATGGACTTTGATTTTTGGAGGATGCAGAATGAGGATTATCTCTACAAGATGAGGCTCCACCTTTCTCTTTTGGGATTGAAGCTGGAGAGCATGGATGATGTTGAGTGAAACTTGTTGGATTGACATATTCTGGGAGTTATTCTGCTGACGTTGTCCAAATCAATTGCGTACAACGTTATCAAGGAGAGAGCCATGACGGATCTCTTAGTGGCTTTGTCTGCCATGTATGAAAATCAATTCGCAAATAACAAGGTGTATCTGATGACAAAGTTGTTCAATTTGAAGATGTTAGAAGGTACACTTGTTACTCAACGCCTGAATGAATTCAACACTATCACCAATCAATTATTGTCGATCAAGATTGATTTTGATGATAAGATAAGAGCGTTGATTCTATTGGCATCATTGCCAAATAGTTGGGAGGTCATGAGGATGGCACTGAGTAACTTAGCCAGCAAGATGAAACTAAGTTATGATGACGTGCTCAACATGATGCTTGCTAAGAAGGTACGTAGAAAGGACTCTGGGGAGTTTTCTGGTACAGGTGCGGCCTTGTGTGCTTATGATTTAGGCCGGGGATCTGACAGGTCCAAGAACAAGGGTAAGAGCAAGATGAGATCTAGGCAACAGATAACTTGTTGGGATTGTGGCAAGTCGAGCCATAACAAGAGAGACTGCCAGAATTAGGAAAGTACTAGGGTGACGTTGTGAATGTGGTGGCTAAAGAAATACAGGATGCTCTATTTTTTAGAGTGCACAATCTGGTTGATGATTGGGTGATGGACTCAGGGGCTTCGTTCCATAGCACATCTCATCGAGAGATCATGCAAAGGTTTGTTGCTAGTGATTTTTTAAAGATGTACACTGTTGATGGAGAGGCACTAGATGTATAAGGACTGGGCAATGTGTGCATCACACTTCTGAATGGGAGCGTGTGGACTTTGCAACAAGTCAAGCACGTTCCAAATCTGAAGAAAAGTCTAATCTCTGTGGGACAACTTGACGACAGTGATCATACAGTAGCATTTTTTGAAGGGGAGTGGAAGGTCACTAAGTGTGCGCTGGTCTTAGTGTGTGGTAATTTGACATCAGTGCTTAGTGATGTGCAGGCAAATACAAAGTTGCAGAATGACAGGCTTGGTCGTGCGCAAAACATGAGGAAGCAAAAAGGAGCCAGCTTTGTAGTTCTTCATGTTAGCCTAGAAACCGTAGTGCAGAACAGAGGTATGAGACATGGGAGTAGAGCGTCTAGAGTTCCAGGGACGTCTATACCAAGGGTTGATGCTCGCAGAGTTGTGAAGACGACAGGACCTCAATGGTGGACACCTATGTTAAATCATATCCTACTGCAAAAGATGGTGAGCCACGGAAGAATAGGAAAAGCTTGTGAATTGGGAGATCTAGCAAGTGGAAGTTGGTTGAAAGTGCCAGGGTGGGTTTGAGACTAAAAATTCCTAATGCAGTGGGAGTTGGGAGTCGCTTAGTGAATGTGCTGAGTAAGGGTGTTGTTTGTGATAGACTGGAGTCGGAGTCGACTTTAGTGTGCCTTCTGGCTTCAAGACAGAAACTATGAGCTATAGAGGTGATAGGACTTGGGCTTGAAATAAGGATTGGCATGTGGAGAACCAGTCTCTAAGTGGGAGATTGTTAGGTTATATGGGGAGTCTGGTTTGTGAGCAGGAAAATTGTAGAATAGAAAGTTTGCTCGACTGTCGCTTGACCTTGGCTCGAGCGATGCTCGACTCCTGAGTTAGCTCGAGGTTGGCTCGATAGTGGGCTCAAGTGAAGCTCAACCCAAGAGTTTGCACCAGGCTCGCTTGACGGTGGGCTTGAGTGAAGGCTCGACAGATTGCTAGCTCAAGGTTCGCATGATGTTGGGCTCGAGCGAAGCACAAACACTAGTGTTCTCTAGAGCACTGCTTGAAACACTGCTCGAGTCAATATTGATTGGTTGTTTGCTCGAGGTGAGCTTGACACGCTGCTTCAGTGAAGGACCTTGTTTTACCTATTAGGTTTTCCAGCACCTTTTGTTATATATATGTCATATTTTGGCCTTGCTGTATACAATTTTCCACAGAATTAGAGAGATCAAAGAAAGGCAAAGTGTGAGAGCATATTAGAGAGAAAAAGCTCTAGAGAGAGAATTAGGATTGTGCGAGTCGAAAGTTGCTCTTATAACTCATTGAGTGATTGTAATCTCTTCTGGAATAAAATTTCCTGCAGTTTTGTGGACGTAGGCACGTTGCCAAACTACGTTCAATTCTGTGTGTGTCATGTGTGATTGCTTTTTTCCTATATTTCTGCAGCTACTTCACTATTTGTCACATCATCGTTGTGTGAAAGTTTGGTGACTCTAATTGTTTATACCACTACAATACGTCCTAATTTCTGATCAAACACTCCATTCATATAGTTAGCGAGAGAGATGGCGATGAGACAAAATCGCGAAAGGGAAAGAATGATCAAAGGAAAGAAGAGAGAATTGGGAAAGAGAATCAAGAAATGGAATAAAATATTGCCCACGAGGAGAGAGCTAGTGAGAAAACAAGAAGGAAAGAAATATGGGAGGTTGCAAAGAAAACGAAGAGAGAAGGTATAGAGGAGAGTTGAAGACTTTGAAAGGAGGGAAAGAAATGGGGAAATTTTCTAAGATAATGTGCACCGTATTGCTGCTTATTCTTACTTATTTATATGTTTTTAAGTTTTTTGTAAGGCTGGAATTTTTAGTTTTTACTCTGGGCCAGGTTGTTACATTTCTCCTCTCTCCCTTCACCCTGTATGGCTACTGACGGTTTGTTGCTCAACATCCTCTATGAACCTTGAGATGGAGGTTGTCTTGTGAGTTAATTACTTATATTCTCCATGGTTGTTACCCTACCTCCATGTCCATGGAAAAGGAGGTTTCCTCGTGGACTTGGAGGTACCATACCCGAGTGCCTCAACTAAAGTTGTAGCTGTCTTGTACGAGTAAATGTGGAATCAATTGCTAGCTATTTGTTATCACCACTTTTTTTGTAATTTTTTTCCTCACCACTTTTAATGAGTCCATTAACTAATTGTGAATGTTATGATCATGTTTGAAGATCTTGGAAATATATGATTGAGAGAACACAATGTTTTTGAGGTCACTGAAAGCCTTTTTTGGAGTCCCAGAATGCAACATTTATGAGGTCCCTAAGGCTCGTGAAGGAGTCTTGGGCTCTGAGGGTTACGCCTAGAAGGTGGTGTTATACCTTGATATGTTTACTAGCATATTACGGATCCTCTTTTGCCGACCAATTCGTGACGTGCTGGACTTCCACCGTCTGGCTCTTTCACAGCTCCACCACAACTCATGGAGGATTCTAGTGTATTGATACATTGTCTGGCGCCGAGAACTGGAGGAAGTTGACCCAGAGCACCCGAACCTTATTGCCTGGGACTTCCTTCTAACCCACACCCTGTTGATGCAGAAAGAGAATACTTGAAGTTTTCAATCACGCCAAGGGTAGATGGTGGTCCTCTTGGAGCAGCGATACAACCAGATTAGAGACTAGACCTGACGGTTCTTTTTTCTGTCTAGCAAGGGGTGCGAGTTCCTAGCCTGGCAGACTACTATGCGGGAGTACCCTGTACATTCTATATGGGGTGTCGTTCCGGAGGACTAAGAGATCCGCCTGAAACCAACCCTGGAGGAGATGGTCCTCGCGGAACATGCTCGCTTTGATAATCATTGCATCCTATGCTATCCATTGCCCGTCAGGATCGCAAGCGACCCCCAAGTCCACCATTGGAAAGGAAAGGGAAGAAGCCTTGGGTCGAGGAGCCTGGGCACAGCAACCCTGACTCCACTCCGCCACCCCCTCTTGGGCAATCCTGTGGCGCCCTTGACCCCCACATGTGATTTGGTGGAAGTCGTGATACCGAGATGATGACTGCAAGGATCACTCACCCCTATGATAAGTGCTCCGAGTGTGTGTAACATGCAATAAGTGTACAATTATAATAATTGCAATGGAGAAATGAAAGAGGCATACATACTAAGTACCAGAAAAATTAAAAAGAGTACAACAACAAATGTCCTCCAAGAGGATTGTATAGTCATCCGACGGGAAAAATAAATAAAGGAAGAAAAACATAACATTGGGGAAACAAATCTCATATCACCAAAGCAACATAACATCAGCAAGTCACACCTTCGACGGAGCCGGTCCCTCAAGCTCATACTCAGTCTTTGCGTCAAAGTCTACGGTTTCATAAGACGTAACAGTAGGTGGAAACACCACAGTGAGATTATGAAATCTTAGTAAGTAAGCAACCAAACAACATTCAAGAAATTAAAACATATTAATACAACCAATATTTCCACATCCATACAGTAAAACATAGATGAAAAAATCCACTCCTTTTTCCAAAAAGACGCATTTAATTACTCACGCCAAAAAAACCTCATTGGCCCATATTTAACCATTTATTTTATGCGCCATGGTCTCCCCTATGGACCATCAGCATAACTTGGCTCTCTTTGTCATACTACGGGTAACATCTGTGCATGTGACTTTGTAACAAGTGATGCCCAGCTCCGCGCCCGGCGCGTTCATGACCAAGCATCCTCTAGCCACGCCAGCAGAGGGCCACAGAGTCAGCACGAGACCGTGTCATCCAAGCCCGTTGTTGCCCGGCGACAATCCAGGGGATGTCACATCAGTTTATTATGCTCCCGAGTGACCAAAGAAGCTCCACCAAGATAATTCCACATCTCGGTTTAGGGTCATGATACGCACACACCCACACATTATAACTAGCACATATAGACCCAAAATCCCATTCAAACAGCATGGCATTACACAACACATTTATATAAACAGTTTAAATAGTAATAACAGATGCATGATAAATAGTATATTGGATGACATGACATATCACTCAATAGACATATACATAAATCACAACAATCTCAATCATCCAGTTCCACAACACAATTACAACTACACGCTTTTTCTCATCCTCTGTTTCTGGCCCAAGGCCCAAACGAACCTTAACTATAGTTTAATTTTCCCAACACTCCACTGGGCCCAAGGTCTAGTTCAACCAACCAAGCTACAGAAAAGCGTTAGTGTAAAAATATTATTTTAATCTTAAAGTGATCGCATCGGAAGATTACTTACAACGCGGTTGGGCAAATTTATGGAAGATCGCACGTAAGGTCAACGAGTCCTATGTAACTTCAGGGCTTCGCATCACGAGGTGCCACCAAAAGTGGCAGATAATGGTTGTAAGAGGGCAGAGTAGCGGCCAAAGGTGGGTTTCTGGCTATGAATCTACGTACAAGTGGATGGTGGGGAGGGTTTACTATGGCTCAGCATGGCAGAACACAGCGACGATTGAGAGGAAATTTCTCTAAAACCATGGGAAGGGGATTTGAGTGTGAAGAACACGATAAGATCGTGATTGAGAGGAGGGGATGTGATTTTTGGTGTGATTTCAGAGGGGAGAAGCTCGAACTATTTATAGCCCGAGTTAAGTGGCTCGATCATCGCAGCACTAGCTATGACTGGGGGACTTAGGTGGTGCAAGATCTCCATGATTCCACTACGTGGCAGTCCGAAGCAGCCACGTGCAGCAGTAAGCTGCCACAGAAGAGAGAAAGGCTCGGTTGCAGGGGAGAAAGTGGGAGACAAAAATGCGTGGCTCACGAGTAGGGGAAAAAGGAATGGTGGTGCAGGCCGGAATGGAGAGGTGTAGCTACATTGGATGTGTGGCGCGGCGGTGAGGAGACAACACAAAGTGGAAATGGAGATGCTGAGGGACACGGGGAAAGCCATGGAGGCTCGGAGTGAGGAGAAGGAAATGTAGTGGTAGACGAGGAGGAAGAAGAAGCTTTGTGTGGCAATGGTTTGATTGGAGGAGGTGGGCAACGCACGGTTTAGCAACAAGAAGAAAAGAGAAAGAAAGAAGAAAAGAGAAAGAAGAAGAATGGAGGTAGTGGCGCAATAGAGAAAGCGATGAAGCCCTAAGGGTTTCCTTTAGCTACGCCCAAAACGATGCCGTTCCAGCAAAGGGCTGGGCTCCCCTCACTCACACGGGCTAGGCCCACACACGGCCCAACAGAATTTATAACATTACAAACCACTACAAAAAGCCCAACTCAAAAGGAAAAGACTAGAAATGAAATAAAATAGAACATAATAACTTAAAATATGATAAAAACAACCATCAATAGTACTATCATAAAATAAATGCTAACAATAATAAAAATTAAATTAAAATAAAAGAGCCCATAATAATAGGTAAATAACTAATTAAAAATGCACTAATTAGGGATCTCACAAATCCTCCATTCCCGTTATTGTTCGATGGTTGAAACCATATTCGACCTCTATGGGGGCCACTACGTCCCTCTAGCCACCTCGTGCTTCCAAGACCAGGTTGCTTTCCATTTTGCCAAGTAATACGAGCACTGCAGACACATCCTAAGGGGGTTCATGCGATCCCCCCTCTAGTCTCTCAGGTCGTATCCTCCCCTACCCTGCCAGACAATGTGGGGAAGATTGAGACCCTTACTCGGACTGAGGAGATGCTTGTGTTGCTCTTCTAAAAATCTCTCTGAGACCACCCCTAGGAAGTCCAAGATCATTGTTCCGCCGCCTGAAGTTAATATAGAGATGTTTCATTCCCCAGAGGTTGGTGAGCATGCTGTAAAGGGCGAGGATCTCTTCAATCTTGGTGAGGATAGGGTCTCCATCCTTGAGTCCCCCTTTGGTTATTCTCCCGACCATGAAGTTACCTTGACAGAAGCTCCCTGGAGGTTGCGAGGGTCCCGTGGTTGTACTCGAGACTGAGGTTGTGGTGACATCAGTGAAGGCCAATGAGTTCTCGACAGTCCCACCTGAGACAGAGGTTCTGAGAATGTTAGTGAAGTCCAAGGAGGACTGGGCAATCCCGCTTGAAACTGAGGCCGTGGTGATGGCAGTGGAGGTCTAGGAGTTTTAGTGGTCTCGCCCGAGATTGAGGCCAAAATTGACAGTGGAGGTCAGGGAGATCTTGGGGTCCCGCCCAAGACTAAGGTAGACATGGTGAAGGTGGAAGTGGAGGCAGTCATGGCTTCCCCAGAGGCCGAGGTCAGAACAAGTCTTGAGGGTGGTGCCAAGGAGAAAGTTGCTGAGGCGTTACAGGATAGCGTAGCGGGATGTGCTGGGATCTCGTCTGGCCCCTGCCTAAAAGGGTCAGGTAGCTCCCCTGTCCATGAGGCTCCATTTCCTTCCTTACAGTTGGGGTGTACGACATTGTCTCACGAGGCTGGCAAGGGTGAGGTCCCACAGGCTGAGTTTGGGTTCGAGAGAGCCTATGCTGAGTTCATCCGAGGAAGGGTAGACAAACTTAGGGGCTTCTTCTCTGGGGTAAGTTTCAGAGTACCCTTCTATCTCTTTTCCTTGTCGTTGACTCATCTTGTTTCTTTGTCAGGGGGTGAGCAGTTGGTGACTCTCATCGTGGACGACTGGGGAGCTATAAAGATGAAAATCAGGCACTCCGTTCCCTGTCCAACATAGCCAGGCGACACGCCAAGCAAATGAACAAGGAGAAAGAGGAGTTGGAGGAGATCCTCGTCAAGATGAACCTCAGTCATTGGTGAAGGCAGAAGAAGATTGCTCAGCTTCATTGCCAAAAGGCCTAACTTAAGTACGACTTAGTGAAGTAGCTGGAGGAGGCTGGCCAGCACCTCCTCGAGGTAGCACTCTATAAGAGGGCGTGGGATAACTTATAGGAGTCGTAGGAGCTCCGGGCGGAGGAGGTGGAGAGGCTGAGGGAATTAGTGTTCGAGCTCTAGGAGGAGAATTCTAAGCTGGCGAAGCAACATGACTCAAACTCTCGATCGTACAAGTAGTCGTAATAGTGCATAAAAGGGTGATAAGGGCTAATATCATCTACCTCGGCAATTTTTCAAGAAAAGCTTCTTCTAAATAACTTGATGTAAGGATTCCCAAAAAAATCAAGATTGAAAGTGTGGAAAAATCAAGGGACAAGGCATCGCATATTATAAAGAACATAAAAGACTTTTTCTTTGAGAAAATTGGAAAGCCAGTAGTTTGGTCATTACCACCTGGAATGGCAAAGTCTGCTGCAAATATAATGGTAACGACAAAAGTTGCCACCCCAGTGGATGGCGTTGATGTGTCCTTCATCCATTTCTCTCTCTTTTCTATCATGTTCTCATGGTTCTTCATAAACAATTGTCAGGGAGTTAAACCATCCTTGTTGGTACTTCCTTTAGCCTTGAGATGGACCATTTTCTCTACCTCCTATATTTGTTAGAAAGAAAATGTTAGATCAAGAATGCTACCAAAACCATTTGTGAGAACTCAAAATTTGTGTGTTTTTATTTATTTAATAATATTGTTGTTGTTTTATTTTATTTCTTTGTATTTTACTTCTATTATACTTTTTTTGTTTTGGGCCTTTTGGTGTAGTGGGTTAGGAAAGCGGGTTTGTGTGTTGTGTTGTGAGCTTTTGGGCCAAGTAAAGGGGTGGAAATCGGGCCCAACCTGTGTGCTTGAGCAAGCCCAGCCCCTTCACTTGAAATGGCATCGTTTTGGCTAGCTGAAGGGTGAAAATTTTTCCCTTCCTTAAATCGAGCCCAGCACTGCACCCCTCTCTTTCTCTTCTCTCTTTCTTTTTCTCTTTTCTTCTTCTTTCTTCCTCCACCATGCCGAGAGTTGCATCGCTGCCCCTCTCAGCCATCCACACCATGCCACGCATCCACCACAGCAAACCCCTTCACCATCGCCCAACTCCCCTAACCTGTGAGCCCTGCGACCTATTCTTCTTCTCCTCTTCCTTTCTGCAACCCGTGACAGTTTCAGCCATGGAAATGGTTCATCGCCATTGGAGGCCACTGGTCGCATGCCACACGTGGGTCTCTCGTAGACCCCACACCGTCAACCATCCCTAGCCATCCCTTTCCCACTCCCGTCATCTTTTTGCTTCAAAATAGCCCAACCCGTGAGCTAAGGCCCACGTTTGGCCACTGCCTTGCCGTGCTCTGCCACCCTCCACCACGAGAATCTCTTCCTCCACCCACTGGCACCCCAGATCTAACATCCCCTTTGAGAGAAATCCCATTGGTAGCCCTCTGTCGCGCCAGAGCCACCTTTGCCACCCTACTCCATCGTTGCCCTGCCGCCGCTCCACCACTCTTTGCCCCACCTAAGTAAGCCTTCTGTCCCTTGTTTTGTGTTTTAATTTTCAGACTGTGTTCAGAATTAGTTTAACCGTCCTTGTCCGTCGGTGTAGCGACGCGCACACTCGTTCAATTGCGGGACTCTATAGACCGACACACACTTGATCTTCCAGATTTGCCTGTCCTTATCATAAGTAACTCTCCAGCATGACCCTTGAGTTAAGATGTGAATTTATTACAAACATTGTTTGCAGTTTAGTTGTGTTAAGAAGGGCATTGGACTCGGCGAAGTGTTGTGTTGATAATCGTAATTGTTGTTGGAAATTGGGTCATGGGCTGAATGGAGGATGAGATTATGCATGTAGTTGGGTTTGTGAAACTGTGAATATTGTGACTGTTGTGATGTTATATATTGTCTTATGTGTGCTATGCCATGTCATCCAATATACTGCCTATCATGCATCTGCGTTTTTTTTACCGTAATTACTATTTGTTCTGATTGTTAACTGTGTTGTGTTATGCCATGTTGTGTGAATTGAAATCTGGGTTTTTGTGTATTGGTGAATTCATGTG
>QEOT01006418.1:0-10746 GCA_003123785.1 Pterocarya stenoptera | reverse complement strand
TAGTTTTGTTTTATCTTTATTTAATTATTATTTTCCTTTAGTTCTTTTTATTATTTTTTGTATTTTCTTTAATATGTCTCCCTGTGGAATCGACACCCCAAAACTGTGCTACAACGACCGCGTTATATTTTGGGCGTAATCAAATTTTGGCGCCGTTGCCGGGGAGACGGTAGAAGAAATTCTAGATAGTTTTTCTTTTCAGCAGTTTGTAAAATCGGTAACTTCGTTCCTTCTTTTATCTTGCTGCATTATTATTATTATTCTATTATCATTATTTTTTCCCTTCTTTCTTTTTATATTATTTTTATTATTCTGTTACCTTGCATGCACATATATAGAGACGCTTTGGGTAGATTTGCTTGTAGACCTGTGCCAGAGTCAGGATCAAATTTTTGAAATCCTTTATTTGACAATCCATCTAGTCCTGAAGAAATGAGTGAACACGGAGATCAACCCACTAGGACTCTTCAGGATTATCTCCACCCTACACGCACAGTCACACCATCATGCATCATGTTTCCTGCTAATACTCGCCAATTGGATTTTAAACCAGGGATGATACAGTTACTCCCTACTTTTCATAGCATGGAAAATGAAAATCTTTATGTGCACGTTAGGGAGTTTAAGGAAGTAGTTGCGACTTTTCATAGTCAAAATGTAACTGATGACGTTGTGAGACTTAAGTTCTTTCATTTCTTTTTGAAGGATAGAGCTAAGAGTTGGCTATACTCGCTGAGACCCCGATCTATTGGGTCATGGAATGAGATGACTCAGGTCTTCTTTAATAAAAACTTTCCCCAACATAAGACCAACGCTTTAAAAAGACAAATCTCCACCTTTGCACAAAAGGATAGTGAGACTTTGTATTAGTCTTGGGAGAGATTTAAGGAGTTGTTGAGTATGTGTCCTCACCATTGGGGCTTATTGAGCTATTTTTATGAGGGACTTACACCTAGAGAGCGCCAATTTGTGGAGATGATGTGTAATGGTGAGTTCTTACAGAAAGATCCTGATGAGGCCATAGAATACCTCAATGAGCTTGCTGAAAAAGCTCACACTTGGACTGGACCTAGTGCTACTGAGAGCACAAATAGGTCACGACCTGCAGGAAATGGTGGTGGAATTTACCATCTCAGGGAAGAGGATAGCCTAAAGGTTAAGGTTGAGATGCTCACTAGAGAGCTAGATGTGTTAAAGACTAAAGACTTAAAGCCAACACACGTGGCTAATCATGCAGAATCTTTTGGACCATGTTTTGTGTGTGGCGGGGAAGATCACCTCGCCCAAGAGTGTCCCACATTTATTGTGATGAGAGGGATGTATGAGGAACAATGTAATGCCTTAGGTATGTACAAGAAACCTTTTACACCTTACTCTGATACCTATAATCCGAGGTGGCGCAATCACCCCAATTTTAACTGGAAGTCTGAAAACCAACAGCCTGCACAACCCCCAAATTGTATCTTACACCATATCATGCACCTTCATCCTCTAGGAGTCCTTTAGAAGACACTTTGCATGCTTTTATCGAAGCACGGGGTAAGACTAACCAAAAGTTTGAATCCTTGATTACGCAGATTGTGGAAGAAAATAAAGAGATAAAGAGCCAAGTGTCCAAATTGATGAGCTCCTTGAGTGTGAATGAGCGAGGTAAGTTCCCTTCTCAAACTCAGTCCGCCCCTCATGGTCAACACATGGCACAGGAGAATTTGAAGGATGTGAATGCCTTTGTAAAACGAAGCGGTAAGTCATTACACATCCCAACAAACAAATCAGAGGATGAAGAAAAGGATCAAGATAGTAGTAATGCCGAGCTACCCAAGGAATCTGAAGTGACAAAGAGTCCTGTTAAGGTACCATTTCCTGAAACTTTAAAATCAAACAAACGGACTCTGGATGCTAACAATGAAATCTTAGAGAATCTAAGACAGGTAAAAATCAATCTTCCTCTTTTACATGTCATTAAACAAGTTCCTACGTATGTAAAAGTTCTCAAGGACTTGTGTACAATTAAAAGGAAGCACCATGTAAAGAAAACAGCATTCCTGACAGAGCAGGTTAGTGCTCTAATTGAGCAGCGGATTCCTCCCAAGTACAAGGATCCTGGCTGTCCAACCATTGCATGCACTATTGGAGATCACAAGTTTGGCCAAGCTTTGCTAGATTTAGGAGCTAGCGTAAATCTAATGCCATACTCTATTTATTTGCAGTTGGGGTTCGAAGAAATCAAACCAACCATTGTGGTATTACAATTGGCTGACCGTTCAGTCAACGTACCCCGGGGGGTTGTAGAGGATGTTCTAATTCAAATCGACAAATTTTATTATCCTATTGATTTCTTAATTTTGGACACTACCTCTGTCGTTGACACTACTTCTAAAATTCCTTTAATTTTGGGTAGATCTTTCCTTGCTACGGCTAATGCACTTATAAACTGCAAGAATGGGTTGATGAAGCTATCTTTTGGAAACATGATCCTCAAGGTAACTGTCTTCCATATTGCGAAACAACCAGAAGACGATGACGAGAGCCACGAGACATACATGATTGACTCACTCGTGGATAGGGGAGTTTCTACAACTCATGATTTTGATCCTCTTAAGTATTTTCTTGTTAATTCTGAATTTGATTCTATCAGTGATCCTTTTGACTTAGTTGACATTTGTGCTATTTTTGATAAAATTCAGGATTATGGCACTCGGGCATGGCAACCGAAGTTTGAGGAATTACCTAAAAAAGGTGAAAAACAAATCCCTTCAAGTGTGGAAGCACCCAAAGTGGAATTGAAGCCCCTGCCTAAGGGTTTAAAACATGCTTTCCTTGGTCCAGGTGATACTTTTCCTGTTATTATCTCATCTGAATTGTCTGAGTTTCAAGGTGAAAAATTAATTCAGACCCTAAGAGAACATAAGTCAACCTTCGGTTGGAGCATTGCTGATATAAAAGGTGTTAGTCCCCTAGTCTGTTCTCACAAAATCAATCTAGAGGAAGGAACTAGCCCTCGTAGAGACCCCCAATGTAGGCTTAATCCCACTATGAAAGAAGTGGTGAAGAATGAAGTGTTGAAACTACTAGATGCAGGAATCATATATCCAATTGCTAATAGTAAATGGGTAAGTCCTACACAAGTTGTTCCTAAAAAGTCAGGAGTTACCGTGGTGAAAAATAACCTGGGAGAATTAGTCCCTACAAAACTTGTGACTGGGTGGTGAATGTGCATTAATTACAGCAAAATTGAATGCTGCCACCCGGAAAGATCATTTTCCTCTCCTCTTCATTGATCAAATTCTTGAGCGTGTGGCTGGTCATCCTTCTATTGTTTCTTGGATGGATATTCTGGTTATTACCAAATTGAAATTGCATTAGAAGACCAGGATAAAACCACTTTCACTTGTCCTTTTGGTACTTATGCATTTCGTAGAATGCCATTTGGATTGTGTAATGCACCTGCTACTTTTCAACGTTGCATGATGAGCATTTTCAGTGACATGGTTGAAAATAGCATGGAAGTTTTCATGGATGACTTGATTGTTTTTGGATCTTCTTTTGATACATGTTTATTGAATTTGAGGAAAGTGTTGACCCGTTGTCAGGAGAACGAACTAGTTTTAAATTAGGAAAAATGCCACTTTATGGTACCTTCAGGTATTGTCTAAGGGCACATTATTTCTTCCAAGGGGATAGAGGTTGATCAATCTAAGATTGAATTAATTTCTAAGTTGCCTACACCAAAGACAGTTAAAGATGTTAGATCCCTTCTTGGTCATGCAGGTTTTTATAGGAGGTTCATACAGAATGTTTCTACCATATCTAGACCACTATGTAACCTCCTAGATAAAGATACCCCATTTGAGTGGACACAAGCCTGTCAAGAGGCATTTGAAAAGCTGATTGGTAAGCTTACCTCAGAACCCATAATGCAACAACCTGATTGGACTTTACCTTTTGAGATTATGTGCGATGCCAGTGATTGTGCTGTAGGTACCGTCCTCGGACAGCGAAAGGAAGGAAAGTCCTATGTCATTTACTATGCTAGTAGAACTCTAAACAATGCTCAAATGAACTACTCAACTACTGAAAAAGAGTTGCTACCTGTAGTGTTTGCTTTGGATAAGTTTCGTGCTTACTTGATTGGTTCTCCTATTATTATTTTCACAGATCATGCAGCTCTTAAGTAANAGCGAAAGGAAGGAAAGTCCTATGTCATTTACTATGCTAGTAGAACTCTAAACAATGCTCAAATGAACTACTCAACTACTGAAAAAGAGTTGCTACCTGTAGTGTTCGCTTTGGATAAGTTTCGTGCTTACTTGATTGGTTCTCCTATTATTATTTTCACAGATCATGCAGCTCTTAAGTATCTTTTTACAAAGAAAGATGCTAAAGCGCGGTTAATACGGTGGATTTTACTTTTGCAGGAATTTGACATTACCATCAAAGATAAGAAGGGAGTTGAAAACGTAGTGGCCGACCATCTCTCAAGGCTCACTTTTGAGGACACCACCGATCACATTGATTGAGCTGCATTATTGCATATTTTACACATTTAAAACCAATATATTTTTAATTGTTTTATTATTTTATCATTGGTTTTAGATGGAAAAATTAATTAAGAGGCATAAATCCAAGTTGTGATTTAACTTGATTAAAAGTATAGTTTATGCTTGATTTTATAACTTGTGATTTATTTGGGCAATAATTTCTTCACATGCACAACACACTTTTAATATTTTAGTCTACTTTTATTTTATTTATTTATTTATTTTCCTTTTTTAAGTTTTATTTTATTTTTATTTTTTTATATTATTATTTATTCTGCCTGTTTTATTTCATTTAACTTTTTATTTTATTTTATTTTATTTTTATTTTTATTTTTTATTTTTGTTTTTCTGCGCTGACTAAACGACATGTCGTTTGGTCGGCAGACCAAAACGACATGTCGTTTTGCACTGAATTCGTTTCACCATTTACGCTAAACGACGTGCCGTTTTGTCTACGGACACAAACGACACGTCGTTTGCGTCATCTTCAACCTCACGACAGCACCACTCCATGCACAGCGCTGAACAGCTCCAGCCGTGCGCAGCCTCCACCTGCAGCCGCCAGCAACAACAGAAGACGCCGGAGATCACTTCTCCACGGCGTTCAGCAAGAGCACAACTACCATCCACCGTGCTCCACCAACCACCTTGCTGCCAACGCTTTAGGCATGCACGTACAGCGCTGCCCAGCACCACCAAGCTCCTCCAGCACACAGAACTCCTCCGCATGTACAGCATCACCGCACGTCCACTACGCGCATACAACCGTGTTCCACTGCCCAGCATGCACGGCCATGCGAATTAGCCATCACCGAGAACCCTCTGTTCTACATCCTTGACACAGAGCACCTCCACCTCGCTGCCAACGTTCATCCACAGTAGTGCCCACGTCGCCACCGTCTGAAACTCCATGCGCAGCCACCACGTTCCACCCTAGCTGCTCAGCTTCGAACTTCTACCCCAACGTCTCCACTGCATCCATACAGTGTAAAAAACTCACGAACGAAAAAGAAACGAGAAAGAGACGGACGCATGCTGCATGCTGGGCGATGAAAATGCTGGGGAAGAAAAGAAAAGACAAGTAAGAAGAGGAAAGAAAAAGAAGAGAAAGAAAAAGAAATGTAGAAAAGAAAGAAGCAGAGAGACGAAGATGCATGCTGGGCGACGAAAACGAGAAGAAGAAGAAAGAAAGGAAAAGAAAGAAAGAAAGAAAAAGAAAGAAGAAAACACATGCTGGGCGGCAAGAAAGATAGAGAGAAAGCTGGGAAAGAAAGAAAAAAAAAATAAAAGAAAGAAAGGTGACGGACGGACGCAGCATGCGCGAAGAAGAAAAAAGAAAGAAAAGAAGAAAAGCTTCGGACAGCGATGATGAAGACACATGGACAGAAGAAAGAAAACAAAAAGAAAGAATAATGAACTGGAAAGAGGCCGAGAGTTTTTCTTCTGCATGTGGGAAACAAGACAGACGCACATGGGACAGTGCGGACACAAGCATACAGTGCAGTTTTGAAGCCTATATAAAGGCTTGTAAGCAGACGGAGAAAGGGTGGCCGATGTAGACGCCCAGTAGGAGTAGTCTGTAGATTTTCAGTTTAGGAGAAAGTGCAGATGAAGTGAGGGAGTTCGGTGATGCAGTTGAGAGCCTAATGGACCAACTGTGTTATCGAGCTGTTCTCCTTCATCTGTAGTCTCCACTTTTTATTTTATTTTTTTATTTTAATTTGTCATTTATTTTTATGCACTTTAAATTTATGCACTTTAAATTATTGTCCTTTATTTTTCTGCACTTTTAATTTCTGCACTTTAAATTTATGTCATTTATTTTTCTGCACTTTAATTTATTGTCATTTAAATTTCTATCATTTATTTTTCTGCATTTTAAATTTCCAGCAATTTAAATTAATGTCATTTAATTTTTCTGCACATTTAATTTTCAACAATTTTAAATTCACTGTCTTGCACTTTAAATTCTTTAATTTTCATAACTGCATCCAAAACACTCAAAGCCAACTAAAAATGAATCTGGTTCACAACCAGTAAAATCTTCTTTTCATTGCACTCTTTCATCCATTGTACATATCATCGCTTTTTATTTTTATTTTCTCATTGTAAATATTTCCTCCATTTTACACGAGTTTATTTTTAGCACTTTCCCTGTGGAGACGATCTAGGAATTTATTCCTAATTATTACGCGACACGCTCCTGCACTTGGGATAGCCTTTGTGCTGCTCATTTTTGAACGAGTCACACATGCCAATTAGGGATGATTTTCCAGATGAGCATTTATTCTCTATTACTTCTTTACCATAGTTTGCTCATATTGTAAATTATTTGGTTGCAGACGAGATACCGGCAGATTGGAACGCGCAAGACAAAAGGAAGTTCATGACTGAGGTACAAAATTTCTATTGGGATGAACCTTTTCTCTTCAAATATTGCCCTGAACAAATTATAAGGCGTTGTATCCCTGATGAGGAGATTGCTAGCGTCTTAGAATTTTGTCACTCTCAAGCTTGTGGAGGCCATTTTTCAATGAAAAAAACCGCTGCAAAAATTCTGCAGTGTGGATTTTATTGGCCCACTTTGTTTAAAGACACAAATATCTATTGTCGCTCATGCGAAAGATGTCAAAAGCTCGGAGCTTTGACCCGTCATAATATGATGCCCTTAAATCCAATCTTAGTGATTGGAATTTTTGATTGTTGGGGCATTGATTTTATGGGACCATTTCCTCCTTCTTTTGGATATCAATATATTATTGTGGCAATACATTATGTGTCAAAATAGGTAGAGGCAGCAGCTTGCAGGAGCAATGATAATGGGATGGTTATTAAATTCCTCAAAGAGAATGTGTTATCTCATTTTGGTACACCACGTGCTATCATTAGTGACCGGGGCACACATTTTTGTAACCATTCATTTGAGGCTTTGATGAAAAAGTATGGGGTTGTTCATAAAATTTCTACAACCTATCACCCCCAGACTAGTGGACAGGTAGAACTTGCAAACAGGGAAATTAAGCAAATTTTAGAAAAAACAGTCAACCCAGATTGTAAAGATTGGTCTTTGAGACTAATTGATGAGCTTTGGGCCTACCGTATAGCTTTTAAAACTCCTTTAGGCATGTCACCTTATAGGCTTATTTTTTGAAAGCCTTGTCACTTACCTGTGGAGCTTGAGCATCGAGCTTATTGGGCCATCAAACATTTCAATTTTAACATGGGAGAAGTAGGTAAGCTTAGAAAATTTCAGTTGACAGAGTTAGAAGAATTAAGAAATGATGCTTATGAGAACTCTAGAATCTATAAGGCTAAAATGAAAGCATTTCATGATAAAAATATTTTGCAGAAAACGTATAAACCTAATGATCAAGTGCTCTTATATGATTCTAGACTCCATAAGCATCCAGGAAAACTTCGGTCTAGGTGGACTGGCCCTTTTGTAGTAAAAAATATTTTTGCAAATGGGGCGGTAGAAAGAAAGAATCCTAAGGATGGTCTTAAAGTGTTAATTGATAGACAAATTCTGGGAGTGGAAGACATTCCACTTATGGATCCAATCTATCAACCTTGACCACACCTCAGGTATGTTTTTATTTGTTTTGTTTCCTCTTATTTTCTTTCTTTTCCTTTTGTTTGCTGTTGCTTTCTTTGTTTTTGTTTGCAGGTTAGTTTCATTTTATCATTTCAGGTTACAATTTTTGGTGTTTAGCGAGATACCCATGTCACTCTTCAGATGTATTCCACCAATTTTAGTTACTTCCCAGTTAATTTTGATTTTTGTTTAAAACATTGAGGACAATGTTTCATTTAAGTTGGGGCTGATGCTGCAAATTCAATTTAAAAAAAAAAAAAAAAACCATGTCAGCGTCGAGGATTTCCTGGCATGATGAAGTGATACCGACATGCGATTGCACAATAATCGCAAGTGTCCGCTTTAGCAAAGTAGTTATCTTGCCTGTCATCCCATTTGTTTGATGGTATTTCTTTAGGGATATTGAGTCTAAGAAAACCCATAAGTCATTTCTTTTCTGTTTTTGTTTCATTTAAAAAAAAAATATATATATATATAGAGTGTCTGTGCATGTGATATTTTGTCTTAATGCAATATGCACTGATATACACATAATTGACACACACTCTATTCTTTCATTTTGGGAAATTTGAGCATCTTGGTGGTGTAGTTGAGCGAAATTATTTTTATGAAGATTTATTTTCAACCCTGAGCATAGAACATAATTCCTGATGCATCATAGTTTGTTTGATGTGTGCCTTGAAACACCGGGATGCTATATTTATTGAGATAGACTTGGCATGACTTATTTACAATGAAGGAAAAATCTTGAAGGAAATTTTGTACATGCTTACACTTATAGTGTTATTCATTACTGTTCATTGATTTAATACAGGAGAAGTAAACTGCAGGACTACCAAGCCTTTTGCTCAAAACAAAAAAACAAAAAAAAAAACAAAAAAAAAAAACAAAAACCATCATGGATCTGCCTCAGTGGTAAGGGCGAACTTGGGAATGTGTGGGTTAGAAGCATGGTCCTAGGTTTGATTCCCCACTGTTTCGAATCCGTCTTGAAAAATTAAAAAAAAAACATAATAAAGGATGAAGCGTATGGAGCTTTTCTAAGGAAAGGGCTAAAAACAGTTACCCAAACTTTGGGGGTTGAGTGTTCAACCTTTAAACAGAGTTGGCGTGAAAACTGCTAGTCCCTTGGGATTTGAGGTGGTTAGAATCAACAATGATTAATCTTAAAGTTGAAAAATCCTGGGACAAATCCTGGCTAGTAACGAAGAACACACAGTCTATGTACACACATCTGTGTTCAAAGATATTTTCCCCAATTCCTTGTGAAAGATTGTTGAGACAGTTTTGGTGGATATAGTTGATAGTCATGTGTTGCATTTTGTGAGAATTCATTATTATGTTTGATTGCTTTTGTTTGAATTTCGAGCTTTATGCAATATTCATCTCAATTAATTTTCACTATTTTGCTCAGAGACTAGCAAAAGGTTAGTTGGGGGTGTGATTGAACTACATTATTGTATATTTTATACATTTAAAATCAATATATTTTTAATTGTTTTACTATTTTATTATTGATTTTAGATGAAAAAATGATTAAGAGCGATAAATCCAAGTTGCAATTTAAATTGATTAATAGCATAATTTATGCTTGATTTTAATACTTGTGATTTAATTTGATATTGTTTTTTTTTTCACATGCACAACACATTTTTAATATTTAGTCTAGTTTTGTTTTATCTTTATTTAATTATTTATTTTCTTTTTCTAGTTTTATTTTTGTTTATTTAATTATTATTTATTCTGTCTATTTTATTTTTATTTTTCAGCGCAGACTAAACGACATGCCGTTTGGTCGGCAAACCAAAACGACATGCCGTTTAACTTGGGAATTGCAAACTACCGTCCACTAAACGACATGTCGTTTTTCTTAAAGTGAAAACGACATGTCGTTTATCTCTGGAAATCAAATGGGCGTCTGCTAAATGACTTGTCGTTTTTGTCCATAGACAAAAAGGACATGTCGCCTCCGTCATCTTCAACCTCACGCCATGCATGTTTTCGGCCCAGCAACACCTCCACCCCTTGCCTAGCACCAACGCACACGAAGCCATCGCCACCACCCTGAGCCACATCTACAATCTCCATACACAGCAGCACCAACTCCACGCATGCGTTCGGACCGCCACCCTCCACTACACCTCAGCCCAGCCGTGCCCCTCCTCCTCCAGTGCACGTCTTCTCCATCATGAAGTACACCGTAAGACACTATCCGAAGCTCCCATGCACAGCGCTGGCAGCACCACTCCACGTGAAAACCGGCAGCAACACTTTCTCTGTTTTATGAAGAGAAAACAGAGGAAGTTAAGCCTCAAGCCACGTCTGCCCAGCACCTCTCAGTCTCTCTCTCACTTCCATAACATAACTTGCAAACAAGGAGCATTCAAGCGAGGAATTACGGGCTAAAGTATAAGAACAGCTTCGGACAGAAATACAGTAGAAAAAAAAAAAGAAATGAAAGTGCATGTTGCTGCACATGGGCTGAACGAAGAGCAGAAGGCTTGTGGACAGAAAGGCCGAACTTTTGCAGGTGGGGAACAGAAGAGAAAAAGCAGCTACCAGCTTGGTGGAAGAATGCAAGGGGAAGATGCACTGCAAGAAAAGAAAATA
>QEOT01006417.1:54433-92321 GCA_003123785.1 Pterocarya stenoptera | reverse complement strand
AATGATGCAAAAGGTACCAACATTCCCCCAGAAGTGTGGCGATACTACTTGCTGACTAACAGACCGGAGGTAAGTTGTGTTGATGAGGCTTCTGGTGATTCTTGATTGCTTTGCACTACTTGCAAATTCTAATGGATTGATTTTCATTAGGTCTCAGACACATTGTTTACATGGACAGACTTGCAAACAAAACTAAATACCGAGCTACTGAATAATTTGGGCAATTTCATTAACAGAGTACTGAGTTTCATTGTCAAACCTCCAGGTTAGTAAGCTGATTGCGGACACCTTGTTTCAGTGAATTTTGTATGGTAGGAGTAGAACACCTTATTTTTCATTCCTGCATCTTAGCATTCTGTTCATTTCATACTCATAACCTTTTTGATCCTCATCCGTTCAAATTTTGCATTCCATGTGTTCCCTTCTTGTTTGTAATGATAATTAATTGTTTCAGGACAAGGATATGGATCTATCATTCCTGATGGACAAGGGGCAGAATCACATCTCTTGACAAAAACATTGGCAGAAAAAGTTGGTAACTATGTGGACCAATATGTGGAGGCAATGGAAAAGGTGATAAAATATAGTTATGATCAATTTAGTTTTCATGAAATAGAATGTTCTATTTGCGGACCCATTGCTTAATTATTCTCTATGCATTGTTTGCCTATAAGGGAAATTATCTATGTTTCATGTGACAGGTAAAACTTAAGCAGGCATTGAAAATCGGAATGAGCATTTCTAGTGAANAGGTGATAAAATATAGTTATGATCAATTTAGTTTTCATGAAATAGAATGTTCTATTTGCGGACCCATTGCTTAATTATTCTCTATGCATTGTTTGCCTATAAGGGAAATTATCTATGTTTCATGTGACAGGTAAAACTTAAGCAGGCATTGAAAATCGGAATGAGCATTTCTAGTGAAGGGAATGCATATCTGCAAGTAAGCTTGTTAAAGATGAGTGGTTGTAAATTTATTCATATTTCAAATTTTCTTGATAATTATCACTATTTCTAATTACTGTTTGTTCATCGATGTTAATGTAGGAGAGCCAGTTCTGGAAGCTATACAAGCAAGACCAAGCTTCCTGTTCTGTTGTTATAAGAACTTCTGTAGGGCTGGTTTATCTTCTTGCATCTTTGTTAGAACCTTTCATGCCATCATTTTCTCTCAAGGTATGCTTCACATTCTGCATTCAGCACATCACATTCAGAAGTACCTTCCAAATCGTTGTCTCGAGATGTTTTCTTCATGACTGAATGGTTCTGCTTTTTTCTGACACTCAAGGTGCTAAAGCAGCTTAATTTGCCTCCCGATAGAACACTTTCTCTCTCCGATGAAGCTGGAGATCTTGGAAAGGCAAGAAAACCTTGGGAAGTTATACCTGCTGGTCATAAAATTGGGACACCAGATCCTCTGTTTAAGGAAATGGTATTTGTTTGATTTTCCTCCTCCCACTAATCATTTTCTTTTCCTATTTCCCCTCTCTCTTGCCATTCTAAATAATTATTCCCTAACCCACCTTCTCTTCTGTACAGAAAGATGAGGATGTGGCATTTTTTCAGATGAAGTTTTCTGGAAGACAAGCTGATAGGGCTGTATAAAGCACAGAGGCTGAAGCAAGGAATTGCCAAGAACTTACAAATACATGGAAAGTTTTCCAGAGGAAGGTTTATTGTGAAGTTGAAGTCAAGCTGATATGGTATTAAAAGGCAGGAGTGAGCAATAAGGGAAGACAAAACAACATGTTTGATCTGTTTTTCCTGTTACATGGCTGGTACTCTAATAGACATAGTTGATATCCAATAACACTGTCATACCAGAATGTTTGGAAGGTTTATGTCCTCACCCCATACTACTTGAAATTTACTGTTTATAATGTTATCTTTATTAGATAATCTGGTAAATGACAACTGTGATGTAATGGAAGAGGAGCTCTCTCAATGATAAATAGCCTCACAGGATCCTCAGCTTTCCTTTGAATTATTAATATCTGCCCTATTCAGACACTACTCTCTTTTAGCTAGTGGTGCATATTTCTGCAACATCAAAAGTTTCTAAGAGCTGAGGATCCTCAGCTTTCAGAAGAATTTTTTCTAAAAGTTCTTACCCGAATTTAAGGGTTTCAAGTGTGAGAATGACACATGAACTGGATTTTGCAACATTTATTAACAAGGCGAATGTTTTAATTTATTCTTCCCAACAATGAAGTCACTGTGAAATTTGGCTTTACAAGTTCCTTACAAAGCAACGAAATTTAGGCAGATTTTTTAATGATACAGCATTTCAAATTGGAGTCCTTACTTCAATTTGAAAGAAAAAGTACAAAGAAAGTAGAAAATTGTATGAAAATGTGAAAAAAGATCATCTCTAATTAAGAAGTCACCGATTCAAAATAAATGTTTTTCTACTTAGAAAGAAGTCGGTGTCCAAAGCATCGTCTCTATTTTATTAATATAACAAGACTTAAAAAAAATATATAAAAAAAATTAATTTTAAATTTCTCTAATAAATTAATGGGTCAATTACACTTTTATTCCTCCGTATTTTTACTCAATTCACAATTTACTTCCAAAATTAATAATTGTATCAACTTTCAAAACTTATCAATCCCCCTTTCATCTACCAGCAACGTCAAATCTAACGAAAAGTGTCTTCGCGTGCTACTCATGTACATAATATTTACTATAAAAATATATTTTTTATCTAATTTATTATCGTTGACCATAGAAAATATAAAACAATATATGCTATCAATTAATAATAAATCATAAATAATTAACCATATATAAAATGTATGATATTATTAATAATTATGCATACTAAAGAATAAAGTCTAAGTTAATAAGTGGTAACTATCAATATCATAAATATAATTATAGTAAAATATTTTTTTAATGAGTTAGTTATATAATTCACTTAATTTTAATTTAGTAATTTAATTTTTTTTATTAATTTATATATGGTTAATGAATATCAAATAATTTCATTGTGTATATAGATTATTTATATTTGCTTGCAACTTAGGTATCAAATAATTTTATATATGGTTATTCATGTATGATTTATTATTTTATATTTTATATGGTCAATGATAATAAATTTAATAAAAATTATATATTTATAGTGAATGTTATGCACATGAATAACACGTAGAGATACTTTCCGTTAGATTTAACGTGACTGGTAGACAGAAGAGAGAATTGGTAAGTTTTGCAAGTAAATGGATCTACTTTGATATAATTATTAGTTTAAAAAACATTATGAGTGAAAGTTGAAATCGCTAACTGTGAGTAAATTTGATATGTTTGGAAAATATATTATACCCAAAATTTTCATCTTCATCTCATCTCATCTTTACACTTTTTTAAATTCCCATACAAAATATAATAAATAATTCAACTTTTTCAAATTTCAATATAACTTTTTCAAATTCTAATTCAATTTTTTCAAATTTTAAAATTAAAACATAATATTTTAAATTTTAAAATAAAATACAAAATTCTTATCTCATCCTCCAAACATAATATCTTAGCCTATAATTAAGAAAGTTTTGCTCGCTGGACTTCGAATAGAATTTTTCATTTCTAATTTGATCATATAGAAGGCTAGAAGCTCTCGCTCGAGCTCTTATAAAATGCTCAATCAGAGCAGGTAGAGCTCGGAGCCTTTCTAACCAAAGAAGCTTTCGCTGCCTTCAAAGGATGGCTGAGATCTCCGAAGCTCCAGGCGAGACGCACCAGATATCCGAAACCACTCACAAAGCAGAAGAGCCCGAATCGGACTTCGACCCCAAAACTATGCGAAATTCCAAACCCGGAATCAAGCGCCTTATTCTCACCCTCTCAGTCCTCTTCTCATTCCTCCTAGGTCTACTTTCGTCACCCTCTCTATTTACATATGCAGCATATACATCCACATGTTTTTTCTACGTGGGAGTAAAAACATGTGGATGTTACATGGTACTATGATGGTACTTAGGAAGTTACCTCTGCTCCAGTTTCTCAGTATATTCTTGCTTTTGATCGCCATTTGTAGTTTTTATTTTTTGCAGGGTTCCCATTCCTATGGAAATCAGTGGAAATCTATCGTGCTCCCCTCCCATTCCGCGAAATCGATATACTCTCTGCCCAAATCGAATCGAACCCCTTGTTGTTCCCATGCCATTTTCAAGCAATCTTCGTAGGTTTCGATTCCAATCTGTCCATGACCCCAGACGCCCTAGGATCTTCCATTCTCAGTCAAATGACCAAGTTGACCTCCAAGCCCCCACAATGCGGCACTTGTAGCACAAACTACTCTGTCGCTGTGACTGTAGATTCTAGTTCGGGTTGTATACAAACTCGAAATCTTGGATATACGTCTTCATGGAGGTGTGGCTCGATGGGGGCCATTGATTTCAGTGATGATGAGGGTGTTGATAAGGCTTTGGCGGATTCGTTGGGTGGGAAGGTCTATAGTGTGGTGGTGGTGAATGCGGATAGGGAGGAGGTGATCGCTGTAGTTGGGAAGTATAGGCATGCTTGGGTTGTTGGGAGGGTTTCGGAGGCTGAAGCAGTAGCGAGGGCGGCAGAAATTTTTGTTAAGGTGTTTGTGAATGGTGGGAAGGAGGAAGGCTTAATTCATGGGGAGTTTATGCCTGTGGGGGCTGATGGGAAAATTGTGCTTTCGTTTAATCTGCTTAATTCGGATCCTCAAGATTGGGTCTATGATTGGTATGAAGCTTGGTTTTTTTTTATTGATATTTTCTTGTTTTGGAGTATTGTAGCTGTTTGTTTATATGTTTGTTTGTACATTTTGACGTTAAAGACATGATAGAGCTGTTTCATTTTTTTCAGTTGTGTTTGCTATTATAGGAAACAATATGATAATCAGCTTATAATTACTTATAAAAAAAAAGTATGATAATCAGCTAAAAGTTAAGACTCTCCTGTTTGTGTTTTGAGTTTGCTCGATTTCTGTTCGGAGTGAGTATTTGTTGCGTTCAGTAATGGAGGAGATTCTGCAAACTTTCTTTTTCAACCATATTGATCTTTAGATGGTAGGAAACCTACTCTAACATGTTGACCTTCAGCCTATTTCAATATCAATAAACTATCTTTTATAAAAAAAAAAAACATGTTGACCTTCAAAGATATTTATTCCAGCTTGTGCTGGCATTCTCTTGTTACGACAGGGATTTCCAGTCAATAGATGAGACCTTACTGGCCCCTGTAATTGAGGCTCTGGAGTCTGTAGCAAACATAAGTGTGGAAAGTCAGGTAATAGATATTCCAGTGCTTGGTAGTATAGCTTTCTGGATTGATTCTCGTGCCTGAGATTACTATTTGATTATATTTTCTTCCTGACTGGCAGGTTCTATACCATACACCAAAGTCTTCATTTTCTCATTGGGATGATGAGCAGGAGAGCTACATCTTTAGTACCAAGGACCTTCCTTTTTTTGTATGCATCTTTAAATCTTTAACCTCTCATGATATGATCCTGAGGTAGAAATTTAGAAGATTATTACTAATCACATTTAATTTTTAATTTCACGTAAGTCCGGAAGTTTCTTGGTGCAACACTCTAAAATAAATTTCTAGTGCAGGTGAGTATGCATGAATACATTGAGCATGTGTTCACTCTCCAAGGTCAAAATGGAGGAAAAGGAAAAAAATGTAGATGTTACATAGTTACTCTATGTAAACTTGATTAATCTAAAGCAGCATTTGGGTTTTCCCATGGGATTTTAAATGAATGATCGTAGTGTAACAACCCAAGAAAAGTCAAAGACACATATGGGCTTGTACTCCAAAAGGTCTAGTCAAGGTTACAATGGGAGATCCTTTTTTCTAATATATAAGTAGGAAAAATGTTATTGAAAGAAGTAAATAGTGAAATCCCATGTACATAGGAAGTATAGGAAAGCAAAAACCTAATTACAAGTTAGGAACTAAAAAAAGACGCTAGAAAATCGTGAACCATAGTTCCATTGAATACAATGGGAGATCCTTTGAATCATTATAAAGGTAAAAACCTCTTCCTCCTATAAAATGTGTGATCCCAGTGACCACCTCTTGAACTCAATTTGAGGTATTACAACTCCCTTGTTAAAACCCCGTGTTCTCGTTGATTATTCTGTTATAGGTGGCATGGCTCAAAATCTAGACATTGCTTATAGCATTTGCAACAACCCAAGAAAAGTCTAAGCCACATATGGACTTATACTCCAAAAGCATTAATAAAGATTACATTGGAGCCCATGGGAATCATTATAAGGGAAATAGCTTCTCTCTTACAACCAATGCGAGATCCATTCATCACCTGCTATACCCAATCTAGGGTATTATACAGTAATTTTATAGTTAAAACAAAATTCTGAAACATATTATTTTTTTATAAAGTCAATTTTATTAAAAGCACAGAGGGGCACAACTGAAGTACACAAGGTGTATACAAGAGAGAGCACCTGACAATATGCTAAAACAGATTATGATGATATCATTTGTTGCACAAATTACAAAAACATTTTTTTTGCTATAAAATAGGAAATGCCTTGTGAATAGCGGGAATAATGTTAGAACAATTTAATTCCAAACCAAAGAAAATTGTTGGTTGTTAATTGACTTTTATGGTGTTAGTGATGATAAGGGTGGCAGNACTTCGAATAGAATTTTTCATTTCTAATTTGATCATATAGAAGGCTAGAAGCTCTCGCTCGAGCTCTTATAAAATGCTCAATCAGAGCAGGTAGAGCTCGGAGCCTTTCTAACCAAAGAAGCTTTCGCTGCCTTCAAAGGATGGCTGAGATCTCCGAAGCTCCAGGCGAGACGCACCAGAAATCCGAAACCACTCACAAAGCAGAAGAGCCCGAATCGGACTTCGACCCCAAAACTATGCGAAATTCCAAACCCGGAATCAAGCGCCTTGTTCTCACCCTCTCAGTCCTCTTCTCATTCCTCCTAGGTCTACTTTCGTCACCCTCTCTATTTACATATGCAGCATATACATCCACATGTTTTTTCTCCGTGGGAGTAAAAACATGTGGATGTTACATGGTACTATGATGGTACTGAGGAAGTTACCTCTGCTCCAGTTTCTCAGTATATTCTTGCTTTTGATCGCCATTTGTAGTTTTTATTTTTTGCAGGGTTCCCATTCCTATGGAAATCAGTGGAAATCTATCGTGCTCCCCTCCCATTCCGCGAAATCGATATACTCTCTGCCCAAATCGAATCGAACCCCTTGTTGTTCCCATGCCATTTTCAAGCAATCTTCGTAGGTTTCGATTCCAATCTGTCCATGACCCCAGACGCCCTAGGATCTTCCATTCTCAGTCAAATGACCAAGTTGACCTCCAAGCCCCCACAATGCGGCACTTGTAGCACAAACTACTCTGTCGCTGTGACTGTAGATTCTAGTTCGGGTTGTATACAAACTCGAAATCTTGGATATACGTCTTCATGGAGGTGTGGCTCGATGGGGGCCATTGATTTCAGTGATGATGAGGGTGTTGATAAGGCTTTGGCGGATTCGTTGGGTGGGAAGGTCTATAGTGTGGTGGTGGTGAATGCGGATAGGGAGGAGGTGATCGCTGTAGTTGGGAAGTATAGGCATGCTTGGGTTGTTGGGAGGGTTTCGGAGGCTGAAGCAGTAGCGAGGGCGGCAGAAATTTTTGTTAAGGTGTTTGTGAATGGTGGGAAGGAGGAAGGCTTAATTCATGGGGAGTTTATGCCTGTGGGGGCTGATGGGAAAATTGTGCTTTCGTTTAATCTGCTTAATTCGGATCCTCAAGATTGGGTCTATGATTGGTATGAAGCTTGGTTTTTTTTTATTGATATTTTCTTGTTTTGGAGTATTGTAGCTGTTTGTTTATATGTTTGTTTGTACATTTTGACGTTAAAGACATGATAGAGCTGTTTCATTTTTTTCAGTTGTGTTTGCTATTATAGGAAACAATATGATAATCAGCTTAAAATTACTTATAAAAAAAAAGTATGATAATCAGCTAAAAGTTAAGACTCTCCTGTTTGTGTTTTGAGTTTGCTCGATTTCTGTTCGGAGTGAGTATTTGTTGCGTTCAGTAATGGAGGAGATTCTGCAAACTTTCTTTTTCAACCATATTGATCTTTAGATGGTAGGAAACCTACTCTAACATGTTGACCTTCAGCCTATTTCAATATCAATAAACTATCTTTTATAAAAAAAAAAAACATGTTGACCTTCAAAGATATTTATTCCAGCTTGTGCTGGCATTCTCTTGTTACGACAGGGATTTCCAGTCAATAGATGAGACCTTACTGGCCCCTGTAATTGAGGCTCTGGAGTCTGTAGCAAACATAAGTGTGGAAAGTCAGGTAATAGATATTCCAGTGCTTGGTAGTATAGCTTTCTGGATTGATTCTCGTGCGTGAGATTACTATTTGATTATATTTTCTTCCTGACTGGCAGGTTCTATACCATACACCAAAGTCTTCATTTTCTCATTGGGATGATGAGCAGGAGAGCTACATCTTTAGTACCAAGGACCTTCCTTTTTTTGTATGCATCTTTAAATCTTTAACCTCTCATGATATGATGCTGAGGTAGAAATTTAGAAGATTATTACTAATCACATTTAATTTTTAATTTCACGTAAGTCCGGAAGTTTCTTGGTGCAACACTCTAAAATAAATTTCTAGTGCAGGTGAGTATGCATGAATACATTGAGCATGTGTTCACTCTCCAAGGTCAAAATGGAGGAAAAGGAAAAAAATGTAGATGTTACATAGTTACTCTATGTAAACTTGATTAATCTAAAGCAGCATTTGGGTTTTCCCATGGGATTTTAAATGAATGATCGTAGTGTAACAACCCAAGAAAAGTCAAAGACACATATGGGCTTGTACTCCAAAAGGTCTAGTCAAGGTTACAATGGGAGATCCTTTTTTCTAATATATAAGTAGGAAAAATGTTATTGAAAGAAGTAAATAGTGAAATCCCATGTACATAGGAAGTATAGGAAAGCAAAAACCTAATTACAAGTTAGGAACTAAAAAAAGACGCTAGAAAATCGTGAACCATAGTTCCATTGAATACAATGGGAGATCCTTTGAATCATTATAAAGGTAAAAACCTCTTCCTCCTATAAAATGTGTGAACTGTGAGTGAACAGTGAGTCGAGAGAGAAACGTTACCCACCTATCCCGCCGCCACACCCCACACACCATCGACCGGCGAGTAACACCACACCGCCGTCACAGACGAGGTCGACGGGCCCCGGCGTCCTCGCTGTGGGTCGTCCGGCATCGACCCTCGCTAGAGAACTGGCTCCTCCGATTTTATTCATTATCGGAAGAGTCAAACTGTCGCCGTCATCTTCGATGCCGCCACAGACTTGAACGACAGATCCAGACGACTCAGTTGTGGGGCCTCCGACGTCGGTATTTTCCGGCGACTGGGAGTTTGCTGCTTTTCTGCTGTTTCGACGGACTGCTTCCGACAGACTGCTTCAACGGACTGTTCCAAAGTGTTCCGGTGGTTGTGCTGCGGACTCAGAGGGCTACGGTGAGTTGGTGACAGCCCAATAGTCGTATCTTCATACGGAGATGACGTTGGGTTGCTGAACAGGTGCCGACTGGGTGTTTGGGGCTGTTGGGCTCAGAATGGGTCTTTCTAAGGAGTTGGTCATAGAATCCAAATCCTTTACACTCGTGAAGGAGGGGAATATGGTAGGCATTACTGAAAGGAGTCGAAGGGTGATTTCGAAATTAGTTCTGGGTTCAACAACAGTAAAATGGCTGGCTAAGGCCATGACCGCGTGCACAAATGAGAAACGGGATTTTTACTCCACTGTCCGGGAAGGCAAACGTACTTTCACGGCGCATCGCTGCTGGAATCCTCGAGGACGTTATATGGCAGTGGAGGAGTATGGTGGTGGTGGGAGGAGGAATTTTATATTCATCCCTGAGGAGGGGGGCAGTGGCTGGAGAAGAATGGGGGAGTTATTGCATGACTTTTCCAGTCCTGTGGATGGACAAAGAGATGTTGGAGGGGGGCCAGTCCCTCCAAATCAAATGCAGAGGGGCTATAGCAAACATGTAGGTGGCGCGGAAGAGAGCTTGGAAGAGAAAGATCCAAGTACATCCTCGGTGTCGAGGCGATCCTATGCAACTGCTTTGAAGACGGGTCATGCTTCGGGAGTTCAGAATGGGGGGGGTTTGCAAATCATACCTCAAGACCCGCTTGTAGAAATGCACAATTCCTTAAAGGATATGGAAATCCAATTGGTTGAGTTGAAGGCAGCAATAGCTTGCTTGTCTACGAAAATAGACCTACTTTCAGCTGGAGATAACAGGGTTGTAAGAAACAAGACGGGCCCGAACCCTTTAAATAAAGGAAAACGAAAAATCGGATTCGGTCCTGTCCCTATAACCAGATCCAGGAGAGTATGGAGGGTCAAAAGGAAATCTGGAATATTTGAAGCGGGGTCTACATCCGGAATCGGCGTGGAAACATCAGTAATGGAATGTCATTCGCCTCTGGTTACACCCTTGGTCCCTGAAGAAACTATGGCTCCCTCGCCAGAGTTGAATGAAAATGGTGTATTGCCGAGGTTTGAAAGAGGTGTAGAATTTGATACCACCCCAGAGGTGAAGGAACTTGCTGTCACCCCAGAATCTCGAATGAGCCTGAAACCATTAGAGAGAACCGATGGAGTTGCTGGAGAACCAATGAGCTTGGCGTTGGTGCCTTGCATAGAGGAACGTCCAGAGTCGGGAGTGCAGTTGGATACTGTGTTTGGGGATAATGTTGCTCCCTTAGTCTCTCTTCCTCCAATAGCAGATTGGATTCTGCCTAAAGTTAGCGAGATTCAGCAATTTGTGAGAATTTCACATGGAGGATGTGAAGACCAATTCAAAGAATTAATCACTGCGATTGAGGCAAGCCATGCGCTTGAAACCAAATCAAGCTTAAAAAAAAACAGGGAGTTACAGCGTCTGCATTGGGCAATCAACTACGACACTAAGAGTGGTAGCTCATCTAGAGGGAAGTCCAAAGGGAGGACATCGTGAAGTTTTAGTTGGGGTTGGGTTTTTTAGTAGCGTTTTAGTTCTACAGGAAACAAGGGGTTGGGGTCAGGCTTGGTGTATTTTCGGTTGTTTTTCATGGGTTTTTTGGGTCATTGGGGTCAATGGGCAAGGTGTTTTATTGTATACTTCAGTGTACTTGGTTATTCCTTTTTGATATATATAATATTTTTACTTATAAAAAAACAAAATGTGTGATCCCAGTGACCACCTCTTGAACTCAATTTGAGGTATTACAACTCCCTTGTTAAAACCCCGTGTTCTCGTTGATTATTCTGTTATAGGTGGCATGGCTCAAAATCTAGACATTGCTTATAGCATTTGCAACAACCCAAGAAAAGTCTAAGCCACATATGGACTTATACTCCAAAAGCATTAATAAAGATTACATTGGAGCCCATGGGAATCATTATAAGGGAAATAGCTTCTCTCTTACAAGCAATGCGAGATCCATTCATCACCTGCTATACCCAATCTAGGGTATTATACAGTAATTTTATAGTTAAAACAAAATTCTGAAACATATTATTTTTTTATAAAGTCAATTTTATTAAAAGCACAGAGGGGCACAACTGAAGTACACAAGGTGTATACAAGAGAGAGCACCTGACAATATGCTAAAACAGATTATGATGATATCATTTGTTGCACAAATTACAAAAACATTTTTTTTGCTATAAAATAGGAAATGCCTTGTGAATAGCGGGAATAATGTTAGAACAATTTAATTCCAAACCAAAGAAAATTGTTGGTTGTTAATTGACTTTTATGGTGTTAGTGATGATAAGGGTGGCAGCATGATGGTGAGTAATGGTGGGGTATGGGAAATGGTGGAGGCAATAATTTAAATATGTGGGAAGTATAGGAATATCGTAGGCAGGGCCATTTCCTTATTTATTTGTCTGTGCGGGTGTGTTTTTGATATGAAATATCTCATTTGCCATCTTGTGTATTTTTAATTTTAATTTTAATTTATTTCTTTTTTATTAATGTTATTTGCCTAATTTAATTAGGTGAATTCAAATGAGTGGCACTTGGATACTTCTATTGCAGCAGGCGGGAGGTCAAAGATTTTGCAATTTGTGGTGTATATTCTTTAGCTCGATTCTCCTATCATTATTATTGCAATGAAAGTATTTTATCTGATTGTTTAAATTATATATTTAGTGAAAATGTAATGTGTAATCATCCTTTGACCATGCGATATATTATAAGCATCTGGTGATATGTAGCTTTTAGTTGATGGACATCCATATGGTGAAACCAGTGTCCTGGGAAGAGATTTCCATTCTCCACAGCTTTAATGTCAATTTTATTTTTCTATGTTGTCAGCTATATACCATCTGCAAGGGAATGCCCTCTTTTACTACAACTTCCAAATGGAGAGATTTCTAAGACGAATGGGTTCATCTCTCCAGTGAGTTCCCATGTCTTCACTCTTCAGTATCTTCATACTTGCTGTTCTTGTTCAATTTCGTAAAATTACTAACTTGGATGATGACACCATGTAGATGTGGGGAGGTGTTCTTGTTTGGAATCCCAAGGACTGTCTGAAGGACTCAGAAAGCCAGCATCCTCTCAGGCGCACAATTTCCCAGGAGGTTAGTTGTTTGTCTACTAAGTTTTCCTATTGTGTGTATTCCATATCTGTCACTTGAAATGGACTTAAAGTGCTGATACGTTTTGTCTGTTACATTGCATGTGTTTTATATTATTCTTAATGTAGATTCCTGGTATAATGTAATAGAAAACAAGTGTAGTGATGGTAAATCTATTCGAGAATATTATATCCTTAGTCACACAGGAAGTATACAAATGGTTCTCTTACAATTTAAATTTTAAAAGAGAAAGAAATCCAACAAGAGTAGTACTACTGAAGGCATGAAACCCCCCATACAGCGATTTGAGAGTATTACTATGGACTGGTGCTGTTTGTTTAGAAATAGTGGCCTTATTATTATGACCATCGATAATCTTAGAAGACGTGGCCTTATTATTATGGACTGGTGCTGTTTGTGTAGAAATAGTGGTGAAACGGCAAATCATCTACTTTTACATTGTGAGTTTGCTCGAGATATTTGGACTCACTTTCTCAGCAAAATGGGTATAGCATGGGTGATGTCGGGTAGGGTGGTTGAACTTTTAGCAAGCTGGAGAGGGATCACAGGGACACCACAGATTGCAGTCGTGTGGAAGATGGTCCCTATATGTATTCTTTGGTGTATTTGGAATGAAAGAAACGAAAGACTTTTTGAGGATCAGGAATGCTCTTTGGAAGAGTTTAGGAGTTTTTTCTGGAAGACTTTGTTTTTGTGGGCCATCGCTCTTGATTTGAATGGTCTCAGCTTCTATGATTTCCTTGTATTTGTTTCTAGTTCTTAAATAGGTGCATTCACATGTATACTTCTAGTGTACCTGGGCTATGCCTACCTTTATATCAATAAAATAATTATTACTTATAAAAAAAATTTTTTGATTTCAATAATAGACGTCTCAACGTAATTAAACGTGAGATTCTTCCTCTATTCGAGTTTTTCAATTTGAGGAAAAGTGCATGTAAATTGCTTTTGAAACTACTTTCTTCATGGTCTGCAATATTAACTCTCTCTCTCTCTCTCTCTCTCTCTCGGTATGACCTTTCACCTTCCATTCCTTGCGCTTCTCTTCGGGGATAAACCTTAATCTTTCTTTGTTTCCTTGAATCTTTTTCCCTTTTTCTTCTTTTAGTTTTATCATTAGTTAGATGAAGAGGGATTGTAGTTTTTGAATTGAAGCTAAGAGATTTGTGTTTGGTAGGAAAGGTGGTAACTTTTTCTGTATTACTGAGAGGAGCAAGAAGATGTCTAAATCCCTTCATCTCAGTGGAGGAATGGTTATTTGGATGGCAAAGGTGGTGGAGGATTTTCGGAGGTTATCAGGCAATAAAGATTCTTTTCAGACAAAAAGGGAGGGTAATAGAATTTATGGTCAAAAAGTGTCAAACGCGTTTGGCAGGTTTGTGAAGCTGATTGAGTTTGGCACTAACACGGGGAATGGAATCATGGTGATTCCAGAAGGAGGAAAGGGGGTGGTTGGGCAGGTTTTGTGAGATTAATGAGAAAGATGGTTGATTTTAGGAACTGTCTCAATTTCTGAAAACAGAGTTGTCCCAATGAATGGTGGTGGTGAATGGGATTCCAGAAATAAGAAGGTGATTTCTGATACATCTTTGAAAGGTGTTAATCATCATTGTGAAGTTTTGTTACTTGTTAGCCTTAACGAATCCAAGGCAGGAGGGTTTTGATCCTCAACAAAATTATAGCAATGGTAAATTTAGAAAGGATGAGTCGGTGTTGCATGGTAGCGAAATGTATGATGTTTTGAGATGGAAGCAGATGGATGGAAGGAAGAATGTTTGGCCTACTGAGGTGTTGCAAAAAGTTGGAAAAGCTGTAGGGTCTTTGTGGCACGTAAGGGTGGAGTTATTTGGATGGAAGGAGAGGTTGGAGTCATTGTTGAAGAAGGTAGATTAAGGGTTGGGTTTGTTTATGGGCTTGGGCCTAAATTTAGTGGATAAGGAGGAAGGAAAAAGGATGGGGAAGTCACGGAATGGGCTTGAGTGTGTTAAAGTTAAGACAACAGATGGGCTGGATTGAGGCCCAACAAATAAGCCTGGTCATTGGAGGGCAAAGCCTTTACGTGTAAACCAGGGCTCCAAAAGCCCAAGGGGAGTGGAGGCCCAGCCCAAGGGCTTGGTGGCTCCGACAGGTACTTCGACGTCATAGATAGGGTCTTCGGTGGCAGGTGAGTCTTCAAGAGGCTCTTTGACAGGGGCTTATCCTACGACGAATCTTCATTTACATGGATCTGAGAATCGGAACACTGAGGAGGTCCAAATTAAACCCTCGATGACTTGGGAGGTTGCGATTTCTTCACAGAAAAGGACGACGGTGGTTGTCGAATCTTCCGGGGGTACTCAGGTGGTGAGTTCAACTCCGGCGAAGGGGAGATTGTTGACTTCCTCTGAGCTCGAGGTTTTGATGGGAGATTCTCATCTCAACTGTTACTGGCTCCTATTGAACTGTGTTTTGGAGGCACTGAGCAGGTATCAGAAGGGTGGAAGTGGAGGAGGGAGATGTGGAAACGAGAGGTAATGTCTTTGGGTCTATCGAGTAGTTTGTTTTTGGGGTCCCTTGCACCCAGATGTTTAATTCTGAGCTGCAGATGGTTCTTGGAGGGGAGGAGGAAGCTGAGGCAAGTGAGTCAGGAGAGTAGAGGCAGTTCGATGATGAATTGGACCCTGATCCATTGCGTTCTATCCATCCTGAAATTGATTGGCCCAATTCTTCATCTGATTGGGTGTTGAGGAAAGTGGATGAAATCAAGGATTGTGTGGGAATCTCTTGTGTTGGTTTTGAGGAACAATTTAGAGCACTTCTAATAGCTATAGAGGCTGGTCAACCTTCATTGGCTAGATCCGCTTTAAAGAAGGAAAGGGAATTGAAGAGATTATCATGCTCTATTAACTATAATACAACGGGAGGAAGTGCCTTTAGAGATAAAGGCAAGGAGAGGGTTGTTTATAGTCATCGATGAAACCAACAATCATCTGTTGGAATGTGAGGGGGCTGAACGACTATAGAAAACGTCTTCGGGTAAAGAATTTGGTTCGTAAGTGGAGGGCTGATGTTATTTGTTTCCAAGAAACCAAGCTGAAATTGGTTAATCAAACAATTGTGAATACTTTATGGAGCTGTCAATGTGTGGGATGGGTTGAATTTGTTTCAAAAGGGGCTTCGGATGGTATTATTGTTATGTGGGATAGGAGGAAAGTGAAGATGGTAGATCATTATGTCGGAGAATTTATGGTTGCTTGTTGATTCAAAAGTGTGGATGGTGGATTTGAATGGTTTTTTGTGGGGATTTATTGTCCTAATGTGGATAATAGTAAAAGAATTTTATGGGATGAAATGGCGGGTGTTTGCTGCTGTTGGGATGTTCCTTGGTGTTTTGGAGGGGATTTCAACTTTACATGGTTCCCTAGCGAGTGAGCAGGGGATAATTATTCCTCTCATGCTATGAATGCTTTTCAGATCTGATTTTTGAGCTAGGTTTGATCGATTTACCGATGGTTGGTGGGAATTTTACGTGGTCCAAAGGAAGGGCATGGTTTAGGCTGGACAGATTTCTGGTTTCAGCTTCTTGGGAAGTTCATTTTCCTGATTTGAGGCAGAAAAGGTTACTGAGAATGTGTTCTGACCATTACCCTATTATGTTGGAGAAGGGGGGCTTTTTTAGAGGGCATAGATATTTTAAATTTGAAAATGTGGTTGGAGGCTGAGGATTTTGTGGATAGGGTGAGGTCGTGATGGTCTTTGTACTCTTTTTCTGGTACTCCGAGCTTTGTACTGGCTAGTAAACTTAAAGCATTAAAAACAGATTTGAAGAAGTGGAATGTGGAGGAGTTTGGGAACACGGAAAATAAAAGGAAACTTTTGATGCAGCAGTTGCAGAGTTTGGAGGAAAGGGAGCTGTTGGGGGACATATCCGGTGAGGGATTGGAGAGAAAAAGAGTGGTGGTGGATGAATTAGAGAAGATCTTTTTAATGGAGGATATCTCTTGGAGGTAGAAATCCTGGGTCCTTTGGCTGAAGGAAGGTGACAAGTGCACGAAAGTTTTTTTACCATATGGTGAACTTTCATCGAAGAAATAATTCTATTGAGGCTCTTCATGATGGTGAAAACATCATTTCAGATCGAGAGGTCATTAAGGATCACATTGTCAATTTCCATGAAAAGTGGTTCAGGGAAGAATACTCGTGGAGACCAAAGCTTGATGGACTGTTTTTGACTCCATTGATCAGGCAAGTGCAGAATGGTTTGAGAGAGCTTTTGAAGAGGATGAAGTTCTTGATGTGGTTAGAGGAATGGCAAGGGATAAGGCTCCGGGTCTGGATGGTTTCTCAATGGCTTTCTTTCAATCTTGTTGGGATATATTGCGGGATGATATTATGAAGGTTTTTCTTGAATTTTATATATTTATGAAATTTGAGAAAAGCTTCAATGCTACATTTATTGCACTTATTCCCAAAAAGGTAGGGGCTGTGGAGATGCGGAACTTTCAGCCTATTAGTTTGGTGAATGGGGTATACAAGATCATCTCTAAGGTCATATGAGTGTGGTGTTGGGAAAAATTATATCGAAATCTCAAAATGCCTTTGTAAGGGGGAGACAAATTCTTGACTTGGTCTTAGTTGCTAATGAGTAGGTGGACAGCAGAGTTAAATCAAATGAATCTGGAATTTTAATCAAATTGGACATGGAAAAGGCATATGACCATGTTAGTTGGGATTTTCTCTTGCACTTAGGAGATATGGTTTTGGAGAGAAATTGTGTATGTGGATCAAGCATTGCATTTCGACGTTGAGATTTTCCATTTTGTTGAATGGCACCCTGGTTGGGTTTTTTAATAGTTTGCGTGGTTTGAGACAAGGAGATCTGCTATCTCCTTTTCTTTTTGCCCTTGTCATGGATGTGTTGAGTAGAATGCTTGAAGTGGTAGTAGAAGGAAGGCACTTGTCGGGTTTTGAGTGGGAAATGGGGATTGGAATAGCATTAAATTATCTCATCTTCTTTTTGCCGATGACACTTTGATTTTCAGTGAGCCCAACCAAGAAATTTTGAACTTTGAGAGCCTTGTTGTTATGTTTTGAAGCTGTCTTGGGTCTTAGGATTAACCTTAACAAGTCTGAAATTGTACCTGTGGGAGCCGCAGGCAATATTTCAGATGTGGCTAATATTTTGGTGTGTAAGATTTCTTCATTGCCACTGAAGTATCCTGGTCTTCCCTTGGGTGCTTCTCACGAATCTATTTTGATATGGGATGGGGTGATTGAGAAGATCGAGAGAAGGTTGGCTGGATGAAAAAAGTTATATTTGTCTAAAGGGGGAAGAATTACTTTGATAAAGAGTATGTTTTCTAATCTTCCTATGTATTTTCTTTCACTTTTCCCTTTGCCGGCTGGGGTAGCAAGAAGAATTGAGAAAATGTATTGTAATTTCTTATGGGGAGGAATAGGAGAAGAAAAAAAAGTTTCATTTGGTTAGTTGGAACAAGGTTTGTCAACCGTTTTCTTGTGGAGGATTGGGGGTGAGAAATTTGAGGTTGTTTAATAAAGCACTTCTTGGAAAATGGCTTTGGAGATATCATGAAGAGATAGATGCTTTATGGAAGACTGTTGTTGCTGTTAAATATGGGAGTGGGGTGGGGTGGGGGGATTGGTGTTCTAATGAAGTTAGAGGAGCGTATGGGGTGAGTTCATGGAAGTTTATTAGGAAAGGTTGGGGGGAGTTTTCTAAATACATTAAGTTTAAGGTGGGGGAGGGGAAGATGATTCTCTTTTGGCATGACATTTGGTGTGGGGAATCAGCTCTCAAATCTGATTTTCCATCTCTTTATAGGATTGCAAGGGATCAAAATGCTGCTGTGGCAGATTATCTTCAATGTACGGATAATAATATTCTGTGGAATGTTGACTTTATTAGAGATGCAAATGACAGGGAAGTGAATGTTGTTTCAGATTTTTTGGGAAGAATTTATAATTCAAAAGCGATGCAGGGAAGAGAGGACAGGCTACTGTGGGACCATGCTGGAAATCCCAGATTTTCAGTTAGTTCTTTTTATAAGGTGCTTGATTGTCATTCTGGCTGTGTATTCCCTTGGAACAGCATTTGGAGGGTGAAGGTACCTACTAAGGTGGCATTCTTCAGTTGGGTGGTTGCTCTAGGGAAAGTATTAACCATGGATAACCTTAGAAAATGTGGTTTGTGTATAGCTGATTGGTGTGTCATGTGTAAGAAGGATGCTGAATTTGTAAATCATCTCTTTCTACATTGTGAGGTGGCAAAGTCTTTGTGGAATGAGGTTTTTGGTTGGACAGGTTTATATTGGGTGATGCCTAAGGAAGTTGTGGATCTTCTGGCATGTTGGCATGGTTTTGAGGAAAGGAAATGTGTAGCTGCCAGATGGAGAATGATTCCTTTGTGTTTAATGTGGTGTCTTTGGCTGGAAAGGAATGAGAGATGTTTTGAAGACAGAGCATTCTTTTGAAGATCTTCAGAATTTTTTCTTATCTACTTTGTGTTTGTGGGCTAAGATCTTTGCAAGGAATGAAGATAATGTACTGAATCTGTTTTAGTTTTCCTGCTTTCTAGAGTGTAGTGGGTATTTCCTTTGTAATACTTGGGCTGTGCCTATTCTTGGTAATAAAATTTCTTATTAATTAAAAAAAAAAAAAAAAAATTACATTTCTCTGTGAGATAGATTTCATTCATTTTAGGCATTGCCCGTTGAACCCTGAGTCGGTAAAGACAAGGATCTATAACTCTTGCACAATAGAACAATGGATCAACGGATGATCAACCAACTTGCAACTACATTTGCTCCAAAAAAAAAAAAAAAAAAAACTTGCAACTATATTTATATGTTGCAACACCAATCCACTACACTTTGCCCCAGTCTTTTTGTAGCGTAAATGAACCTTATGATAATCTGAAGTCCCAAACAGAACAGATGTTGGATCAGTTTCAGTAAACTGATTGCCTGCATGTTTAATAAAAGCCCAAAGCTAATTATTGTGTGTTGTTTCCTTATAAAAAGATGCCCAGCAATTTATATAGTGTTCAGATGCAATATGAAAGTGTAGAATGAAGATCTGAACTGTTATGAATTTCATGAGCCGGTCTATTTAATAGTTTGGCTTTTAGGTTTCAATTCATGAGTTAACTAAAATTCTATATGTCTGCGTATGAAGTTGAACTTTTCATGACATTAGGCGTCACTAGTGAATGCAATTTGCTTAATTTCTTCTGAATCGCATGAACTAAGTATCCCAACTTGTTCTGGCATAATGTTTGGGTCTTATCTGTATTGTTTAATGGCATTATCCTGCATTATCTCCATTTTTGCTGTAATGTTTTCCATTCTGCCCGCCTTCATTTGCTTCTCTTTTCTTTTTTTGCATGATACTGTAGATTAGAAGTTGGTGACAGAACACATTATTTACATTTTTGTCTGCACCTTAAAAACGAAAGTGCACCATTTGTTTTCTAAGCAAGAAATTTTATAAGAAATAAAAATGAAGGGAAAACCTTAGAAGTCCATGTTATATTGTTGCAGATGGCTGTTAGTTAATTTCTCTAGACTGATGAATCCACATTCTGAAACAGGATCTTCAGGAGGTTTTTGAAGTTGTAATGGGGCAGTTCCGGCAACTTTTTGGTCTTAAATCTAACAATGTTTATGTTGGTGCATCAGGCACATCCTCTCTTTTAGCTAGTGAAAGAGGCTTCACAGAATGGTAAGAAGAATGATACTTTTCCAGGCCTATCAAAATGAAGGGGGTAGAGTTGTTTTTTTTAATAAGTAAACGATTGTATTAATAAGAATAGGCATAACCCAAGTACACAAGATGGTATACAAGAGGTAACACCTATCTAGGAAGAAGAAATGGAAACAAGAAAATCATGACAAGCAAGGCCACTGAAATCAACAGCTTTGGCCCATAAAAACAAAGTTCTAACAAAAAATAATCTAAGCTCCTCTAATGACCGCTCCTTGTCCTCAAACGTCCGGTCATTTCGTTCCTGTCATACATACCACAAAATATAAATAGGTACCATCTTTCACATAGCTGTGATTTGTGGAATACTGTCTAAATTTGTCCAACTGGCCAAAAGCTCAATCACTGTGGCATGCTTAACCCAGGCTAGCTCTAACCGCCTTAATAGATCTTCCCATAATGCTCTAGCAACCTCACAATTCAGTAGAAGATGATCCACAATCTCACCACTATTTTTGCACATACAACACCAGTCCACTATAATCACCTTGCATTTCTGTAAGTTATCCATCTAGCCTACCCAGAGAAGTTGTCCAAGCAAAGAAGGCCGCTTTGGGGGGTGCCTTTTTTCTCCAAATCCTTCTCCATGGAAAGTGAATTGTTTTACTAGCAAGTACCCACCACAACATGTCAGATCTTTGAGGGCTCGGTTTTATGGAGTACAAGAGTTTAAAGAAATCCTCGAAGCAATCAACTTCACAATCTTGGGCCTCCCTAGTAAAGTTCACATTCCATTGAACTAGGTCACTAGATATCTCCAAGAGTTCAGCCGCTAAAGCTTCTTTTTCACCTGCAATCTTGAAGATAGAAGGAAATGAGTCCTTGAGGGCATTATCTTTACACCATAGGTTGTACCAGAATTTTATTCTTGAGCCACTCCCAGCACGAGTCTAGTGTGACGAGCTCGTCTAATATGCCTCCAAACTCCCACTCCATACGCCCGTTGTACCTCCCTAGTGCTCCACCTCCCCTACATACCTCCATACTTGCAGTCAATCACCGACTTCCATAAAGCTTCCGGTTCTTTATTGTATCGCCACAATCATTTCTGATTGCAAACTCTCAGGTTTCTAATACCCAACCCACCAGAAGAGATTGGGGAGCATACCTTATCTCACTTAATCAGATGGAATTTGAAGTCGTCCCTAAGACCACTCCAAAGGAAATCGCGATGAAGTTTCTCAATACGGGTTCCACACTTGTTGGAATTGGGAATAAAGATAAAAAAAAAAAGTAAGTTGGTAAATTTGACAGGGTGCCCTTGATTAAGGTGATCATGCCACCTTTTGACAAATACAATCTCTTCCAACTTGAAAACCTACGTTCAATCTTCTCAATTATTGTATCCCAGATAGGCATAGCCCTTGAGGTGGCCCCCAAAGGAAGACCAAGATAATTCATGGGAAGAGAGGAAACCTTACATCCAAGAGTGCTAGCCAGTTGCCTGATGTTGCAAATATTACCAATTGGAACCAATTCTAATTTGGCTAAGTTCACTTTCAAGCCGAATACAGCTTCAAAACAGAGTAGAAGTGCCCTCAATGCCTAAATCTTGCTTTGTTTTGCCTCACAAAATATTAGAATATCATTTACTAACAACAAGTGATAAATGTTAAGGGTGCCCCTATTGGTGTCAACGACTGGAAAACTAGCCACAAAGTTGCTGTTAACCAAGGCCGAGATCATTCTACTAAGCGCCTCCATAACAATGACAAATAGGAGTGGGGATAAAGGATCCCCTTGTCTTAACCACGAGAGTTGTTGAAAATCCACGGGACTACCATTCACCAAAATTGAGAACTTCACTGTTGATATGCACCACCTGATCCATGAGCACCATCTCTCCCCAAAGCTACACCTCTCAAGCAAGTAAAGTAGGAAATCCCAATTGACATGATTGTAGGCCTTGTCCATATCCAACTTACATAAGATGTCAAAGTTGCCAGATTTTAATCTACTATCTATGCATTCATTGGCGTAGGGTTAGAGTTGCTTTTACTGTACAGAAACAATGCCCTTCTTATTTTTTTTTGGCATGGCAAATATGGCATTGACTATTACCCTTAGCCTGGTAAACATGTTCCAGATGCTAGAAATGCATTTTCATTTTATTTGTATCCATTCCCATACTTTTCTCAATTTAGTAGTATACTTAGGTCCTCCAGAAGCAAAGTTCAGTGGATTTTGAAGGCTTGTTGTACTCTTTCAAACTTCTTTTTACCTCATATGTACTTTATTCATATCGTTTACTTGGCTTGTATTGTGCCCCAGGGAATTGGATGTCTTGTCTCGGCAGCATACATGTTTCAATCTTCATTCATGTGCTACAACACTTGGATCTCTTTCCAGATTGGTATGTTCATTTTTTCTTCACATTTCATTTTATTCAGTTGAGATTAGGCATTAATAAATAAACCTCCTGATTTAAGAAGATTCATTCTTATAAGTGTGTTAAATATTTCCATGTAGGTTCAATCATTGCCTAGGATGATTATAATGGATGAGATTGGTAAACAGGTGAGTTATCAGGATGAATGCTTATTGATTGGTCTTCTGTTTTATTTATTTATTATTTTTCTGCAATTCTCTTGGTAATTTGGTAGATGTTTTTCTCCTTCAACAAGTAGTATAAACAGTTAATTGGGTCATTACCTATGTTGTTCAAAAGGCATCACCTTCCTTTTTGAATGAAAGTTGTAAAAGTGGAAGAAAAGAAATTTTTCTGTTGTGAATGTGGAAAAAGAATATGAAGTGACACCATCTGCATTTATGTGAGATGAAAGACAAATCAGAGAGAGCATGGATTATATCTGTAATTTGATGCACACCCAAATTGGGTGTACTTACCAAAAAAAAAAAAAAAAATTGATGCAGACCCAAATTGACGTGATCTTGAATTCTCCCAAAATCTTAGCTTAAAAGCTCATTTACTCATTTCACTATATTGTCAATTTCTGCACAGGACAGATTCAATGCCTATATTATCCATTTAGTTTTTATTTTAGTAAACACTGTTGTAATGAGCATGTGAAAGAACTTGATAGCTAGGCCTGCTATAGTTACTTAATTTACCCCTCTCTCTCTCTCTCTCTCTCTTCCTCCCTCTCCCTCTCCCTCTCCCATTTGTTTCTTGTCTTTGCATCTTTCCATGTTTATTAACTTGACTTCCTAAACTGTGGTGTGTTGACTACTGAGCAGCTTTATAAGGGACTGCTATCATCATTCATCTATCAATTGCTACCCTTTTTGTCTCTTGGGTGGACGAGAAGACTATAAGGCCTATGGACTAATGGAATTCAAAACAATGTGTCTATTTATATACTATGAAATTTAGCATCTTTTGCTTTCATGTCTTTTTCAGAACACAAATTATAGGTGTCAGAAATCTTTAATGAGAAAGGGTGAATCCAATACGCTAGTTCTGTTCTACAAGCAGCAGGGAAGAATGAATAGTCAGAAAATTCATGATGAAGTTTAAAAGATGTTCTAATATATACTTAGAAGAGAAAGTTTGTGATTACAGAAGTTATTGTGCTTCATATTTGCCAAATGGAAGTGATTACAGCCATGATATTTCTAGCATTTCTATTTGACTCAGACCTGTTTTAAAAAGGTCTAGGCATTTCGAATTTGTTTGTTGATATTACACCAATGCAGAAAATGTATGTAACCTCTTTCATTCAAAGTTCAGATTTATAGTCCATCCTAATAACATTTGAGGGTCTTGATTGGAGCTTTGGTCTAGTTTTCAATCTGTTTGTCTTTTTGTTAATATATCTTTTATTAAAAGATACATAACAGCTGAAGTATGTGGAGAGTGTGTAGAAGTGACCCGTTGCTGCTACAACCCACAGTATAAAGTTTGTTTAATCAATAATAACTTCAAGAAGGAAAGGGAAGGAAGTATTTCTAAAACAGAAATTGAGTCAAACTTGACATAAAAAACAAAGATTACGCATACTTCATGTGACCTTGACACCATGAAAGATCTGGTTATTCTGTATACCGTGACTCTTGTTTCCAAGTATATTTCATTGGTTCTAGTTTATATGTAAGTATGCGTACACCTGCAAGCACAGACACAAACACATATTTGCTCTTGCAATGTAATTTACTAAGCACATATTTGTTCTTTTAATGTAATTTCTTGTCTTTCTCCTGGACCAGGTAATGTATTCCCTTGAGGCTGCAAACTTGGCTCGTAGTAATGCATCCCTTGGACTTTATGATGCTTCAGCTGGTATTTTTCCATAACTCTTAAGTGGTAGTTTAGTTTAGCTCAGTGGAGGATTCTATCTATTTCTCATTGCAAATTAAAACCTAATATGTAGTTTGATCTTTTTTCTCATTTCTTTTCAGTGTCATCTAGGCAAGCAAGATCTCTGGCAGAGGATGCCTTTTTTCACCCATCAATTATGTCTGTCAGCTACTACTCATTTGAACATTGTTTTGCTGTCTATTCGGTGAGTTATTTAAACATTTGCGCTCTCTATGTTCCATTTAAAGACTCAAATATAGTTAAAATATCTTTAATTGAACTGTACGTAAACATTCTATGTTCCATTTAAATTTTAAATTGATACAATACATGTGTAAATGTACTCTGCATTGCATAGATATAAGAGATTTATTTGAATTGTAAAAAAAGATTTAGTTGAACATTAATATTTGAAGTTAACTTGTACATTACTTACAGAAAAGATTATGGATAAATATCACGACGCTTATATTTCCTGCCACTTTTTGCACAGCCTTTCTTTCTGCCAGTTTCGATGCATGTCCTCTTAGCAGCATTAAGAGAATGGAGGAGGTACAAGCAAGAAAACAAGAAGTATTTGGCATGGAAGACCAAAGTGAAAAAAGATTCTTAATCATTTCCCTGAACCTGAGTTGATAGGTAGGAAGGCTCTAATTGCACAGCCAAGATTGCACGGCTGAGACACTACAGCAATTCGGCTAGTGTAACAATCATAGATGGAGCCAGGTGGAGGATTGTATTGTCTATTTGCCTTTAAACTTGGGTTTGGTTGTGATTCCCCTCGGACAAGCAAAGCTCATCATACACAAACCAATACCATTGGTTTTCTTTAGTTGTAAGAATTGTAGACAGTGACGTCCAAGATTTTCTTTCAGAGGCATTGTTTCATAGTTCTTTTTTAAGTAAAAACCTTTTGGGATTATTGTTTATCGCCCAGTCATTTTCGGTGTAATACGACATTGGTTATAAAAAGGTGTATTCAGGAAGCAGTAACCAATGTGATCAGTAGGCTAAGTTAGTAAAATTAATTACTTACGTTTCATGTGTTGGTATGATTGAGCCATTAGTGTTGTTACATTAGTGATTAGTATGATCCTTTTGGTCATTTATCTCAACTTTCAGCCTTGCCACGAATGAATACCACTTAACTGTATTGATTTGTCTGGGTTGGCAGTAGCCTATAAGTAGTGAACAACTTGATCCAAGGATTTCTTCTTACACAAGAAGATATATGACAAAAGGGGAAAAAATTATGCTGAAATAATTGGAACCCAGTAATTTTTTTCATTGGGGTTAGCGGATTTGTTGTGAAATTTTGTAACTATGAATTTTAATAGGAGTGTCTCTGGTAGTCTTCTAAAATATATTTATATCATACGACAAATAAAATAATAGAAAAAAGAAAAATTAAAGTTTCAAATATAGGGCTTTGCACGAGACCGCAATGAGATATCAGGAAAAACCTTTATATAAAAGTAATACTATAAATACTAGGAATTCTAGGTGCTACCTGTTTCTTTTCGAATTAATCTATTTCAAACCAGATACAAAAATAATTAGAGAAGATGAAGATCCAGTGGATATTATACCCAAATCCTAATCATAGTTGAGGATTGCGTCATTGTCTACCGTTCCCCCCGATTACACCACCGTAGCAATAAGTAAGAACCGAATCTAAGATCACAACGACATCAATAGAACTAAATGTTTCAAGTAATTCTCGGATGTCTTCTACAGAATAAGTAGAAACAGCTAAATATACCATATAAGGATGCTGCGGATGCTACCAAACATTTAAGCCAATTTGATCACATTTTGAACTGAGTCACTTGAAGTCGAAGTTGACAATTCTACCCTTTGTACGTAAAAAAATAAATAAAGAAAAATCCGAAAACAAAATAGCTTCATCAAATAAACCAGTAAATTCATTACATTAGAGACTCTACCTCTGCTGAAGGAGTTTATCACCAATGATGATTAAGCCATTATCAGCCATCCAACCAGTAAAAGGGGGTACCCCAAAAAAAAAAGAAAAAACACTAAAAAGGAAGAATAGAAGAGTTCACATGCAGCATGTTAACATGCAAGTGTGCCTGATGCACGAATAGATCCGGCAAACAACCTGCTTGCTCCCCTCCCATATGTCAGGCTCTTGATTCCAATGCTAACAGTATCTTCTTTCTTGGACCCTGAAACCACCAACATAAACCCCAAAACACTTACTAGTGTATTATATAGTACCCAAAGGTTGCACGTCCCACCACATGCCCAACTTTGGGGTGGGCCATATGCTCTAGCATAGCTTGTCCAAAGTCGGTGAGTAAATTTTTTGCAGTAAAATCTATAATACAGCTATTTCTCTTAAGGAAGTTATTAATCTATGGAATAGTGTTAAGATGGGTCTGGCATGGGGAAACCCCTCTTCTTACCATCCCTAACACATAGCTCTAAAGCAAGTATTTAGAAAACCAATTGACCATCTTTTCAAACAACTTGGGAAACTATTAACCAATTCTCAACAAAGAAGAAAGTTTAACACATTGAGAAAGAAAGAAGTTCGAACATGTATAGACATCAAGATTAATTCATAAATGTAGGACTTTAGAAAATCCAGCACTATAGTGAGATTTCTTGATGAGTTCTCCACTGCGATTTGATATGAAGGGGTTAGGAATGGCTAGGCATGAAAAAGATTGGGTCTTCACGACCTTTGTGCTATTGAATCAGAAATCATGGTTGCAAAATTTACTGGAAGCTGGTTAGCCTAGGCAATTGCACTTAGGTTTCCTAAGCAATCAATACCTAGGAAGGGGAAGGAACTAACTTCTTAAAAGCTTGCAAAGCCACTGAAAATTTTTATTGAACCCTTTTTTATAAATAAATGAATTTTTTTATTAAACTTTACTCTACGAATGCCTTTGTATTTGCTCTTTCAAGACCTTTTCCTACATGGGCTAGGATTTACAAGGACAAAGAAAAAGTACCCTAGAAATATTTTAAACCCAGCTAGAAATACTCACAAAAAATAAAAACTGAGAATAAAAGACACCACAATATATAAAGTAAGGTCTAGTCCAATTCTGGAACAGCCCTTTCCAAAAAATATGGAACCTAATTACAAATGTGGGTTGAAATTTGGTGTTTTTTTGAACAATTTTAAGAAGTTGGACTTCCCGCTCTTGAACAAAGACGGAGTGGGAGCCTGGGAGGAGAGAAACTAATCCCACTTTATATGTATGAAAGAAATTCCAAAAACCCAAAGTCAGCAAATACAACACAGATATTTACTTGTCTACTTCCCATATACCAGGGTTGTGCCCTATATTGCGCTATTCTTCTTAATGCAGTACTTAGAGAGAGAGAGAGAGAGAGAGAGAGAGAGAGAACTCTTAAGATACTGCTAAAGACAAACAAAAAACAAGCAAGATGAAATACACATGTAGTGCCCAAGTCTCATTGGGTTTACCATCGGTATTCCTAAAGCCTTGAGGTCATCGTCACTCATGTGCAATAGAGCAGTCATATCAACCTGTGGAAACCAAAGGGGATCCAAAAGTTAAGGCACCTGAAATTAAAGATGCAAAACAGAAAAGAAAGTACACAATTTTGCAATACAAAGGAAGAAGCAAAACAGTTTCATACTTCCTCTGCTTGGAAAGTAATGAGATACTTTTCTAGACCCAACGAGTGCAGAAATTCATCCACTAATGTACCGGCCTGCACCAAAAGAAGCAGGACTCAGAAACTATGACAATCTGATATAGCATATTCGTCTATGTATAGGTGGTTTACTCGACGACTAATTCATTTCAATTGTTCAGGTCAAGAAAAAGAAAATATTTTTAGTTGGAACTCCAGGTGCAAAGATAGTCCTAATAGCTCTCCACTTTTAACAGGCTTGATCCCAAGATTCTTATTTTCAAGCAAAGAGAGGTGTTTCAACCATCAAAGCTAAATTGATAAAGAAAATTGCATGGCATATTGGTGACAAATGTCTTGTTTCTCAATTCCTCTTGAAATTATTTGAACCATTGGAAAGCCCCACCTTATGTGCTACCTAATTGGAGAACACCCACTGCTTACCCATGATAATAGTAAGATTTTATTGCAAATTTCTCTGGCATAACCCAAACATGTACCATGAAAAATTATTTTAAAATAAAATATTTCATGGGAAATACAAGCTGAGTGAGTAAAATAAATTCCTGGTCATAGTCAAAGCGCTATTTTCCCTCTAAATAGTAGAATACACTATGCAAGCATTAGTCTGTTAGTATGATTATTTCCCCTCATAATTATGTTTTTCTTCAAGTTTGATATTAATAGAATTGACATTTTTAGTTGCTAGTATGATAGGTAATGACACAACCTGCCCCCTCTTTAGTCCAACACATTCATTGGATATCAGCAAAATCAAATTTTTATTTCAGAAGTGGGATTTCATCTAATTTTGTTTTAACAGTGGCAAGAACCTTTCTTTGATCAGATTCTTTTAACAAGTTCTTTGCTCAGACTGTTAGCAATAATGTTTGCAACGTAAGCTAGGTTTGACACGTGGACCATTCACCCATAACATTTCTTTTTGAAGTGAGGGTTCTATTGTTCTTCTCTAACTAATGAATTTCATCACACCACTCCACAGGTGATGATAACAAACAAACTGAAACTAACAAGTTCTCCTTCAAGTCCCCCACTTTTTTCACTGTAAAAATTTTCGACAAGGAATCCCGAAGACCATCCACACGCACGTCTTTTACCTGGTTACATCCCAGGCCCATGTAACATGTCCCCATCACAGTGTAAACTGCTTCTCTCCCTTCTTTTATCTTTTTCTTGTCTATAGATACAGTTACGTTCGTTACCACTCCATACATCGGTCCAAACCCTTTTATTCTACTCTGCATTATCTGATATAACTTTTTTTTTTTTTTTAATAAGTAAAACATTATCTGATATAACTTAAAGCATACTATTGAAGTTAGCAAGCAACCCCAGCATAATTTACTCCCATTTATAATTATTTTGAAGGCAAGTCCAAGTGAAACATGCACAATTACCAATTACATGATGTCAAATCAGATACTTCTTAATTAGAAAAGCTATTCCCTTCCCCAACCACCAAACCCATAAGATGATAAGAAACGGTGTCTGTCATGAAAGAGTTCAGATAAAACTGTTACCTAAACTGAAATAATAAAACCTAACCCAATGCCAATACATTAATCTTCTCCGCAGATTGATTAAAAGGAAAGAATACGAGAAAGAGGATGGATTCATGCCTTTTGTGGAGCTTTTTTTCGAGAAGCGGGGTTTGTGGCCTTTTTGGCCTCTGGTGCAGGGGCTTCAACAGCTACACTTTTCCTGGCTGGTCTAGAAACTTCCAGTTTTGGCTTTGAGGGATCAGTGTACACTGGTTGTGTATTAATTGGGCCAGAGAGCTTTTCACGTAGATCCCTAACACCTGAATGAGGCCCACTTTGAGAAGCTTGTTGAAGACTTTTCCTTTGGAGCTTTAAACGGAGATCTCGAGCCCCAACAGTGTGATCTTCACAAGCCATTAGAACCAGTCAAAACTACATAAAGAAGATTTAAGTGATATCCCACGATAAGCAAGCTTTCGTTGCATGTCATAGCATCAGAGAGAGTTCCATACTTGAAATATGGGGCCCATCCTCATTATAAAGATCATGTTCCCACTTGTCATCTTGCCTAAGCCTGTAAAAGGTGTGCCATTGACTCGATTATTGATATCTTTGGCCTCAGAAATTAGGAGAATTCAATCATGTAGGAAAAAAAACAGAAGACCATAATGGAAGGGGAATTATCTAAAAACTAATAGCCACTTGGTGAACCAGAAAGTAAGTTGACACCACCATGCAATAGAAAAAACTTTGCAGTCCCTCTCTAAACCAGAAATAAATAAACATAAAAGAAACCGGCGGCATACAAGACACAATCCTAGAGAGATTACACACAAATCCTCTAGAACGTCCAGGGAAAAGGTAAAAAACACCATCTGTTAAGAATATTTGTAAGGCTTGATTTGCAATCCCAGATAGGTAGTTTCTAACTAAACATGAAACCTTTATGGCAGGATTCCAACATCTCATAAATTATTCAGCAACCTCATGGATAGCAAAGGTGCATAAATGTAGTGTTAGGCCTTCTCCCAGATTGCCTCTCTCTCTCTCTCTCTCTCTCTCTCCCTCTCCCTCCCTCCTGCTTGTGAGCAGACTAAAAATGAAAACATTTTAATAAGGATTTTGACTAATGAAAAAAGCCATTGTTTCGATTAAATTCGCATATAATAGCAGCATCGGCAACACTATCAGAGCCAATCACAGGAACCCTAGTGCTGGCTGCTCGCATTTATACACCATAAAAATCTATTCTTATTTCTCATAAAATAAAGACTACTTGATTGAATTTTGATTCAGAGGAACGAAAGCATGGGGCGACGACAACGCCCACATGGAAAAGAATTGCTAAGCAGATAAAACTCATATTAGTATGAATGCAAGGAACCAAAGATACTACAGCCATAGAGTTTTCTCTAAGTAAAATACCAATTGAGATTTGAGTTCATGTAAAAACCCGGAGCAAGCTATGCCTCCAATGCAAAATGGCTCCCAATAAGCACCGAAGAAGTAAAACCCCAAAATGATTAAACAAAGATCACAAAATTCACACGACTACGCTAGCAATCCGAACCAGCGCGAATCTAAACGCCGTTAAACAGTCAAGACTATCTGGTAAAATAAGCTGTTAATCAAATAAAAGGGAGCGATTTCTAATCGAGAGTTTCCGCAAAGTTGCTTTTATGTGGAAACAAGGAAACTAAGGAGAAGAAGCGAACCTCTTTCCAGTGACACTGACATGTCGGCGCCGAGCATCACCAATAGAGGTTCCATTCAGCCGATCTTGTACTGACCTCTTGCCTTCAGCCTCCACTCGATCAGCATACATCTTCTTATACCTTACTAATTAAATACCAAACAAGAAAGTAGTGACAAAGTACTATCCGCCGCCCTAATTGAGGATAGAAGAACAAGAATCTGCTGGAAGCGGAGGATTTGAAATCCTAGAGAGGAAAAGCACCCTAATTAACCACTTTTGAGAGGGAATAGCTTTGTTTGGGATTCCCGGGGGGCAGAAAAATCTGTCCGAAGAGATTGGTTCGAGTTGCTTTGCATCCTTTTATTTTTATTATTTATTATTTATTATTTTTATAAGTTTTATTTTCATTTTTAATGATACTGGTCGAATATTCTAAATAATTTCATAAATTAATAATTCAAAAAAAAAAAAATTTCACATAATCACTTCAACTAATAAAAGTTATATAAAATATTGTTAGAATATTATTATTATTTTGATATTTAAAAAAATTGAATTGAAATTTAAAAAAATTATATTATTTATTATATTTTGTGTAAAAATTTAAAAAAATTATATTAATAAGATGAGATCAGTTGAGATAGTTTTTCAATCCAAAAGGAAAATATTTTTCTGCTTTCCTATTTTAGGTGAGGTTTGGATTATGAGTTGGGATGAAATGAATTGAGATGAAAATTAAAATTTAATAAAATATTATTAGAATATTATTTTTTAATATAATTATTATTTTAAAATTTTAAAAAATTAAAAAATTAATTATATTTTATATAAAAATTTAAAAAAATTATAATAATTTTACATCCAAGCCCAGTCTTAATAAGAGATTGCGAAAGAGGAAGGCTGGAAGGTCAAAGATTTTAAAACCGAAAATTCATTTGTTAAATCTTTCCTATAATCAATATTGAGGTGTACACTGATTTTATCACGGTGTCACGCAACCAAATAATAATAATAATTATTATTATTATGTAAACAGTTTTAATAATATGTCATTTCTTTATATGGTCATATATCACACATAATAATATTTAATAATTTTTACTTAGTGCCTTGTGACAAATATATAAAATTCTTACAAATTTGTTTTCATAAATTTTTTTAAGAGCAAAGACTAATGATGCACCTACAACTTTTATACAATTATTTATTAAATTTGAGGTTAGTTATGTAAAGTAATACTACTTTTATAAGTTGTTTTATAAAAATATCATTCATTTAACATGTGACTATAAAAATTATAAAAAATATGAGATTCACATAATAAAAATAAATTTTTTAATAATAGATCTTACTCTATTTTTAAGTTTACGTACTTTATAGTTGTATGTAGAATTATTCTTTTTTAAATTATGTTGGCCAATCAGTTATCATATTTGGTGGCTGTATGACACTAAAACTTACAAAATTGATATGATCATTTCGAAAATTTCCTTTTGGAGGCAATCTAGCCACCTCTTGCCTAGGGATTTGCCAGACCACCCTCCAGGCTTTGGCTTTGATAAGTGGTCCGGCAACCAAAAGTGGGTGGCTAACCACCGTCCATTCCTTTTTCAAATTTTTACTTTAAAACTCAAATTAAGAATAATAGTATTTTTGTAAACAAAATTGTGATTGAATATTTTGAAAATCTTACTTCAATTTCTTTAAAATAGTCATTTTTTGTCGCCAAACAAAATAATATGATTATATATTCCTATTCCAAAAGGAATGGGAATTAGAATATCCATTCCACCAACTAAATATATCCAAAAATAAAAAGATTAATGAAAGAAAAGCTGAGAGAATTTGATTCCAAAACCAAAGTTACACTATCCAATAATGGCAATGAATTCAATATGACATAATTCTACAATTGTAGATATGTTATACACCACAAAAATTGTGTATACACACCTTAACATAATGATGTTGTTGAATGAAAGCATCAACACATTTTAAATGTCGCCAAAGCACTCAGATTTCAATCCAACATTCCTCACATTTTCTGGTTTGATTGTTTCCTTACTTCAGTTTACATCATTAAATGATTGCCTACATTATTGTTGTGTAACAAATACCATTCGAAATGTTATTCCAGAAACTACCTTCTTTTATCACCATTTTAAGGTTTTTGGATGTTTTTGTTATGCATCTGTACCTACTACTCATCATTCAAAATTTGATGCAAGGGCAGAACCTTGTGTCTTTCTTGGTTATCCTCTGGAGTAAAAGGATACAAATTAATTAGTCTTTCTACCAAATCAATTTCAAATCCAGAGACGCCATTTTTCATGAGAACTTTTCATCTTTTCAATCCACATTACAATCTTCTTCTGCTTCAAATCCATTTTTAGTTATTCCTTCTCCCATTATAGAAAACATTACTCTCCAGTCTATTCCTATCACATTTAATAATAATCCTCCCCCCACTCAAAGAATGTCTCTTTGACATAGAAGATATCCTGAATACTTGCAAGATTATCATTGTTTAATGGCCTCTATTGCTTCTCCCAATTCATCAAATTCCATATGAGATGATTCACACAATATAGGTACATTATATCCTATATCTTCTACTCTCTCTTATTCAAAATTATCTATTGTTCATCGTGTTTTTACCTTATCTATTTCCTCTCATTATGAACCTAAAACCTTTAGCCAAGCCATCAAACACCCATACTGGAAAGAAGCAATGGTTGTTGAAATAAATGCTCTTGAGAAAATTAAAACCTGGAATTTAATTGATCTACCACTTGGTAAGAAAGCAATTGGCTATAAGTGGGTGCACAAATGCAAATTTAATTCAAATGGACTTTAGAATGTTATAAAGCTAGATTACCTACAAAGGGTTACACACAATAAGAAGATATTGATTATTTTGATACCTTCTCCCCTATTGAAATTTTTTTCACTATTCGATGTCTTGTAGCTTTGGTAGCTGTTCATAACTAGCATTTACATCAGCTTGATGTAACTAATGCTTTCATTCATGGATAATTGGATGAGGAAGTATATATGTAAGTACCACTAGGTTTTACCAAGCAAAGAGATATACGAGTTTGCAAATTACACAAATTCTTATATGGATTGAAACAATCTTCCAGACAGTGGTTTTCAAATTCACGATAACCTTTCTTGACTATGGATTTACCCAGTCAAAATCAAATTATTCTTTGTTTACAAAATCCTACTCTTCTACATTCATCATCCTTCTTGTTTATGCGAATGATATTGTCATTGTCTTTAATGATTTAACTTCTGTGAATTCTATATAAATATTTATGCAATCCAAGTTCAAGCTCAAAGGCCTTGGACACCTCAAATATTTTCTTGGTCTTGCTCGGCCACACCAACCTCATTTAACAGTAGTTCATAGGGTGTTGAGGTATCTTAGGTCCACACTTGAAAATGGTTTTTTTTTTTTCCAGTTCATCCAAGTTACAAGTATGGGCTTTCTATGATTTGGATTGGGCTAGTTGCCTTGATACTGATCGATCAATAACTGGCTTTTGTATCTTTAGTAGAGAGTCTCTAGTTCCTAAATCCAAGAAACATGTCATTGTGTCTCTTACATCAGCAGAAGCCGAATACAGATCCATGGCATCAACTTGTTGTGAGCTGCTATAACTTTCAACTCTGCTTAAGGATTTATCAGCTGAGATCTCGTCTCTTTACTTGCTCTTTTGTGACAAAAAAACTGTCATTCACATTACTGTCAACCTGATCTTTCACGAGCACACGAAGTACATAGATATTGATTGTCATCAAGTTCGATATTTGGTTTAATCTGGACGTATCGAGACTCTACATGTTTCTTCCTCTACCCAACTGGCTGACATTCTTACTAAATGCATCTCCACAAGATGGGTGTAATTAACATACACACTCCATCTTGAGGGGGAGTGACTCGTTCGGAAATGAGCCGCACAAAGGCTATCCCAAGTATAAGAGCGTGTCGCGTAGTAATTAGGAACGAATTCCTAGATCGTCTCCACAGGGAAAGTGCTAAAAATAAACTCGTGAAAAATGGTGGAAATATTTACGATGGAAAAATAAAAATAAAAAGTGATGATATTTACAATGGATGGAAGAGTGCAGTGAAAAAAAAAGATTTACTGGTCGCAAACCAGATTCATTTTGTTTGATTTGGTTGTTTGGAGATTGCAGTGAAAATTAAAGAAATTAAAGTGCGAGACTGTGAATTTAAATTGCTGAAAATTAAAAGACTGGAATTTAAATGAGCTGAAAAATTAAATTGCATCAAAATAAATTACAGAAAATAAATAACAGAAAATTAAATGACAATAAAATAAAAGTGTTGGAAATTAAAGTGCAGAAAATTAAATTGTAGAAAATAAAGGACAGTAAAATAAAGGACTGTGAAATAAAAGTACAGTGAAATAAAAGTGCTGAAAAATAAATGACATTAATTTAAAGTGCAGAAAAATAAATAACATAAATTAAAATAAAAAAAAAAAAATAAAAAAAATGGAGACTGCAGATAAAGGAGAACAGTTTGATAACACAGTTGGTCCATTAGGCTCTCAACTGCATCACCAAACTCCCTCACTTCATCTGCGTTTTCTCCTAAAATCTGCACTACTCCTACACTATCTCTACGGAGCTTCTAACCTCAGCTTCCTGTTCTCATTCATTTACAAGCCTTATATAGGCTTCAAAAGGAAATGCATCCGCGCTGTGCTTAGCTGCCCATGTGTTTCTTCTGAATTGTTCATCTGTTTTCAGCCACCCATGTGGTCTTGTTCTTGCATTATTTTATCTTCCACTCCACTGCTTCTCCTTCTTGCTTTTTCTTTCTTTTCTTTTTTCTTCTGTTTATTCTGCTTCCAGCGTGTTGCCAGTGTCGTCCGTTCCTCTTTCTTTTTTTCTTTCTTTATCTTTCTTTTCTTTCTTCTTCCATGCTCGCTGTCGTCTGCATGCTTCTACTTCATCTTCTTTTCTTTTCTTTTCTTTTCTTTTCTTTCTTTCTTCTTCCGCATGTGCGCTGGGTCCGTATGCTTTCTTTTTTTTTTCTTTTTCTCCCTGCGTCGGGCCCGTTTCCAGCGTCACAAGCATGCAGCGTTGCTGCTTCTTCTTCTCGTTTCTTCTTCTTCACAGTTCGGCCACTGCTTCCCGTCTCTGTTTCTTCCTTCTTTCTTCCGTTTGCATGCATGAGTCCTACGTCCAGTAGGTGAAATGAGAGAGCCCGAGAGATAGAGATCATGATAGCTTCGTCTCGGCTGCAGGTGGCTGCGGCTTCGCGGAGGTGGTTTAGGTGGTGTTGACAAAGTCGAAGTGGCTGGGCACGGCGGAGGAGTAGTTGAGACTGTACTGGGCGGTGGAAGTGCACTGAGCAGCGATGGAGGTTGGTGCAGAGCCGCGGAGTTGCAGAAGGCGTTGCCGTGGCTCGGGTGGTTCTTGGCCGTGCATGGGGTGGAGGAAATGACCGCCGGCGTCGTCTGGTGCTGCTGGTGGCTTCAGGTGGGCGGAGGACGGCCCACGGTGGCAGCTGCGCACGGCTGGAGTGGGCTACACTGTAGCTTGAAGACGGACGTCGAGAGGTTGAAGATGAAGTCGACGACGTGCCGTTTTGGTCTATTGACAAAACGGCATATCGTTTAGCTTAAACGGTGAAACCATAAACGTTCAAAACGACATGTCGTTTTGGTCCGTAGACAAATGGCACGTCGTTTAGCTCAGACGGCAGATTTCTTATTAGCTCAAAACGACATGTCGTTTTGGTCTGCTGACCAAACGACATGTCGTTTAGTCAAAGCAGAAATAAAAAAAATAAAAAAATAAAAAAAATAAAAAAAAAATAAAATAAAAGTTAGACAAGCAAAATTAAATAAAAATAAAAATAAAACTTAGACAAATAAAATAAAATAAAATAAAATAAAGAAACTAAAATAAATAAAATTAAACAAAAGATGAAAAATAAAATATTAAGAGTGTGTTGTGCATGTGAATAATTTATTGCCCAAATAAATCACAAGTTATAAAATCAAGCATAAACTATGCTTTTAATCAATTTAATTCACAACTTGGATTTATGCCTCTTAATCAATTTTTCCATATAAAACCAATAATAAAATATTAAAGCAATTAAAAATTATTGGTTTTAAATGTATAAAATATGCAATAATGCAGCTCAATCACACCCCCCAACTAACTTTTTGCTAGTCTCTGAGCAAAATAGTGAAAATTAATTGAGATGAATATTGCATAAAGCTCGAAATCCAAACAAAAGCAATCAAACATAATAATGAATTCTCACACAGCGACACCTAACTATCAACTCCCAGGGGCTATATTCACC
>QEOT01006417.1:16050-50050 GCA_003123785.1 Pterocarya stenoptera | reverse complement strand
GCGCTGTGCTTAGCTGCCCATGTGTTTCTTCTGAATTGTTCATCTGTTTTCAGCCACCCATGTGGTCTTGTTCTCGCATTATTTTATCTTCCACTCCACTGCTTCTCCTTCTTGCTTTTTCTTTCTTTTCTTTTTTCTTCTGTTTATTCTGCTTCCAGCGTGCTGCCAGTGTCGTCCGTTCCTCTTTCTTTTTTTCTTTCTTTATCTTTCTTTTCTTTCTTCTTCCATGCTCGCTGTCGTCTGCATGCTTCTACTTCATCTTCTTTTCTTTTCTTTTCTTTTCTTTCTTTCTTCTTCCGCATGTGCGCTGGGTCCGTATGCTTTCTTTTTTTTTTCTTTTTCTCCCCGCGTCGGGCCCGTTTCCAGCGTCACAAGCATGCAATGTTGCTGCTTGTTCTTCTCGTTTCTTCTTCTTTACAGTTCGGCCACTGCTTCCCGTCTCTGTTTCTTCATTCTTTCTTCCGTTTGCATGCATGAGTCCTACGTCCAGTAGGTGAAATGAGAGAGCCCGAGAGATAGAGATCATGATAGCTTCGTCTCGGTTGCAGGTGGCTGGGGCTTCGCGGAGGTGGTTTAGGTGGTGTTGACGAAGTCGAAGTGGCTGGGCACGTCGGAGGAGTAGTTGAGACTGTACTGGGCGGTGAAAGTGCACTGGGCAGCGCCGTGGAGGTTGGTGCAGAGCCGCGGAGTTGCAGAAGGCGTTGCCGTGGCTCGGGTGGTTCTTGGCCATGCATGGGGTGGAGGAAATGACCGCCGGCGTCGTCTGGTGCTGCTGGTGGCTTCAGGTGGGCGGAGGACGGCCCACGGTGGCAGCTGCGCACGGCTGGAGTGGGCTACACTGTAGCTTGAAGATGGACGTCGAGAGGTTGAAGATGAAGTCGACGACGTGCCGTTTTGGTCTATTGACAAAACGGCACGTCGTTTAGCTTAAACGGTGAAACCATCAACGTTCAAAACGACATGTCGTTTTGGTCCGTAGACAAACGGCACGTCGTTTAGCTCAGACGGCAGATTTCTTATTAGCTCAAAACGACATGTCGTTTTGGTCTGCTGACCAAACGACATGTCGTTTTGTCAGAGCAGAAATAAAAAAAAAATAAAAAAAGAAAAAAAATAAAAATAAAAAAAAATAAAATAAAATAAAAATTAGACAAGCAAAATAAAATAAAAATAAAAATAAAACTTAGGCAAATAAAATAAAATAAAATAAAATAAAGAAACTAAAATAAATAAAATTAAACAAAAGATGAAAAATAAAATATTAAGAGTGTGTTGTGCATGTGAAGAATTTATTGCCCAAATAAATCACAAGTTATAAAATCAAGCATAAACTATGGTTTTAATCAATTTAATTCACAACTTGGATTTATGCCTCTTAATCAATTTTTCCATATAAAACCAATGATAAAATAATAAAGCAATTAAAAATTATTGGTTTTAAATGTATAAAATATGCAATAATGCAGCTCAATCAGGGAGTATTATTAGCCTTGTACATGTACACGTATAATTATTCTAGAATATTCTCCATCTATTGTATTACTTGGCAGTCGATTTTCCCTCACATGTGTATATAAACAGTTTTTTGTATTTATACTTTTTACACATGATAATATTAAATACAGTACTTCAGCTTTACTTTCTTGACTCTAGAACGGTTCAGAACTCTCCAGTGCCACTTTTAGATAGTTTTTGACACATTATTTTTGTTCGAACATGACATATAATCCTAAGCCGTTGTATAATTTATTTCACAAGATATAGTCATTGTTATTGTTGGGGATGTAAAAACTAATCGGAAAACTGGAAAATCGGTCCAGACTGGCCTGAACCGGTGGAATGGGTCTAGTTTTGGACCCGTTCCCTTAGTTCCAAAACCAGCCAATACCAGTCCAGTTCTAGTTCTATGCTTTTTAGGATCAAAGCAGATCGGTTCACTATATTATATATTTTAAATTAAATTTTTTAATATTATATATAATATTTTAATATTATATATAAGGTGATTTTATTATAATTTATAACATAAAATTTTAATCTTAAACATGAAAATTTATTTGATCATATGCTTTAAACATAATATATATATATATTAATAACATTTTATGACCTAATAAAATCTCAACATATTCCTTTTGATAAATACATAATACATTAGTCATAAGAATATACATTAGTATATTAATTACATTTTATAGCCTAATACTAATATTATTAAAACCAAAAAATCAGATCGAATCATACCGAAACCGATAAAACTGGAAGTACTGGTTTAAAAGGGTAACCAATGCGTAATCGGTTTTCAAAAATGCAAAATGGTGCATACCGATTTTGTCCAAATTCGGACCGGACCAGTTACATCCCTAATCGTGAAGTTTTGAACCTAAGTCCTCAAAATCAACATATCTTTTACCAAACAAAATAAAATTCTCCTCTCTAATTTTCTCTTGGGAGAGTTAGAGGTGGTGTCGGGTTACTTTTTGTCAATGAAAAGGCTGGTTTGTCATGGAAGCAATACAGGAGCTGTGGGAGAACTTTAAACTAAACAAAGAAGAAGGAGTGGCTATTGATATCGGAGGGGAAGAAATACCAGAAGTGCTACGAAAGGGGGACCGAAGTTTGGTGAGAAAAATCTGGTCGAAACGACAGATTGGGAGGCATATAGTTGAATCTACTATGGCTAAGGTCTGGCATCTCAGTAAACCTGCTGTGTTCACAGAACTCGGGAGGAACACGTTTATCATTACTTTTGCCAACCATGCTGACAAGAACCGGGTGGAGCAGGGTAGACCATGGCTCTTTGATGGGTGCATGTTTGTCATGAATGCGTTTGACTGTTACACTTTGCTTAGCAAAATGTCCTTCGAGATGGCAGCACTGTGGGTTCAGTTCCATAACCTACCTCTAGTAGGGATGTCACGAGGGTGCGGGGAGAAACTGGAAAGGTCTTTAGGTGAGGTGGAAGAGGTGGAAGTAGATACAGATGATGTGGGGTGGGGTCAGTACTTGCGAGTTAAGATCCTGTTAGACCTGAGAAAACCTTTGGCCAGAGGACGTACTGTAACGCTGGAAGGGGAAACAACAAGGGTCCCGATTAAGTATGAAAAACTGTGACGGTTCTGTCTACAATGTGGCAGAGTCATTCACGATGGGGCAGGATGTTCTATGACGGACCCCACAGAGGCAAAGAACAACTAGTTTGGAAGCTGGCTTTGTGCGGATGAAGGTGGCTGCAAAACTAGTGGAGGCGCTCAGACAGGGTATAACTCAGTGGAGAAGAGGAACTCAGCAAAGACAGGGATACACGAGATGGACGCGGGTGGAGTAAAACTTGTACGAAATTCAGAAAAGGAGCACGGGACTTTAGGTGAGAATGTGGCAGAAGAATAGTCAGAAAATCCGCCTAAGTCAACAGGAGTTAATGTAAAGAAAGGAACCAGGGATATGCACCGGGTTTTAAGGGATCGTTGCCCACAAACAGAGTCAACTTTGGCGACTGAAGAAATATTAGAACACGTGATGCATGGAACTGCAGAGGAGAGCTTAGTGGGCTTGGTAGAGGAGCGAACTCAATCGGCCTAAGGACAAAGTGCATGCGAAGCCCAACCACCCTCAATATTACCACCACGAAGGTCCTCCCGAAGCATATGGCGAAGACATGTAGAACGTAAACCAGGTAAGGCTCCTGAAACACAAAATAAAAGTCCTAACAAAAAACGTATAGCAGAAGAAGATAGAAATACTCCTTTATTGTTGAAAGAGGGTAAAAAGAGGAAGTTGATGGGGGAGTTTAAAAGGAACCATACAATTAGTTCAGTGAGCATAAGTCAAGCCAGTGAAAATGGTGTTTTGATATCGGCAGAGGCTATTGAACAGCCTTGCCGAATCTCATGAATCTCATTAGTTGGAACTCCCGTGGGCTTGGGAACCCACGGGGAGTTAGAGCTCTTGCTGACTTAGTCAGAGAGGAAGCCCCAAAGTCTTGTTCTTACAAGAGACAAGGCTGCATGAAAAAGTGATGGAGAAACTAAAGTATCAGTTGGGTCTTGAAAATTGCTTGGCTGTCAGTAGTGAAGGGCGGAGTGGAGGTATCACTCTCCTCTGGACAAATGATATAGAAGTGGTGATACAGAATTACTCAAAAAGCCATATCCATGCTACCATACATGATCAAGATGAAGTTTGGTATCTCACGGGGGTGTATGGCCAACCCGATGCCAGTAGAAGACATGAAACTTGGAGCTTGATCCGATCTCTGAAGGTACCAAGTGACAAAAGGTGGCTATTAATGGGAGATTTCAATGAGGTGTTAAGTGCTAATGAAAAAAGTGGTGGAAGGGATAGAGTTGAAAAACAAATGCAAGATTTCAGAGATGTGGTGGATGACTGTGATCTGATGGACTTGGGATTTGTTGGCAACCCATTTACCTGGTGTAACAATAGGGAACATGCACAATGTATCAGTGAGAGACTAGACCGATGTTTGGCTAATATGAAATGGAAAGAATTATACCCTATGGCTAGTGTAAATCATGGTAGTGTGGCATACTCTGATCATGTGCCAATAAAGCTGCAAGTGCAGAAGGAAAAAACTTAGAGAAGAGGGAAGAGGTTATTTCGATTTGAGGCAATGTGGGTAGAGGATAAAAATTGCAAAGTAGTAATTGAAAAAGCCTGGAGGGACTGCTCTGGGACTAGAACAATGGAGGGAGTGATGAGGCAGATCAAGAGTTGCAGTGAACAACTTGACAGATGGAACAAAAACAGTTTTGGTAATGTCCAGAAAAACTTGCAAAAGGCCAAACAACAGTTCAAGCTAATGGAAGATTCAGGTCCTAGAAGCCATAATAGAGAGGAGTTAAAGAAGGCTAGAGTTAAGGTTCACAAATGGCTGGAGAGAGGAGAAATCATATGGAGACAAAGATCAAGGGTGTTATGGTTGACAGAAGGGGGCATAAATTCCAGGTTTTTCCATCACAAAGCCTCACAAAGAAAGGCAAAGAATACCATTAGAGGGATAAGGGATCCTAATGGAGTCTGGCAAGTGGATGAGGCACGCGATGCAGTAATCCTCAATTACTTTCACAACATATTCACGGCTTCTACCGAGAGGGGTAGTATGAATTTCTTAGATAAGCTGGAAGGAAGAGTATCTGAAGAGATGAGGTTGAAACTAGAGATGCAGTTTGTTGCAGCTGAAGTGGAAGTAGCCCTTAAGCAGATGAATCCCTCAAAGGCTCCTGGACCGGATGGAATGGCCCCATTATTCTTCAAAAAATACTGGCATATAGTTGGAAACGATGTTACTCAGTCTGTACTACACTCCCTTAATACTGGCAGCTTTCCTCTTTTGCTAAACCACACTTTTGTTTCTTTGATTCCAAAACAGAAAAAGGTTGATATGTTCTCTGATTTCAGGCCAATTAGTCTTTGTAATGTCCTATACAAGTTGGTGGCAAAGGTGTTAGAAAATAGGCTGAAGGAAGTATTACCAAACCTAATTTCCTCCTCGCAATGTGTATTTGTACCAGGTAGATTGATCTCTGATAATGTGCTCATTGCTTATGAGCTGGTGCATTTTATCCAAAGCAAGAGACAAGGTAAAAAGGGTTTTATGTCATTCAAGCTTGACATGAGCAAGGCTTATGATCGTATAGAGTGGGATTTTCTTGAAATAATCATGGAAAAAATGGGATTTGGAGCTAAATGGATTGGTTTGATCATGCAGTGTGTAAAATTTGTCACTTTCTCAATCCTGGTGAATGGGGCCCCTAAGGTTCCTCTCTACCCTTCGAGAGGTTTAAGGCAAGGGGATCCAATCTGCCATTACTTGTTCCTTCTATGCACTGAGGGATTAACTTCTTTACTACATGAAGCTGAATCACAAAGGGCAGTAGAGGGAATTAGAGTATGTAGGGGCACTCCAAGGGTGAATCAACTTATGTTTGCAGATGACATTGTATTGTTTTGTAGAGCCAACTTACAGACAAACAGACATATCCTTCAGTTTTTGGAGGACTATGAAAAAGCATCAGGACAAAAGGTGAATAGAGAAAAAACTTCCATGGTGTTTAGCAAAAACGTAACACCTAGCCAACAAGAAGAGATCATGCAGTTTTGGGGTGTCCAACAAAGTCAAAACTATGATAAATATTTGGGACTCCCTCCCATGGTGGGCCGAGGGAAATACAATGCATTCTCTCAACTGAAAAACAAGGTGTGGCAGAAACTACAAGGCTGGAAGAAGAAGCTTCTATCACAAGGAGGAAATGAGGTTCTCATCAAAGCAGTAGCTCTATCTATTCCCACCTATATGATGAGTGTCTTCAAACTTTCAGCTTCACTGTGTACTGAGTTGAAGAGCTTAATTGTAAAATTCTGGTGGGGTCAAAAGAAGGGGGAAAATAAAATAAGGTGGATCAGTTGAAGGAAAATGTGTGAGTTAAAGGCAAATCGAGGAATGGGATTTAAGGATTTGAAGATCTTTAATATGGCATTACTAGCCAAGCAGGGCTGGCGGATTCTACAAAATGAAGATACACTACTGCACAAACTTTTTAAAGCGAATTATTTCCCTAAGACCAGTTTTAAAGATGCTAAGATTGGAACATCACCTTCTTATGTATGGCGGGGCATATGGGAGGCAAAGAAACTACTACTAAAAGGATGTAGGTGGAGAGTGGGAAATGGGAGAAATATCAACATTTGGTCAGATTATTGGTTGCCTAATCATAAACTGGCTCCAATACCCGAGAATATCAACCCAACCAAAATGCTCTGGACAGTTTCTGAGCTTATAGATGGTCAAACCAAATGGTGGGATCCAACAAAGGTGAGAAGCCTCTTACCTCCAAGGGAAGCTTATGAGGCTCTTAATCTGATGCTAGCTTCAGATAGTAAACCAGATAGCATGGTATGGGAGTAGGAGAAGAATGGCCAGTTCATTGTCAAGAGTGCATACAGGTTATTCAGGCCCTACAGTGAAGAGAGGCATCTCGGTGAGGTTTCTTATAGGGATGAGCAGAAAAGCATGTGGAGAAAAATATGGAAAATGCAAGTCCCTAATAGGGTGAAGATCTTTGCTTGGAGGGTGTGTAGAAATGGCTTACCTTCTTTAAAAAATCTACTAGCCAAGAAGGTGGTACTCGAATCAAAGTGCAGATGGTGCAAAAATGAGGATGAAGACATTAGCCATGCCCTCCTCTAGTGCACAAGCTTCAGAGACGTTCTACAGATTCATTTGAACTTCCTGCAGGAGGATCAATTGTAGAGGGATTTTATCCAGGTTGCAGCCTATGTAGCTAGAAGGAACAAGCCAGGCGAAATGGAGACATTATTCCTGTGTGCTTGGGGTTTATGGTATCGAAGAAATCAACTGATCTTTGAGAACAAGCATCTATCTCCAGAAGAATCAATAGACTATGCCCTCTCAGTGCACCAGGATCACATTAATGCAGTAGAGGAGAAACAAAAGGGTCTGAGGCATCAAGGCCATTGGCAGCCCCCACCATCGGGAGCACTAAAGTTAAACATTGACGGTGCTACATTTCTAGATAAATGCAGTTCAGGTGTAGGGATGATTCTTAGAGACGAGAATGGAAAGGTAATCTTCACAGCCAGCAAACCAGAACATAATGTAAGTGATCCCATGGAAATCGAACTTTTGGTAGTGTTGAAGGGATTACAGATTTGCTTCCCATTGGGAGTAAGAGATCTTCAAGTGGAGAGTGACTCTTTGCTGGCAGTTCAAGAACTCAATGGAGATAAAGAATCACTGTCGATGTGGGGAAATCTGGTCTATAAGATTAAGAAACTGCTACTTAGATTCCCAAAGGTTGTTGTAAAGCATAGAGGCCGAATGGCCATGCTGCTGCCCATTACTTGGCAAGACATTCATGGCATATAGATGATCTAGTGACTTGGTGGGATTTCTTTCTTGAAAGTGTCTCACAAGTTATCTAACATGATGCATTGATGTAATTTTTCAATCTTTCTGTTGAATAAAAACAGTAAGCTTTTATCAAAAAATATATATATATATATCTTTTACCAAATCCAAAGTATTTAATTTCACAATTTACAATAAATATAATATATATCCTCTCCAGTACTCTTGTCAACCATGAAAGAGTCAAGAACGAAAATACAAAAACTATACACTAAAAGAAAAATAAAAGGTACGATGGCAGTGGCAAAAGTCAATTATTCTTTCTTTCAGCCCATATGTATCTTCAATCTTGTCTGTTTGAGGTTTCCATCTTCATCGGGGATCAATCTCCGAAATCGTTATCCTTGCAGAGCAACTTCCTTTTTCATCACTGGTTAAAATTTCCCCCGGCAATTTTCTTTGAGCAGAAAATACTGCTTGATTTGGAATAGGAAGAGGCAGAGTTTCATTGGCAAGCATAGAAATAACATCAGACATGGTAGGCCTATCCGCTGCATAATCTTGTACGCACAAGAGACCCACATGAATGTATCTCAAGATTTGGTTATCAGAATCGGAATCAGCAAGAGTCGAGTCTTTGAGATCCAAACCTCTGCCTTTTGCCCATAATTCCCAAGTCTGCACTCAAATGTTTCAAAATTTGCAGATAAGTTAATTGTATTTGGTCGTTTAGAACCCAAGAAAACAGTACCCCAAACAAAAAACGATAGAGCTGAGACTCAGACTACTCACATATCCTACTAAGTTCTCTGTGTTTTCAGGATGAAAAACACCTTTATTCTTGCAGCCACTCACAATCTCTAGCATCAAAACTCCAAAACTGTAGACGTCTGACTTCTCTGAAAACTTGCCCTGCATTGCATATTCGGGTGACATATAGCCACTGTAGCCAATAAAAAAGATTTTAGCCTTTGAGGATAAAAGTAGTTGCACAAAACAAGTGAATGTTTGCTTACTATGTTCCAACTACTCTTTGTGTCTTAGCATCAGCTTCATCCCGCCCAAAAACTCTCGCCAGGCCAAAATCCGATATTTTGGGGTTCATGTCAGCATCAAGCAGGATGTTACCTGTTAGAGAAAATAACTTGATAAAACAATATTGTTATAGTGAGAAGTTCTTCTAAAATTTTTGTTTACATAATTTTTATCTGTCCAACATTTTGGGTTTCTTTTAAATAATTTGTTTATTTGCATAAAAGCACGAGATCATGTGATTTACTTTACTTTTATTATAAAATGAATTTTATAATATGACGGATCACATATTTTATTTGTGGAAGATGTATTTCTATTATTTAAAATGACCAAAATAAATAACATTATAAGTTTATTAATACAATCTAACATTACCTGCTTTCAAATCTCTATGAATAATTCTTAGTCTAGAATATCTATGCAAATATAGAAGCCCTTGAGCAATGCCTTCAATGATACGGCAACGTCGTTTCCAATACAGAAGCTCCCTTTTCTTTGGATCTATATGGTTTTGAATAAACAATTAGGCACATCATTGAAATACAGTTAAAAAAAACTTGACAAGTAATATGAACTGAAGAAAAAGAAAGAGAGCATGGCCAACCAAAGAGGAAAAAGTCCAAGCTTTTGTTGGGCATATATTCATAGATCAACATCTTCTCATCTTCTTTAACGCAATAACCCAAAAGTCTAACAAGATTAGTGTGTTGGAGTCTTGCAATTAGTATAAGCTCATTCTTGAACTCCACCAATCCTTGTCCGGAACGCCTGGAAAGTCTCTTAACAGCTATCTCTTGCCCATCTGGTAGTCTTCCCTATATAGTATTAATTTATAAAAGGGTAATCAAGCTTTTAGACTTGTTAACAAAAACATAATGGAAAGAGAGTCTTTTAACCGCAAAGAGATTTTATAAAAGTAAACTCACAAACTGATGTGTCTTAATGTGGTACGTTGTATTGTAAAGTTTAGAAATTTATCGTTGTAGCAGTACTTCTCGGAAAACATGTACGGTTTAAGAAGCCTTACCTTGTAAACAGGACCAAAACCACCTTGTCCAAGTTTATTTTCAGTGGAAAAGTCGTCAGTTGCAGCCACAATGGATTGAAAACTGAGTACCTTCAAATCATGGCCTCTCTTCTCTGCATCGTTGCTAATCTTATTTGTGTCTCCAGATCTGCTTGAACTCGTCAATTCATACAATGTTGCTGCTTCCCGATTTCTTTTCAGGTCCCCTGTTCCGCAGAAGATTCATTCGTTATCTTGCTCAACAAATTAATTGTTGTTATCTTTAGAAGCTAAGAACTTACGATGGAGCTTCTTCCTCCTTAAAAACCATAAGAAAATGATTATAGCTGGAACAGGCACTAGTCCTACTATGATCCATATCCACCATATCTTCTTTCTTCTGGGCTCTACTAATCAAAACCTTATATAGAGTCAGCTAAAAAGGAAACAAAAATGCCTCTGAATTTACAAGTTGGGTGTGGGGAAGTCTTACCAGGTTCTGAAATATCAGTCAGAACGAAGAAATCTTCTAGATTGCTAGATTTATCTTCTACAAACTCACCACCAAAGAACCGACATCCGGTGTCAATGTCTTGAAGTGTACAAAAACCATCACAGGAACAATCGTTCCAGCATCGATCCCAACAATCAAAAACACTGATGCTTGAATTCTCATCCAAACGAGGTGATGATGAAACAAAATAACCCTTTCGCTTCTGAAACGTTTGACTGCTATTCCGCAAATGGGTGAACTCCGCTGCACACACCCTGGAGCGGAGGAATCACTAAAACACAAACCACTGCTCACAAAAGGAGAATCTAGAAAATCCATAAAAGCTCCACCTGAGTTCAAGACCCACCTCGAAATACGCCCATCCAGAACAGAATAACTGAAATAGCTCTCATTTTCATTAGTGACATAACTAAAGTTGTAAATGGCAGCATCTGAAGAAATGGTGCCAAAATTCGCAAAGTGAGAATTGCTCCCAACCCCACTAAGCCAATACATATCCCCTCGGTGTCTGATGGCCAACTGTCTCGTTCCGTTTGCTGCAAGGTTCCATTCAAGAGAAAAGCCTCCGGGGGCAGGGTTTTCGCCTGCTAACCACGAAGTAAGTGTCCATTTTTTCCCTGTTTTATAGTTGATGCCGAGTTTCATCCCAGGCAAAAGTGTGTTTGTCGGATAATCAAAGCTTTCCCATAAGATCCTCTTGGTAGATCCATCAGGATTCAACTCTTTCACCACTAAGTTGCCCGAGTTCTCGAGAGCAGCGATCGAGTTCGGTGCTGTTTTGTTAACATTCAAGGGAATTGGACTCCCTCCATCATGGAGAATCTTCAACAGCCCGTCTCCATCCATTGTTAGATTTCCTTGACCAACTGATATAGGTGTGTCTCGGTTTGCAATCCATAACCGGTGGTTGAACGTATCATTTGTGTACCATGTTCCCAAGTAATTACCAACGGGTTTGCTGAGGTTGAAAAAGCCAAGCTGAAATCTCCCGTCTGCTGAAACCAACTGCTGCGAGTAACCAAGAACTTCCCCAGGTTTGATGGCGTCTTTCTGTGCATGAGAAAACTGTAGCCCTCCAAGGCACCAACATGACAAAGTGAAGACATATATTGCGGTTAGAAGCAGGGATTTCTGGCTAACCAATATTGCCGAAATAGATTTCATCTTTGGTACTGCTAATTCATGCTGCTTGAAGATGATGTTATACACGAGACGTTTCACGTTCAATATTGCACTCGGTAGAGAGAAGAAGAAGCTGCAACTGTAGCGTACGTGTACACCGCATTTTCTATTCATTTTTCAGGGTCGATGACATATTGTAAAACATGACCGACTGACTTGACGTGTCAAATCAAATCATACTTAGCATGCCAAAATTGAAACTCCTCTACTTTTTTTTTTTTTTTAATGAAGAAACTCGTCTACTTAAGTTTGTGTTTGGGATAATTATCTTATCTCATCTCATTATTATATTTTTTTTAAATTTTTATATAAAATATAATAAAAAATTCAATTTTTTTAAATTCTAATTTAATTTTTTCAAATTCTAAAACAATAATAATATTAAAAAATAATATTTTAAATTTTGATCTTAATATTATTCACAAAATTTTTATCTTATCTCAACATCCAAACTTAACTATTTGAACATTCTCTACAATTCCTGCACGGGGCAGGAAATTGATCATAAGATTGAAGAAATGAAAGGCAGGTCGACAGAGAAGGATTGAAGTTCCCAGATGAATACAACTAGTAGCTTGGGATGAGTCTTTGTTTGCCACCTTCATTACCACATAATATTAACATCAATGATAACAAAAATAATGTTTTATATATCTTCACGTGGTCAAGGATGCTAATTTGCTGACATATTCATACACATCAAGACTATGGCTGGCGGTTAATGCTTCCAAGGACTTCTTTCTCAGAATTATTTATGAACAAATGTCAACGTCTATTTTTTCATCCGCGTTGATTTTCGATGGCACATGCAATTTTTCAAAGGGAGTCGATGATTTTCGACGGCATCCTCTTATAGTTTGGAGATTATTCCAATACTTTCTTATGGCTAAAAACAGATCATATATGTTGTTTTCCTATAATTCAAAATATTAGATTGATTGGTTTTTTATTTTTTAGAGGGGTTTGGATTCTATCATGATAACCCATTTAATTATGTATACTTTAAGCCCTTATCAATTACGAGTTAGACTTGGAATTGAAGAAGGGAAAAAATAAATAAATCGTAGAAAAGTTGTGATGAAACTCAAACTTGTAACGCAATTCAAAAAATGCCAAGTCCTCTAACCGGAGTGTCAACTGTTAAGAAATAAAATAATAAAATTTACCTCTTCCCAACAGTTTAAGTTTTTGGGACAAGTAGTGATTCAACATGGTATCAGAGCAGAGGTCCTAAGTTCGAACTCTGACTCTACACTCTACCCCATTAATTAAATATTTCACTTGTTGGACCCACTCATTGAGGAGAAGTCTAGCCCACAAGTGAGAAAAAGTGTTAAGATATAAAATAATAAAATCTACTTCTTTCCAACTTGGTTACCAATATTGATTAAAACAAACTGGTAACCGGCCAACAAAAACTGGTCACCAGCCAACAAAATGACAAATTTTTTTTTTTTTTGGAAATTAAAGAAGAAAGAAAGAACGAAAAAAAAAAAACTCCCAATCATTTTAGATAGCACCGGTCCCAGCATTATCTCACTTGAAGATTAACCGAAGTTTGAATCCTGCACCCTCTCAATTCCTACGATTATTAATCAANTATAAAATAATAAAATCTACTTCTTTCCAACTTGGTTACCAATATTGATTAAAACAAACTGGTAACCGGCCAACAAAAACTGGTCACCAGCCAACAAAATGACAAAATTTTTTTTTTTTTGGAAATTAAAGAAGAAAGAAAGAACGAAAAAAAAAAAAACTCCCAATCATTTTAGATAGCACCGGTCCCAGCATTATCTCACTTGAAGATTAACCGAAGTTTGAATCCTGCACCCTGTCAATTCCTACGATTATTAATCAGTTAATATTGGTCTTTTTGGAAGTGGAAAGAAAAAGGTCTTTTAAATAATTGGAAGAGTGTAAGAAATAGGTAAGAAATTTCTAAATTTCTAAATACCTAAAAAGAAGAAGTTTTTAACAAATAAAAAATATATGCAAAATGATTGATACATGGGTAAAAAAAAAAAGAGGGGTGAACAGTGGGCTTTCCGCTTGTAAATATCCCATCTCTGTAAAAAGTGTTAAAAAAAAAAGTCTATCAAACACATTTTATAATTTTAAAAATAGATGGATACAATTTTTGACCTCATAATGTTAAGTGATGTATGTGAATAAAGTGAGCTCTAACATTAATTATATTGAAGTCCACATGAAGGTAACTATATCTATAAGTTTTGAAAAAACATTTAGATTAAAACATTATAAATGTAGAAAATTGTATGTCAGAAAACTCTAAATATTCAATGTGCATTGATAATATACAGGGGTGGCCTATTTATGCTGTAATAAGGCATGCGTAATAAAGGAAATACATTCTATACCTAGATACAAAATATTCTTACCTAGAATATTTATAGAACATTACTATATTATTCTTACAATCTTAAACAAGATACTAATCTAATTAAGGTAGGTAAGTATATGCTAACATCACCCTCAAACTAAAGATGGTGAAGCTAACTGGAGTTTGGAAACAAGAGTACCCAGCCCACCATATGAGATTTTATAAAAATATCAACAAGATTGTCTGATATGGAGAGAAGATACAAAGTGTCTTGTTGAAAGTGATTACAAACAAAATGAAAATCTATCTCAATTGATGGAAGAAATTATTATGAGCAATCGATTATCACAGTGAGTGGAAGAACTGGTCTTCTACTGAACGCCCATGTACGCTAGAAACCATCAAAGCCGCAATAATTTAGAAGTGGTGTCGACTAGTGCACAATACTTAACTTCAATACTAGATGGAGGTATATCCCGACTGGAACCTGGATAGGGTTAGCTCGGGTCAAACTTGGGCCGAAACCCGAATTGAAACCGGTTTTTAAAAACTCGAAACACTGGTTTCGGGTTGCACCCGTTCTTTTCTTTTTTTTTTTTTTTTTAATCAAAGCCTACATGTTATGAATATTTTTCCATGAAAAATTTATTGATTCAGCATTCAAACTCTATTTATTTAATTTTCTAAATCAAAGCCTACATGTTCCTTGACCACCAATAAAAAGCTACATGGAGAAGAGAGTAAAAAAAACCCATAAAATAGATGATTCAATGGACATAATATGCATTTTTCTTTTGAGTTTCTATCCATTTAGTTGCTAGAAAGGAACCAAAAAAAAAAAATCAAAACATTCAAACTGGAAAAAAAAAAAAAGGATTTTTCTATGTGAGTCGGAACCCTGTTATCCAGAACAACCTGGTTATTCGGGTTCCGGACTGGGCTGGGAAAAAACCCGGACCGGATGAACAGGCCTAAATATTACCATAATATTTCATAATATTTACGGAAAGTTCCTAGAACAAACAAAACCTTTCTTTCACACTTTTTGAATCTGTTGTGTTGATGTTTCCATCTTCAACGGGGATCCATCTCTGTAATTGTCATACTGGTCGAACAACTTTCTTCTTCTTTGTGTCTTTTCTCTACCAAATTTCTCTTAGTGGAATATGCCACTTGTTTTGGAATGGGAAGAGGCCAAGTTTCATTGGCAAGCATAGAAATAACATCAGACATTGTAGGCCTATCCATTGCCAACTCTTGTATGCACAAGAGACCCACATGAATGCATCTTAAGATTTGGTGTTGAGAATGATATTCAAGCAGAGTTGAATCTATTAGCTGCAAACCTCTACCTTCTCTCCATAATTCCCAAGCCTGCAACCAACCCATGTCTCACAACTTTTATACAACTTGATCAGTTTGCAAAATTTTATGGAATAGCAATTTACATATCAAATTGATCATTTTATTAGAATCAACCAAAAAGCAGAAGGAAAATTCTGAGAGTTAGCGTCCTCACATATCCTACTAAGCTCAGGGCGCGCTCAGGATGATCAATACCATTGTTCTTCTGCCCACTCACGGTCTCCAAAATCAACACTCCAAAACTATAGACATCTGACTTCTCTGAAAACTTACCGCTCATGGCATACTCTGGTGACATGTAACCACTACAGCCAGAAACATCAAGGAAGATTTTAGCGTCTGAGGGTAAAGTACCAAGTCTACTGACACAAAGTAAGTCAGTGTTTACTTACTATGTTCCTACTACTCTTTGTGTATTGGCCTCGGCATCATTTCGGCCAAAAACTCTGGCCATGCCAAAATCCGATATTTTGGGGTTCATATCATTATCAAGCAAGATATTACTTGCTTTCAAGTCTCTATGAATAATTCTTAGCCTAGAATACTTGTGCAAGTAAAGAAGCCCTTGAGCAATCCCTTCGATAATGTTGTAACGTCGTTCCCAATTTAGAAGCTCCCTTTTCTGTAGATCTACAAAGTTTTGTATAAACAATTAGTACTTCCTCGAGGCTCGAGATACAACTAAAGACAAAATGAACCAAAAAGAAAGATAAAAGAGCATGGCGAACCAAAGAGGAAAAAGTCCAAGCTTTTGTTGGGCATATATTCATAGATCAACATCTTCTCATCCCCTTTAACACAACAACCCAAAAGCCTAACAAGATTCGTATGTTGGAGTTTGGCAATGAGTATAAGCTCATTCTTGAACTCCACTAATCCTTGTCCAGAACTCCTCGAAAGTCTCTTAACAGCTATCTCTTGCCCCACGGGTAAGTTTCCCTGAATTAATATAAAAGATGTAGCTTCTAAACTTGTTAGCAAGAGCATAATGGAAGCCAGAGAGGGAAGGAGCCTTACCTTGTAAACAGGACCAAAACCACCTTCTCCAAGTTTATTTTCAGTGGAAAAGTTGTCAGTAGCAGCTACAATGGAATGAAAATTGAATACCTTCAAATCATGACCTCCCTTCCCATCATTCTTAATCTCATATGTGTCTCCAAATCTCCTTGAAGATGTCAATGTAAATAATGTGGATTCTCGATCTCTTTCCTGGTCCCCTGTTGCACGAAAGATTCATCCCTACACCTCTATTTATCTGGCTTAATAAATTAAGGACAGTACTACTGGGACTGATATTTAACCGAAGGAAGTGTGCCGATGAATGTAAATGTACTTTTTTATTTTTTTCTTTTTTTTAATCAATTTTTACACAGCTTTAAATATTATTTTTAAAACATCAATTTACTAATATTCATGTCCTTAATTATTAAGTAAAAAAAAATTAAAAATTAAAAATTCAATCGGTCACTTTTATCGGTTCAACTAGCATTTTCCATCTAAAAACTTACAATGAAGTTTTTTCCTCCATAAAAAGCATGCCAATATTGATATAGCTAGAGCGCCCACTGGTGCTACTATGATCCATATCCACCATGCACCCTTCTTTCTTGTGGGTTCTCCACCTCCTATTCAAAAGATTATAGAGTCAGCTAAAAAGCAAAGAAAAAAGGTCTCTGAAGTCTTGGAGAGACGGGTGGTGAAGGGGCATGCAGTCTTACCAGTTTTTGGCATGTCAGTTAGAACATAGAATTGCTCTAGAATGCCAGCTTTATCCTCTACAAAATCACTACTATAGAATCGGCATCCAGTCCCATTATTGCGAAGTGTCGCATAACCAACACAGGAACAATCACTCCAGCATCGATCCATGCAATCAAATAAATTGACGCTTAAGTTCTCATCCAAATGAAGTGACGATGAAATAAAATAACCCCTACGCTGCTCAAACTTTTGACTGCTAGTTCTGCAATTGGGTGAATTCTGCTGCACACACCCTTGAGCGGAGGAATAACCAAAACACATGATACTGCTGACAAACGAATGGTTTGGAAAGTCAGTAAGTTGCCCATCTGAGGTCAAGACCAACCTCGAAATAAACATACCCGGAGCAGAATAACTGAAATAGCTCTCATTCTTATTAGAGACATAACTAAAATGGTAATAATCAGCGTTAAAAGACATAACAACATTCATAGAGTTGGACTTGCTACTGCTCCCTATCCCACTAAGCCAATACGTATCCCCTCGGTGTCTCATGATCAACCGTGTTGTTCCGTTTGTTGTAAGGTTCCATTCTAGAGAAAAGCCTCCGGCTGAAGGGATTTGGCTTGTTAACCATGAAGTAAGTGCCCATTCTTGCCCTGTTTTGTAGTTGATGCCAAGTTTCATCCCAGGCAGAAGTGTGTTTGTCGGATAATCAAAGCTTTCCCATAACATCCTCTTGGTAGATCCATCAGGATTCAACTCTTTCACCACGAAGTTGCCCGAGTTCTCGAGAGTAGCAATCGAGTTTGGTGCTGTTTTGTTAGCATTCAATGGAATTGGACTCCCTCCATCGTGCAGAATCTTCAACAGGCCATCTGCATCCATAGTCAGATTTCCTTTACCAACTGAAATAGGTTTGTCTCGGTTTGCAACCCATACCCGGGAGTTGAAGGTATCATTTGTGAACCATATTCCCAAGTAACCACGATCTGGACTGGTGATGGTGAAAAAGCCAAGCCCAAATCTCCCATCTGCTGAAACCAACTGCTGCGAGTAACCAAGAACTTCGCCAGGTTTGATGGCATCATTCTGTGCATGAGAAAGTTGTGACCCTCCAAGGTACCAACATGACAAGATCAGGAAGAGAATTATTGCTGGTAGACGGGAATTCGGGCTAGCCATTGTAATTTGTAGGAATAGATTTCGTTTTGGTGCAAGTCCTGCTGCTTAATGATTTTCGTTGGTCCAGAGAAGAAGGAAGAAATTGCGGTGCTGTTTCGCGCCTACGTATATGTCAAACTTATTTGAACGTGTCTACTCATTTAAATATGCTTTGCATTTTCTATTCATTTTTCTGGGTCGATTAACATATTGTAAATCATGCATGACTGACTTGACATGTCAAATCATAGCATGCCAAAATTGAAACTCATCTACTTATTTGAACATTTTCTACAATTCCTGCACCGGGCAGGAAATTGATCATAAGATTGAAGAAATGAAAGGCAGATCGACAGAGATTGAAGAAATGAATACAACTACTAGCTTGGGATGAGTTTTTGTTTGCCACCTAATTCATTACCACATAATACTAACATCAATAATAACAAAAATAATGTTTTATATATTTTCCGGGGCATGCAAGCTTCTTCCCTTCACGTGGTCAAGGATGCTTTACTGACATATTTATATACATCAAGACTATGGCTGGCCGTTAATGCTTCTAAGGACTTTTCTCAGAATTCATATTGTTGAACAAATGTCAACGTCTATTTTTTCATCCGCATTGATTTTCGACGGCACATGCAATTTTTCAAAGGGAGTCGATGATTTTCGACGGCATCATCTTATAGTTTGGAGATTATTCCAATTCTTTCTTGTGGGTAAAAGCAGATCTTGTTGTTTTCCAATAATTCAAAATATTAGATTGATTTTTTTTTTTTTTTTGTAGGGTTTTGGATTCTATCATGATAACCCACTTAATTATGTATACTTTAAGCCCTTTAACAATTACGAGTTTGACTTGGAATTAAAGAAGGGAAAAAATAAAGACATCATAGAAAAGTTGTGATGAAACTCAAACTTGTAACGCAATTTGAAAACCAGCTCTTCTATTTACAGTCGATAGTTGCAACAGCGGGGGATCAGTCGCCTGCTACTTTGAAAAAAAAAAGGGAAAATAGACGAAAGTAGAAGAAAAAAGCTAGGCATTTGAAAGAAAACAAGTTACAGACAAGTACCAAGCTCTTCGTCTTCGAAAGGGAGGGGTCTCTCGATGTCGGTAGATGAACTTCAAGAGAGCATTTTGGTGATCTTCGTGGGTCTCGTCTTAGTCTTTGTGGGTCTCCTTTGTCTCTCTTTCTCTTTGGTCTTTAATGCTCTCTTTAGTCTTTAGTTTCATGTTCATTTGGAGACTGCAGCATACCTAGCAGAAGAGACTCACTCCCTCTATCGCTGAAAAGAACATATAGTCTGCTTTCAAGCATTCGAGAATAATCTAGAAAAGCTCTACGTTTTTTCCTTTTTCTTTTCTCTTCACCGGTTTGGCTTATAAGGAATTTCTTTTAGTTCATTCTTCTATGGTTCTACCGTTGTTTTCGTCTGTAGGAAACGGGTTCATCTGAGGTATGTACTTTTTTATATCTGGCACATTACCATGCTGCCTTCATTCCTTTTTAATCCAAAGCATCGGCTTATATCCACATAATACTTCATAACAAAGCATTCAAAAACCTTTCATATTCCAAAATATTTTATTTGAAAAAAACAATAAAAAAATAAACAAGAACGCAGAAAACCCAACATAGAACAAGCAACACAGAACCAAACTAGACTGAGGATGGATGTCACTAGAAAGAGTCATTGTGGCAATGTTTGCTTCTATGCTCTTAGAACTTGTATTTAGAGCTAAAACATTGGTTCTGATCACGAGAGCAAAATGATCTACTTTTTCAAGTAAGTTGCTGACTTTTGCTCTAGCTATTTTTCCGTACTCGTATTTATAGATCAAGAAGCAAACACCAGCATCCAAATCCTTCACGATTCGGTGGGCTAGGTCTCTTGAACTACTTCAACTCCTTTCTTTTCCACCAACGATTAATTCCCAAACTCAACAACAACAATAATAAACTATGGCATCCATAGATTTGATTGGTTTAATATTGAAATAGAGTGAAATTAGAGAGAACACAAAGCACTTAAGATCCAACGAAGGGAAAAATATAAACACCCACATTACCCATATAGAAATGACTTCCATTACTACAAATCGATTTCAACTTAGTATGGGAGTCAGTTTATTCGTGCGGAAGAAATTCAGAGAGGGAGGGAATTGAGGGGAGGGAAACTGAGGAGGGGGAAGTGTGGCGTGGTTTTAGTTTTTAAACGAAATGGTACATTTTGTTTTTTTCACGTCAGCCGCCATTTGAGCACCCCGTTTGAGCACCGTTTACATGAGCGACTGTATTCAGTATTTTACTTTAAAAAATGCCAAGTCCTCTAACCGGAGTGTCAACTTGCTCACCAATATTGATTAAAAAAAAAAACTTGTAACCGGCCAACAAAACCTGGTCACCGGCTAACAAAATGCCAAATTCTTTTTTTTTTTTTGGAAATTAAAGAAGAAAGAAAGAAAAAAAAAACTCCCAATCTTTTTAGATAGCACCGGCCCCAGCATTATCTCACTTGAAGATTAACCGAAGTTTGAATCCTGCACCCCGTCAATTCCTACGATTATTAATCAATTAATATTGGTCTTTTGGGAAGTGGAAAGAAAAAGGTCTTTTAAATAATAGGAAGAGTGTAAGAAATAGGTACAAATACAATTGATTATATCTTACTATGCCAATGTATCATATATGTCCCAAGAAAAAAACAATAGCCAGTGGTAGAGCGACGATCAGTGGAATCACTAGCCCAATCAACATCAAAATAAATCTAGAGCTTGAGATAAAGAGAAATGAAGTTAGTGTAATAAAATGCCCATGATATAGCGCATAATGTGAAGAACAACATCATACTGAGCGGAGCATGGCACACTCAAAAATTTACTAACCAGATTTTTGTTGCATTTGATAAAGCTTAGTCTCGAGCTAAAACTACAACGAAACATCATCAGTACAATTATATTGCTTTGAAAGAAAATCTCATGCAACCTTAACATTTTTCGAATTTAGGGAGCAAACTATGAGTAGAAGGGAAGAAGTGTTTATAAACCAAGAAAGGATCTCATAATGCACAATATGCCAATCTCCAAGGCGGCTTGCATAGACTTCAAAACTTTCACCCTTTTGTTGCTTAGGGGCAACAATATCTCTCGACACATAGCGCCACAATTTATGGCCATACAGAAAAAAAATTTTATATTTTGAACTCACATATTATAATTGGATCCATCTAAAATACTGTCAATGGAACGGATAATATTTTTAAAGTTGGAAGAAGAGGACATTTTGAGAGGGTTTTTGTTTTTTTTTTCAACGGTCAAAGTAAACAAAAAAGCCAACGGTCAACAATCAACCATAAGTGACATGGCAAGGACTATGGGATGAGAGTGTGGACTATGGGCTAAGACAAAGTATGGGATTAAGAAATAAAGGTGGGCTATAAAGTTAATAGGAACTCACTTGAAGTGGATTGGGCTGCAATGGGTTAAACTGGGTTGAAATATGGACCAAGTTATTGCAAACAAAGAGGGGTGCATGGGGGCGCGTGTACAAACACACTGAAGGAGCAATCAGTGCGTGGGCAAATGCGTAGAAGACTCAAAAGGTGCATGCAGGCGCGTGATGAACCGGAATTGTACGACTTTTGCACAGAATCACCAACAACATTTCAGAAAGTCGTATGGTGGCCTGAGTTTATCGAAAATAAAGACCTATATGGAGCGGTAAGTGCAAAGAAGCAACAACTGTCAAGTGTAACATAACTAATGTAGAAACCCTGGTCAATTATAAAGAAAACAACACGAGAACACCAATGACTACAACAAAAAGGTGTGACACAAACAATAGCGACTAGAGGCATCAGGATGGTATCTTCTCTGATACTATATAGAAAATTGTATGCGAGAAAACTCTAAATATTCAATGTGTATTGACAATGTATATGTGTTGCCTATTTATAGTGTAACAAGGCCTGTATAATAAAAGAAATACAATCAATACCTTTACAAAATATCATGGCCTAGAATATGTACCAATATTACTAGTACTGTTCATCCGGATTTCGGCCCGGGAATCTGGGCATATCCGGACTAGAACCCGGGTTTTAAAACTGGGTCAAAACCTAGACCGGGTTAGCTCGGGTCAAACCTGGGCCAGAACTTAGATTGAAACCGGTTTTTAAAAACCCGAAATCCGGGTTTTGGGTAGCACCTCTTCTTCTTCTTCTTTTTTTATTTTATTTTATTTTATTTAAAATTTTTAAATTTTAAAATCAAAACCTACATGTTATGAATATTTTTCCATGAAAAAAATATTGATTCAGCATTCAAACTCTATTTATTTAATTTTCTAAATCAAAGTCTACATGTTGACCACCAGTAAAAGGCTACATGGAGACGAGAGTAAAAAAAACCCGTTTCTTTTTTTAATCAAAGCCTACATGTTATGAATATTTTTCCACGAAAAAACTGTTGATTCAACATTTAAACTCTATTTATTTAATTTTCTAAATCGAAGCCTACATGTTCCTTGACTACTAATAAAAAACTACATAGAGAAGAGAGTAAAAAAAATCATAAAATGGATGATTCATTGGACATAATATGTATTTTTATTTTGAGTTTCTATCCATTTAGTTGCTAGAAAGGAACAAAAAAAAAAAATCAAAACATTCTAACTGAAAAAAAAAAAAAAAAAAAATTTGGTGTTGCCAACTCTTGTACGCACAAGAGACCCGCATGAATGCATCTTAAGATTTGGTGTTGAGAATGAGATTCAACCAGAGTTGAATCTATTAGCTGCAAACCTCTACCTCTATCCATAATTCCCAAGTCTGCAACCAACCCATGTCTCACAACTTTTATACAACTTGATCAGTTTGCAAAATTTTATGGAATAGCCATTTACATATCAGATTGATCATTTTATTAGAATCAACCAAAAAGTAGAAAGAAAATTCTGAGTTAGCGTCCTTCCATATCCTACTAAGCTCAGGGCGCGCTCAGGATGATCAATACCATTGTTCCTCAGCCCACTCACGATCTCCAACATCAACACTCCAAAACTATAGACATCTGACTTCTCTAAAAACTTACCGCTCATGGCATACTCTGGTGACATATAACCACTACACCCAGAAACATCAAGAAAGATTTTAGCGTAAGAGGGTAAAGTACTAAGTCTACTGACACAAAGTAAGTCAGTGTTTACATACTATGTTCCTACTACTCTCTGTGTATTGGCCTCGGCATCATTTTGGCCAAAAATTCTGTCCATGCCAAAATCCGATATTTTGGGGTTCATATCATTATCAAGCAAGATATTACTTGCTTTCAAGTCTCTATGAATAATTCTTAGCCTAGAATACTTGTGCAAGTAAAGAAGCCCTTGAGCAATCCCTTCGATAATGTTGTAACGTCGTTCCCAATTTAGAAGCTCCCTTTTCTGTAAATCTACAAAGTTTTGTATAAACAATTAGTACTTCCTCGAGGCTCGAGATACAACTAAAGACAAAATGAACCAAAAAGAAAGATAAAAGAGCATGGCGAACCAAGGAGGAAAAAGTCCAAGCTTTTGTTGGGCATATATTCATAGATCAACATCTTCTCATCCCCTTTAACACAACAACCCAACAGCCTAGCAAGATTCGTATGTTGGAGTTTGGCAATGAGTATAAGCTCATTCTTAAACTCCACTAATCCTTGTCCAGAACTCTTCGAAAGTCTCTTAACAGCTATCTCTTGCCCCTCGGGTAAGTTTCCTTGAATTAATATAAAAGATGTAGCTTCTAAACTTGTTAGCAAAAGCATAATGGAAGTCAGAGAGGGAAGGAGCCTTATCTTGTAAACAGGACCAAAACCACCTTCTCTAAGTTTATTTTCAGTGGAAAAGTTGTCAGTAGCAGCTACAATGGAATGAAAATTGAATACCTTCAAATCATGATCTCCCTTCCCATCATTCTTAATTTCATATGTGTCTCCAGATCTCCTTGAAGATGTCAATGTAAATAATGTGGATTCTCGATCTCTTTCCTGGTCCCCTGTTGCACGAAAGATTCATCCCTACACCTCTATTTATCTGGCTTAATAAATTAAGGATAGTACTACTGGGACTGATATTTAACCGAAGGAAGTGTGCCGATGAGTGTAAATGTACTTTTTTATTTTTTTCTTTTTTTTAATCAATTTTTACACAGCTTTAAATATATTTTTTTTAAATATCAATTCACTAATATTCAAGTCCTTAATTATTAAGTAAAAAAAAATTAAAAATTAAAAATTCAATCTGTCACTTTTATCGGTTCAACTAGCATTTTCCATAATTAATTGTTGTTATCTTCTGTAGCTAAAAACTTACAATGAAGTTTTTTCCTCCATAAAAAGCATGCCAATATTGATATAGCTAGAGCGCCCACTGGTGCTACTATGATCCATATCCACCATGCACCCTTCTTTCTTCTGGGTTCTCCATCACCTATTCAAAAGATTATAGATAGAGTCAGCTAAAAAGCAAAGAGAAAACGTCTCTGAAGTCTTGGAGAGACGGGTGGGGAAGGGGCATGCAGTCTTACCAGTTTTTGGCATGTCAGTTAGAACATAGAATTGCTCTAGATTGCCAGCTTTATCCTCTACAAAATCACTACTATAGAATCGGCATCCATTCCCATTATTGCGAAGTGTCGCATAACCAACACAGGAACAATCACTCCAGCATCGATCCATGCAATCAAATAAATTGACGCTTAAGTTCTCATCCAAATGAAGTGACGATGAAATAAAATAACCCCTACGCTGCTCAAACTTTTGACTGCTAGTTCTGCAATTGGGTGAATTCTACTGCACACACCCTTGAGCGGAGGAATAACCAAAACACATGATACTGCTGACAAACGAATGGTTTGGAAAATCAGTAAGTTGCCCATCTGAGGTCAAGACCAACCTCGAAATACGCATACCCGGAGCAGAATAACTGAAATAGCTCTCATTCTTATTAGAGACATAACTAAAATGGTAATAATCAGCGTTAAAAGACATAAAAACATTCACAGAGTTGGACCTGCTACTGCTCCCTATCCCACTAAGCCAATACGTATCCCCTCGGTGTCTCATGATCAACCGTGTTGTTCCGTTTGTTGTAAGGTTCCATTCTAGAGAAAAGCCTCCGGCTGAAGGGATTTGGCTTGTTAACCATGAAGTAAGTGCCCATTCTTGCCCTTTTTTGTAGTTGATGCCAAGTTTCATCCCAGGCAGAAGTGTGTTTGTCGGATAATCAAAGCTTTCCCATAACATCCTCTTGGTAGATCCATCAGGATTCAACTCTTTCACCACGAAGTTGCCCGAGTTCTCGAGAGTAGCAATCGAGTTTGGTGCTGTTTTGTTAGCATTCAATGGAATTGGACTCCCTCCATCGTGCAGAATCTTCAACAGGCCATCTGCATCCATAGTCAGATTTCCTTTACCAACTGAAATAGGTTTGTCTCGGTTTGCAACCCATACCCGGGAGTTGAAGGTATCATTTGTGAACCATATTCCCAAGTAACCACGATCCGGACTGCTGATGGTGAAAAAGCCAAGCCCAAATCTCCCATCTGCTGAAACCAACTGCTGCGAGTAACCAAGAACTTCGCCAGGTTTGATGGCATCATTCTGTGCATGAGAAAGTTGTGACCCTCCAAGGTACCAACATGACAAGATGAAGAGAAATATTGCAGGTAGAAGGGAATTCGGGCTAGCCATTGTAGGAATAGATTTCGTTTTGGTCCAAATCCTGCTGCTTAATGATATTCGTTGGTCGAGGGAAGAAGAATTAATTGCAGTGCTGTTTCGCGCCTCCGTAGATGTCAACTTATTTGAACGTGTCTACTTATTTAAATATGCTTTGCATTTTCTGCACCGGTAGGAATTTACAAATTACAATAACTTAATACGCACAATGACGTTCCAAGCTACTTATTTGAACATGTCTACTTATTTGAATAATTACATGATTATCATGCATTAATAATTAATTGTCTTAAATTTCTGTCATTCTAAAATGTAAAAATAAAAAATAAATAAAAAATCTTTTCCCACTCCCTCAATATATACTATTGACCACCAGATCGATCATGACGGAGACCTTACTCGGCGTCTTGAGTCTTGACCCATCAGTCTGCTAATATAATCTCAACGTCTTTGATCCTGAAAAGCTTGGACATTACTATATATCTATCTTTTTGTTTGTTTGAATCATGTACAGTTACTTTGTCCTTCTGTCTGGCTCTGGTTCTTTCTATTCTAGTTTCTTATTTTTTTTTCGATGTTTCAATAAACATCAAAATTAAGGTGTAAAGTAGAGAAGCTAAGAGCTAGACGAGGAAACTAAAGAGGTAACCAATAGTCATTACTAATAAGAACAAAGAAATCCTAGAAATGAATAAAGACGATTTCGTATATATCACGTGAGAGTCTGGAAGCCAGAGGCTTAATAAGTCCACTGTACAAGTATTTATACAACTGAAAATGATCTAACCTAATTACAAGTAAAAAGACTAAATAGCCCTAAAGAAGGAGAAAGACTAAAATATCCTAAATAACCTAAATACAACACAGAATATAAGGTTACATAATTGTATATGTACAAAAGAATTAATTTACAATAAATATAATTACTTTACAATTTAATAATTACTTACATTAGTGAAAAAGTGATAAAATGGTCGAAGAGATAAATAGTGAGGAAGGCAAATGCCAAATAACGAAAAACTAATAATCTCGTCTTCAAAACATTTTTTAAGATTTGTGTCAATTGGTTGATATGACATATATAATAAGAGCAATATACATATGCATACATATATATATATATATATATAAATATGTGATGATTACTACATTCTTACTATCCATTTACTACTTATAGTGTATTTGAATTTTTTTTATTATTTTCTTTTAAATATTTTTTTAATATCCTTAATCATTAAAAAAAATTAAAAAAATATATAATTTTACAAATAGTCACTTCCTCTGCTCGAAGTCCCGCTTCACCGTTTTCCCCACTTCCTCCGTGGCTTATTTTTGGCTCTGTCTTCTTCTTTCTATCGCGTTTTTATTTGCCAGCTTTCTGATTACTTGTTCATCAAATATACGTCTACTATATATTTGGTTAATTGCTAAAGAATCTTTCATCAGGTTGGCCAAAACTGTGAATGTAAATGATGCCGTTTAAATTTTATTTGTCCGGAAGATCATGCCAGTTCAAGCTTTAATATGCATTCTTTCATTCATGTCTAGCGTAATAGACTCCTGACATGCTTTGTAATGCTGAAGACCACTAGCTAAGAATGAACGAATTCTTTGCTCTCATGGATCATCTTTATTTTTTGCTTGCAGGCACGGCAAGTTCATCCAGATAAAAACCCAGATGATCCTCTTGCGGCACAGAATTTTCAGGTAAGATTTTCCTTCTTGCTTATTGAATATTGTATTCTACTACAAATGCTTAAAGTAAGTTGTATTTTGTATTTTACCTAGAAGATACAAAAGCTCCTGTTTCAGTAGCCTACTGTCCAGGATCGATATTCCAAACTTCCTTGGTTTCTTCCCAAGTCCAATATGTATTTTTTGATCCATTTGGCTGTCACTCTCAAATTTCTTCATTTATTTATAGGGAATTTAATATCATTATTATTATTTCTATATAATTGAGCCTATCCTTTTTTTTTTTCTAATTGTGACCAGAGCCCTCCCTTCTACATGCATATTCAACATGGAGATAATAACTGGCCACTAATCTACTAAGAACATTAGGAATGATACTTTTGCATTCTGAAAATTTTGAGGAACAGTGCTAATTCCCATGTTTCGTCTTCTCTCATATGGTTCCAAACCATTGGAAATATTTATATGTATATATTTCTTTCATTAATTTGGATTCAGGTTTTGGGTGAGGGTTACAAGTATTGAGGAATCCAGCCCAACGAGAAGCATATGACACTTTTGGAAAATCAGGAATCTCGACGTTAGTTTTTTGTTCTTAATTTATCAATAGATGTATTTCAAGAGTGATGGTGTGTGTCTTCTTGTACTATATGTAGGTAGAATGGAATAAAATTGTTGCCAAATTTGATTTGAAGATTCTTTTCTTATACATTGCATGGTTCCCTAATATTGCTGTGAAGCAATTATCGATCCTGCAGCTATCTTTGCGATGCTTTTTGGCAGTGAGCTTTTTGAGGAATATATAGGTCAGCTTGTGATAGCATTAATGGCTTCACTAGACATATTTACAGAAGGGGAACAGTTTGACACTAAAAAGCTGCAAGAAAAAATGAGGGTATGAGTTTACAATGCCTCATCAATTCGAGCTTTTTGTTATTATTTTATATTATCTTGTACTGGACCCCATGTACTCATTTATTTGTACCATTGCTAGGGTCTTGTGTTGTTTCTGTTGTGAGAACATGAAGTTGGGTGTTTAATCATGATGGAAATAAAAATGCTTAAGTAAAAAGAAGGGAAAGGGAAATATATGACTGCTGCTTGGGAACTTTACAAAACCCAACCAATCCCAACCACCTGGCTCTGTAATGGTGAGTGATCTATTAAATTTAGATCTTGGTACTTACAATAGTTTTTTGCATCCCATTTTCTCCAATGAAAAGTGGTGTATATCTTGGCTTTAGATGCTCCAATCAAATTAAAATATTTGAGTCATATTGTGAAATACAAAGCCATGATAGTCCAGTTCACTTGGTTTCTTCAAATTCTTTTATTTCCAGCTTAAAAACTGTTTATTCCCGGAAGTGTTCTATGTCATTCAATTGTATAAACTGAAACTTGTATGAATGTCATGGCTTTTGCTATTTGGATTTTAATTCCTATAAACTATTATTAACTAAAAGTAATTGTAAAGCTCCTAAAACTTTTGATGTACTTGAATGAGAACTTCTACCACTTTGATTTTGTTTTTTCTTTTTTGGTGATTTTTTGCATTGAGTTTCATTTGCAAGTTTTGCTTCAAATTCAGTGCTTAATCTGACGCAAAGTTCATAACCTTGTGCCCAATGGTTATCAATATCATAGAAAAAATTTCTGGAATTGAACTTATCTCATCCATGGATTTATATTGAATATGACCTAGCCTTTGTGATGGCATATTGAATTTGCAAGGTATCCTTCGGTCAACTGAGCAAGGAGAAATGGTACCGGCAAAGTTTGGGCTACCACCGAAAGCGGTCAGACAGTTGGAGATATACACCACAGCTGTTCTGCTTGCAACCCTACGTCCTCCACACCCACCTTGAGAAGAACAATGCATAAATCTTATTGAGGAGATCTCAAAAATCAACTGTCAGAATTATCGAAGTGTTGTCAATGAATTAAACTCAAACGATTAATCTTTTTGTAATACAATGATAAACTAGCTAATATTATGATAAAAAAAAAAATTAAATGAAGGGATGTAACATGATTATAAAAATGAATTCTAGGTATGTACGTAATTTTCAAATTAATATGTACTTGTGACGCTTTGCCTGATCACAATATATATGCATCTTACACGACTTAATTCATGATGATCATGAAGAGATGTCATGCATTTGCATGGTCTGCCACAAGCCAGCCAGCATTTTGAACTAATCTTTTTGTTAAACTTGTATTAAACAAATTTAGCAAAATGATCAATTTGTAAAATTTGTATTAAACTATGTTGTATTTTGAACTAATTCTTTCGTTTTCTAATCTATCCAAACATGTAATTATTATACTTTATTACCATATTATTATTTGAAGATATTTGTTAAAATTTGTTAGATAATTTATTAATCATTTTTCTTTTGTAAAAAATCATATAATATTTGTAAAAAATCTAAACTACGCAAACGTCCCTTGGACGTTGCTCTATAACTAGTATATATATATATAATATATTTACATTTGTACAGTATATACAAGCCCCCCACACTGACTTTAATGCGCTTATGTGCCTTTTTTTATTCCTTTTTTATTCAATTTGTGTAAAAAGAAAAGAGGGTTTTCTAAAAGAAAATTCTACTAATCATCCCCTACACTACACAAGGAACATTTTCCACTCTCTTCTTGACCCTTAATGTATTAGTAGTTCCTACAACTCTGTCTCCCTGTTTTTTATCTAGTAGACAATGAACGAGTCAAGAAGGAAACTCCAGCTGCACAATACTCAATCAACATAACCATTTCGAGACACGTTTAGAGCCAAATGAATATCAAGAAACCAATACAGATTTTACCATAAATAAAAATTCAAGAAAGATGCCAATTGTATATCTCTGATGCATGCTACCCACGCTACAACAATTTGCATAAACAAATCGCCCCTTCTTCTTTTCTTCTGATAAACAATCACATGAACAAAATTCTTATTGCACATAACAAGCTCCAAAAGGGTCTTACTAGAACACAGGAAACTTTTCTTTCACACTATAATGTATCTCATAGGTTGATGTTTCCATCCTCACCGGGGATCCATCTCGGAAATGGTTATAGTGGCTGAAGCCGTACTTTCTTTTTCTCCGCCGAGTAAACCTGCCTCCGTCAACTGTCTTTGAGTGGAAAATGCTGCTTGCTTTGGAATAGGAAGAGGATGAGATTCATTGGTAAGCATAGAAATAACATCAGACATGGTAGGCCTATCCACTGCAAACTCTTGTACGCACAAGAGACCCACATGGATGCATCTTAAGATTTGGTGCTCAGAATGGGATTCAACCAGAGTTGAGTCCATTAGCTCCAAGCCTTTACCTTCTCTCCATAATTCCCAAGCCTGTAACCAACCCGTGTTTCACAGCTTAAATACAGTTCAATTTGATTATTTGTGACCCTTGGGTACACAGGAAGCATAAAGATAGCATACGATGTAAAATTTTAAGGAATAGCAACTTATATACAAGACCACTTTGATCATTTTATTTAGAGTAAAAAACAAAGCAAGAAAGGAAAAATTGAGGCTTAGCGTCCTTACATATCCCACTAAGCTCAGGTGATGTTCAGGATTATAAATGCCACTGCTCTTCTGCCCGCTCACAATCTCCAACATCAGAACTCCAAAACTGTACACATCTGACTTCTCTGAAAAATTACCTTCCATGGCATACTCCGGTGACATATAACCACTACAACAACAAAAAATCGATGAGAATTCAGCCTTAGAGGATAAAGTGCTGACACACAAAATTGTACGTATTTACTTACTATGTTCCCACTACTCTCTGTGTAATAGCGTCAGCAGCATTCCGCCCAAAAACTCTGGCCATGCCAAAATCTGATATTTTGGGGTTCATATCGTTATCAAGCAGGATGTTGCTCGCTTTCAAATCTCTATGAATAATTCTTAGTCTAGAATATCTATGCAAATAAAGAAGCCCTTGAGCAATGCCTTCAATGATGTTACAACGTCGCTTCCAATCCAAAAGCTCCCTTTTCTCTGGATCTATAAAATTTTGTACCGACAATCAATACACACTAGAGAGACAATTAAAAGACAAACTGAACCAAAGAAAAAGATAAGAACATGGCGAACCAAAAAGAAAGAAGTCCAAGCTTTTATTGGGCATATATTCATAAATCAACATCTTTTCATCTCCTTTAACACAAAAACCCAAAAGTCTAACGAGATTCATGTGTTGGAGTTTTGCAATGAGTATAAGCTCATTCTTGAACTCCACCAATCCTTGTCCGGAACTCCTTGAAAGTCTCTTAACAGCTATCTCTTGCCCCTCAGGTAATTTTCCCTAAATTAATATGAGGATAAACTTTGTTAGAATAAAAGTTAAATAATTAAATACACTTCTTGTGATCAGCTTAAACTTGCAAGGATAATTGATTATTTGTACCAAAACAAAGGTTCTGAGTTCAAATGTTGATTCCCATACATTTCACTAAATTGAAGAGTTTAAGATTTCGAGACAAATTGGTAATTTATCAAGCTCTACACTAGTTAGAAAATATATAATGGGTCGACAAAGCCTTACTTTGTATACAGGACCAAAGCCACCTTGTCCTAGTTTATTTTCGGTGCTAAAATTGTCCGTAGCAGCGACTATGGAAGGAAAACTGAATACTTTCACATCATGACCTTTCTTCCCATCAGTGCTAGCCTCATTTGTGTCTTCAAATAGTAAAGCAAGTTCCTGATTGCTTTCTTGATCTCCTGTAGCAGAATTGATTCATATATAGTTAAATCTGGCTTTATATATGAATTAAATCATATTCTTTCAGCAGCTAAAATACTTACGTCGTAGTTTTTTCTTCCTCCAAAAGCATAAGCATCCAAAGATCACTACCGCAAGAGCAGCCACTACCGCTATAATGATCCATATCCACCATCTTTTTGCTAAAAAGAAACAAAAGTCTCATCTCATTAATTCACTGGTCTGTTGTTCAGTCCCGNGGGTGGTGGGGTGTTTGGGGAGAGAGGGTCTTACTAGTTTTTGGCGTAATAAGAGCATAGATTGGTTGAGCATTGATGCCGTTTTCCACAAATTGACCGCTGTATAATAGGCATCCAGTTCCATTTGCTGAACTTGTTTCAAAACCAGCGCAGGAACAATTGCTCCAGCATTTAGTCCAGCAATCACTAAAACTGGTGTTCCAATTGTTATCCCATTGATACACTCCTCCTGGAAATCGACCCGTTCGCTGTTCAAATTTTTGACTGCTAGTCCTGCAGGCGGTTGAATTCTGCTGCACACAACCGGGTTCCGTGGAGTAACCGAAACACATACCACTTCTCACATAAATAGCTTTTGGATTATCCGTAAGCGTCCCATCTGAGCTCAAGACGAGCCTCGAAATTCTCCCGACAGGAACAGAATAACGGAAGTAACTCTCATTCTCATTAAAAATATAGCTAAAATTGTAGTAGACATTATCTAAAGTCATCAGATCACCAATATTCTTAAACGTGGATTCACTCCCAACCCCGCTGAGCCAGTACATATTCCCTCTGTGTTTCATTACCAATTGTCCCGTCCCGTTGACAGGACTCCATTCGAGAGAAAAGCCTCCGGGGGCGGCGACTTGTTCGGATAGCCACGAAGTAAGTTTCCATTCTTTCCCTGCTTTACGGTCTATGCCTAATTTCATACCAGGCAGAAGTGTGTCTGTCGGATAATCAAAGCTCTCCCATAAGACCCTTTTGGTAGACCCATCAGGATTCAACTCTTTCAAGATGAAGTTTCCCGAATTATCTAGAGTAGCGATTGAGTTTGGTGCTGTATGTTTAGAATTCAACGGAATTAGACTCCCTCCATTATTCACATTAATTCTCAATTGGCCGTCTGCCTCCATTGTGAGATTTGCTGTACTGACAGATATAGGCCAGTCTCGGTTCGCAACCCATAATTTGGTGTTGTAGTCATCATCGGAGTACCATATTCCCAAATAGCCGACATCCGAAACTTCCAGACTGCTGAGGGTGAAAAAGCCTAGTCGAAATCTCCCATCAGCCGAAACCAACTGGTCCGGGTAACGAAGCGCCTCGCCAGGTTTGAGGGTGGAGTTCGTCTGTGCATGAGAAAGTTGTTCCTCCCCAAGGCACCACCATGACAAAATGAAGAGAAGCTCCGGAGTCAGAAGGGATTTCAGGCTAGCCATGTTTTCGGAATAGATTTTTTTGTATAGAAAAACAAATAAATAATTGATAAATAATTCCATTCATCTTAAAAAGTTTAATAAGGTGTTCTTCCTCATCTTCCTTCTTCTTTTTTTTATTATTTTTATTATTATTATTATTATTTATACTGTTCCCATATCAAACTTTTCTTTTTATTATTTTTATT
>QEOT01006416.1:47747-67088 GCA_003123785.1 Pterocarya stenoptera | reverse complement strand
TTACTGTTTAATGTCAGAATTTAACTATTTAATGTCATATTTTAATAAAAACATCTTCAGAATCTTTTACAATTTATCTATACTCTACATTTTATATATTTTTTTTAATTTTTTTTATTAAATATTTTTTACATGAATAGTAAATAGAAAATTTGAAATAATTTAAAAAGAATAAAATTAAAAAAAAATTAAAAAAATTAAAAAAATTAAAAATTTAAAAAAATATAGAATATAAAATTAATGAAAATTGTGTAGCAAAATCCTATTTTAATTACATCCGTTGAAAACTTAGAGATGAGATATATATATATATATAGGTTTCACCATTTGGATGTATAAAATATCTCAACCGTACAGCCCATATGAGATGATTTGTATCGTATCCAACCCAATCCTGAATTTCAACATAAATCGTATAAAATTATTTAAGACGTGAGAACGCATACAATCCAATATGACAAAATGAAATAAGAGAGAATATGTTGGCTGCCACGCGACGTTACAGGAGTGCAAGAATGCAAATGATCATTGGCAGCAAATCAATCCACTTTATGTTAAATTTTTTACTATATTATTATTTGTTTTGAATTGTGATATTGAAGAAGGGATTGCTGGTCTCTTTAAAAATCATCTCAAAATAATAAGTAACAGTGCACCTGTTACTTTCACCACTATCAACAATGGTTTTATTGTTCGTAATTTTTTACGAACAGCTAATTTTTATCTTTTAAGATAGCATTCTCTTTATATAATATGAGTGAAGATTAATAAATTAATCGTAAATTTTTTTTTTTTTATCTATCACTTTATACTATTATTATTATTCTAAAGTGTTTGTTGAAGAATCTCACCCTCCTCTTATATTATCTTCTCTAATAAAACTTACTTGCTTGATTAGAAAAAAATAATAATAATAAAAGTGACTAACCAAAATAATAAAAGGGAAATAAGAATGGTGTTGGTTGTAATTTCACATGACCCAAGAATGTGGTTTGTTCACGAATCCTGAACAACGATCCATCGGTCGGATCCCACTACAGAAAACGCCAAAATGTATTACCAAGGTTCATGAGTTGGGATAAAGTGCGCACCTCCTACTGGTGCACATACCACTCTCCAAGCCATCACTCTGCTATCGTGCGCTCTCTCTTTCCATGGCGATCTCTCTACAACTCTGCCGTATCCCCACTCGTACGGAACTCTTCTCGCCGGAGAGCCTCAGCCGACCCCGAGCTCTTAATTCCAGGAGGCCTCTCTCCGTCCGGTGCGCCGGGGATTCTTCCTCTACGTCTTCGCCTTCTTCAGTGTCGGCGGACTCCGACTTCGACGCGAAGGTGTTCAGGAAGAACTTGACGAGGAGCAAAAATTATAATCGGAAAGGCTTCGGTCACAAGGAGGAGACTCTGGAACTCATGAACCGCGAGTACACCAGTGAGTTTCTTTTTTCTTTGATGAAATTGAGCTCCAAAGATCCTGCTTCCCCAGAAAACAATTATCAAAAGAATAAGAAAATGAAAATCTAACCTTTTAACTATTCTCCTGTTTGGTTACGTGAAAAAAAAAAGGGGACAATTTTCAAATGAATGTAGTTACGTGCGACACCCGATTTTTTCGCCGCAAATTCGAACGAGGAAAGTAATCAGTACTTGGCTTCTTTCTTTTATTCACTTATTTTGGTTTCTCCTCAGCCAAACGGAGCTTTTGTTTTGCTTTTACCATTTTTTGTTTTGTTCTTGAACTCTAGTCTAAATTTAATAGCCAATCATGTGGTCCCTTTATATAGACATACAGTCCTTGTATGATTTTGTTCGTAGATAAATGTGGCTTTTAAATACGTTGTTACTTTTTGGTGCTTTGATTGGTGTTTTTTGTTTGTGGAAATTTCAGGTGACATCATAAAGACTTTGAAGGAAAATGGAAATGAGTATACATGGGGAAATGTTACCGTGAAACTGGCGGAAGCTTACGGTTTTTGCTGGGGCGTTGAGCGGGCTGTCCAAATTGCTTATGAAGCTAGANGCGGAAGCTTACGGTTTTTGCTGGGGCGTTGAGCGGGCTGTCCAAATTGCTTATGAAGCTAGAAAACAGTTTCCAGATGAGAAGATCTGGATTACCAATGAAATCATTCACAACCCAACTGTTAATAAGGTCTCCAAATTTACAACCAAAGTTTACAGTGACTTGATTTTGAAAGGAACCTTCTGAACTTGTATCAATCATATATTCTTACTATTTGTTGCAGCGGTTAGAGGAGATGGAGGTGCAGAATATTCCCGTTGAGGAAGGGAAGAAGCACTTTGAAGTTGTAAATAAGGGTGATGTTGTGATTTTGCCTGCTTTTGGAGCTGCAGTGGATGAGATGTTGGCTTTGAGTGATAAAAATGTACAAATTGTCGATACAACTTGCCCATGGGTGTCTAAGGTACCTTTTGCAGAAATTGGCTGCTTGTTTCGCGAGTCCATTTTTCTTTTCAAAATGATTCATTTGTTTTTTTATTCATATGATATCTTTTAAAGTTTGTGTGAAGGTATGGAATACTGTCGAGAAGCACAAGAAAGGAGATTACACCTCAATCATTCATGGAAAATATGCTCATGAAGAAACTGTAGCAACTGCATCTTTTGCAGGAAAGTATATTATCGTCAAGAGTATGGCAGAGGTATGTCCTAGATGCACCTAATACCTTCTTCTTCCTTTTGGCAATGGTTCGTTGATTTTGGTGTACAAGCTCTTTTGAATAAATGAACTTCTGAACGAATGCAGGCAACGTATGTTTGTGACTACATCCTTGGAGGTGAACTTAATGGATCTAGCTTAACCAAAGAGGAGTTTCTAGAGGTACGGGTTGTTGTTGCTCGTTTAAAGCTTCACTGTCTAGTATTTTTGGTGTAATGCAACGAATTAGAGGTGATAATTGGCTTGCCTGCAGAAATTTAAATATGCAGTTTCAAAGGGGTTTGATCCAGATGTTGACCTGCTAAAAGTTGGCATTGCAAATCAAACAACAATGCTAGAGATTGGTTAGTTTTGCTATTTCAGGTTTATTTTTAGAAGAAGGAACTATTTGTGATATTTATAAAAATCTCCACTTACCCAATAGAATATGTCATACAATTTCACAGGAAAATTAGTAGAGAGGACAATGATGCGCAAGTATGGAGTGGAAAACATTAATGAGCACTTCATAAGCTTCAATACCATTTGTGATGCCACTCAAGTAAGTTTCTTTACCCTAGTGTCATGGTTTTGCTTTCTTTACATCATCTCCATCTACTCCCCATCCCGCCTTGTTAGCTATACTATAATACAATAAAGGAAGAGAAAAAATATTTCTTCCAATCCCCATTAGCCACTCACCAGTCACGACCAACCGACTGACATGAGTAACATCCCCATATTTCATTTGCAGGAGCGCCAAGATGCAATGTATAAGCTGGTAGATGAAAAGCTAGATCTTATGTTGGTGATTGGTGGGTGGAACTCAAGCAATACCTCACACCTGCAAGAGATTGCAGAGGCCCGTGGAATCCCCTCATATTGGATTGATAGCGAGCAGAGAATAGGTCCTGGGAAAAAAATCTCATTTAAGCTGAATGTAAGTGCCAATGGATAGAGTTCGATTATTTTTTACTGATTTTGGATTCCGAATCTTTTCTTGTTTTACTTCTTCTTTTTTGTTCTTTCATTTTCTTATAAATAATTTGTCTTCGAATTATCTTACCATAAATTTGTGATAGCATGGGGAGTTGGTTGAGAAGGAAAACTGGCTGCCAGAGGGTCCCATAACAATTGGTGTAACATCTGGTGCCTCTACTCCGGATAAGGTAATTTCTTTTTTTTTTAACAGGCAAATGGTGTTCTGAAGCTAGAAATCCCATTTTGAGCTAGGTCAACTTGCATTACTGCTGTGCCAAATTTTTAATGCTATCGGATATAGAAGTGACAATCTTTGTGTCATTTTGGATTAACTAGGTTGTGGAGGATGTCCTTGTCAAGGTATTCGACATCAAGCGTGAAGAGGCCTTGCAACTAGTGTAAATTAGGTTGGTCCAGATTTAAACATCAGCCGGAGAGTATTGTTGTTACAACACACAACTAAAGAGATGTATAAATAAAGGATCAATGTTATAAGGCCCTGTTGTACCCGATAACATTATAATTTTTACGTTGGGGTTGAAATGTTCAGAGCTTCTCAATTGATGATATAAACCTAGTGCTCCAGTGTGGCAGCATCAGGTTCTGAAGTTTTGAATTATGTACATAATTTGTAGATGTTGTCTTTAAGATCACCCTTTGAAGATATCCTGGGAAGGGAATGCAGGGGCAGGGGCATTCATTGGTGAGAGAAGCGAAACTCTGCTGGCTTGCTTTGTTTTTCGAAACATATCTATGAAGAATATTACCCTTTTTGTGGATTTCTAACTATTTTCAGTCCTTTTTGGTCTGGGTATCCCCTCTTAATCATGGTACTGGTGTATAATACAATGTATAGTGTACATTAATCATGAAAATGTCCGGTATGTTTTACAATTTTCTAAACTAAACACTCTGTAGATCCACACTATTATTGAGCATTTAGGAATGTGAGGTGGATAAATCGTCTATATCTAAAAAATTGTGTAAAATATTTAGATGGAAAAAATAGGAAGTTTTGATGCGTCTCGCTCAATAACACGTTATTCCTGTAACCAAAAAAGGGATGGAGAATTCTTCCTTTCAGGTCAGGAGACATTTGGTCATTTAACAAACAGAGCTGTCCGCCAGAAACGAGAGAGGGCGAGAGAGAGTCACTCTCGATCCATCTCCATGCGGCCACTAGGAACCAGGAAACGCTGCGAAGCCAACCAACACCTGAAACTAGAAGAAGAGCCAAACCCAGCTGGATCTTTCCTCCAATGCTTCGAGCTAGTCCTCCCATGGCTAACCCCACAAGAACTATCCAATGTTTCTCTGACCTCCAAATCCCTATATCACATCTCTAAATCTATCACTCTCCGCCGATCCTCCGACGCTTCCAGATCCTTCGAGAACCTCCCCATCCCATTCCGCAACACCGTTGATAATCACCCTTATGCCTACTTCATCTACACCGCTTCACAGATGCTCCCTTCATTTTCATTGCAATTCCAGCGCCAAGCTTGGGGCTTGGGGTTTACTGCTAGACCCAACAACTCGATCTGTCGACTCCCTGTGGAAGGGCTGGTCTTGGTAGACGATTCGGGTAAGAGTGTATCCGGGTGTGATTGCAAGAAGTGTGACGACCAAGTTGGGTGTCCATGTATTGATTTCAATGGGTTGGATGTGTCGAGCGAGTGCGGACCGAGTTGCGACTGCGGGTTGGAGTGTGGGAATCGGTCGACTCAGAGAGGGGTTTCTTTGCGCTTGAAGATCGTGAGGGATAGGAGAAAAGGCTGGGGTTTGTATGCTGACCAATTCATCGAGGAAGGCCGGTTTGTATGCGAGTATGCGGGTGAAGTTTTGACTACCAAAGAGGCGACCAATCGGCAACAAAAGTATGATGGACTCGCATCATCATCAAGTGGCCATTTTACTTCTGCTCTCTTGGTTTTGAGAGAGCATCTTCCATCTGGAAAGGCATGTCTGAGAATTAACATCGATGCCACGAGCGTAGGAAATGTTGCACGATTCATCAACCATTCATGTGATGGTGGCAATTTATCCACAAAACTGGTGAGAAGCTCGGGATCTTTGCTGCCCCGCCTTTGCTTCTTTTCTTCAAGAGAAATACAAGAAAATGAAGAGCTTACTTTTAGCTATGGTGAAATCAGGCTAAGGTCTAATGGTTTGCAGTGTTTTTGCGGTAGCTCTTGTTGCTTTGGAACATTGCCTTCCGAACAAACTTAAATCATTAGTTACTTTTCACTGAAAGTTTGTTTCTTTTTATGCTGAAAGGTCTCCCAGTGACCCAATGACCTGGTTGGAATTGCCCATTTGGTTCTTTTTTTTCCCCTGTTTTGTATTTTATTCAGACCCTCGAGGATTGATTAAGGGATGGAGAAAATTTTGCTTTTATGTGGCACAAGATTCTAAGATGTAAATCGTTATATCCTGATGAAAAGATGCATGCTTGCATGCAGATTGTTTTGGCATCTCAAAAAAATATATAAAAACCTGGCAGCGAAAGACTGGTACAAAATCTTGTGACTTGGGGCCTTGGATCCTGGCTAATGTCACTTTAAAATATAACTTCTTACAATTATTCAAGGATGTCGGTTACAAAGAGTCCGAGAGATTATCATCAGGAAAATAAATAATAATTCAAATTACAAGATCGATAAATATTCAGTTTGTTTATTAGCTTTCTGTATACCTCTACCTCAGCCCCTGCTTGCATTTGCTTTTATTTATCCACAGCATTCGTAGCCTCTGTTTGCGTTTACTGCTCATCTTTATCTTCCTCCCTTTGTTGTTTTTGCTTAGTTCTATCCAAATCCACTGTATTTTCTTCAATGATAACCTAGCCACTAATTCTGTCAGCTTCCTTGGAAAGAGATGACTCAACTATTTCAGGAACCTGATCAAGCAAGCGATTCATCTCCTCTGGAAATTCAGCCTTTGCCCGATTAGTTTTTCCTCCAACAATAACGGTTGTTCCATCTTGTACGGCCCAAACCTTTTGGGAAGAAAATATAATCACATGAGCGAGCATAAATAAACTGGAAGCCATTGTTGAATCTACAAGTTCTTAGTTAATAAGCATTTGTGCATCTTTACATTAGAAAAGTTACAATGCAGGGCATATGATTTATTTGTGTTTGTTACCATTTTAAGTCCAGACCTGCATTCCAACATTGGTTTAGTACTAAAGGCATCGTTTTCAGATGTAAAGTGAATGCAAATAATATGCATGGCCAGCTCAACATGACCAGATATAACATCATTAAGAACCTAAACAGAAACTATTGAGGGTTGTGATTACATGCAGAGCCAATCTCTATCGAGTAAACATAAATTTTACCTGTGAATGAGATAGATAGCTGATGCAAGTCGTGAGCATTAGAGCACCGAATCCAGCATAAACAATTGGCACCCCAGGGTCAGTCTGAGATGAAACCACAAATAGTTATAACACAAACAAAAAAAAGCAGTCAAGGAAAATCCAACGTGGTTTAGTACCAGAGTTATTTTGAGCCATCACCTTCAACTCAAGGCCACTGCTGCCAATGGCATCTACGATAATAATTCTTGTACCATCTATGTCAATTGGGAGCTTCGAGCTTGGGCGTCGAACTCCAGAAAATTTTCCTTCCTGATCGTATAGTACAATGGATTGTAGATCACGAGCAAGCATTGATCTGGATTTCCAGTGAAAAGGGGAATAAAGAAATTAGACTGGAGGGAAATACTGAAAAAGGAAAAAAGCATGGCTCTGCTCACAATGTTCATGCATTCCCTTAACGTTGGAAGGATTAGCATATTCATTAATAGAGAAATACATACATTCCCTTTACATTAGGAGATTCAGAATCTCCTACTGGTAAGAAGGTCCCATAAAGCTTCTTGTCTCCATTGACCTTTAGAGGTGCCATAGCCAGATTAAAAGGTCCTTCATCATCCTTGAGTATTTGGAGTGCAGAAATACTCCAATCTGTCTGGTATATAGTAAACCCGCCATACCTTAAAGGGTCATTTACGCTAATGGTTTTCCTCGTTACCTCTTTCCCATCAAGATCAAACAGTGAAAGATCAGTGTGAAACTGTGACACCTATAAAGCCAGAGAAAATAAATCATAGAGAGAGGAGATGTCATCACTACAAGATTGCTTAAGGAACATTATACATACTACATAATAAAGCTTTAAGGCTCGATCACAATAAGAGTGATGAATGCCCACTAACCCACATCCTTTGCGTTAAAGACATTCTGGAAATTCCCACTGAAATACATAGTGATTGTAAAAACAACAGATAATCACTTATGGGAGATCTCCAGGAAGCCTTTGATCAAATGATTTATACGAGGAATTATTAAAACTTGCAGCAGGTTATTTTCCCCTGTATGGATTATCACTGATGCAAAACAAAATTGATATCTACCTCTCCACTGTCATAGTAATCCATGTAGAATCTGTTGACATGAACCTCAGTATTGAAAGCTTCGGTTGGAGTAGACAGAAACCCACTTGGGCCTAAGACATCTCCAACAACAAAATTCAGCCCCTGCGGAACTGTGACTGAACCTCTGAAGCTCCCAGTTGCACTAAGAGTTCCACCAGCCATTATCAGCAGCATTGCTAAATGTACTCCAATAGGGGCAAATCGACCAGCAAGCCCCTTAAAGGCATATAAGGACGGTCCTTTCAAGAAAACCTACAGCAACCAAACATTGGATTGTATGCAAGGTATTGCAAATAAAAGGTATTCTAGAACTTCACATCCTGTCCTGGTAAATGCAAGTCTACCAAAAAGAACATGCATGAACTCTTGTATCTACACACAATGGGGATGAATGTATGGAATAGAATAACTTGCACCAGAATTAAAAGCAAAAGTGAACAAGATTAAGGAAACGAACCAACCAATCATAAGAGTATTACCTCATATCCTGATCCCATCAGAAGAACACCTATATCTTGAACTGTTGCTCGGGGCAGAATGTCTGAGTATTCCTGCTTGCGGATAGCCTCGGCCGAGTCCAAAAAATTCCATCTGCATATTTCAATGAAGTTTCGAGATTGAAAAAGTGTCCCCATTCCTAGCCAAAGAGGATACAACTATGAGAATTTGATTCAATCAGACCTTCTTGCAATCTTAACCAGGGGGATCTGTGTTGTGTAAGTGCAGGCCATGAGTGACGCACCCAGCAGAGCCAATGTTCCAAGAAAAATGGGAGACGAGTACATGTGGTCAAACCCAAGGGTGAGAATCCATCTCCAAGTGAAAAATCCCAATACAGGACTGTCTTCAGGGAACCTTTGAAAGTAGAAGCCTGGAGCTTCACCTTGATCAATAACAGTACCTGCAGAAGCATTGGATACAGACAAGACCCGTTTTTAACTATAATGCATCAGGTCACTATTTCAGATAATACTAGCAAGTAGCAATATAAGAAGCCAAAGCAATATGATAAAGGGGCCATCTCTTTTTGCCCTAAAATATCATTTGCAAAAGCCAAGGCATTTTAAAGGTTTGTGTACACATGAAGCTGGAAAGTATGAAAGCATGTAGTTTCTGGTCATGTACCAAATTTACAGTCACAAAATGCAACATTTACGCAATCGTCAATTTATATAGACACCAAGTTTACAGTCACAAAATGGCATCCTTCAAGCGATCATCAATTTATATAGACAAAAATTGAAGGAAATGGAAGAATTTTTCTAAGCTTTTAACCACAGTGTATATACCCTAACCGTACTCAATTTCCTAAAATAGAAAAAATGGAATCAAAAGAAGAAGAAGAAGATTTAGACACACAACATACCCAGGGCCATTAGCCCCGCGACAGTGGACATTTCTCCAATAGCCAAAGGCAGATTAGACAAAATCGCCAGAACCTTTCTGGGAAACTTCTTCACCAACCCCATCACACCACCTCCACGCCCTAACTTTACTGGAGCCTTCCCATTTCCGGTACCTTTACCGCCTTCCTCTCCCAGCGGCGGCGCCACCTCAGATAGCACAATCTTCTTGGATATGCTCTTGTCATTGTTCGTGATATCTTGAGGGGTCTTCAGCTTGCAAGTGAAGGTGAATGAGAAATTTCTTGAACGGTGGAGACTCCGAGTTTTGACACCGCATGGAATAAGTTGGGGTTTGAAGGTGGACCGAAGAAGATGGGATTCGCGGAAAAGGATCTTGGATAGAGGTGGGCTTGTGGTTTTGGTGAGGCTTAAAGCCTCCATTGTGGTGGAGATGAGGGAACTGAGTCTCTCACAGTTTCATAACTGAACTGTGAGCCATAACGACCATGGCTGTTCAGTTTATCCAACAAGCAGATTTTTTTCTCTTTTTTTTTTTTTTTTTCCCTCATTGTTATCAACCAACCATATATCTGGAGCAAAGTTTGGCGCAACGCATCGTTTTGCCAGGTGACGTGTACTTCACATAATATCTATTTCAAGTACTATTGTATAATCTTAAGGCGTTTTGAAACTTGAAGAGTCAGTTTGAAATTAGACTAAGTTTAAACTAAATAATATCTAAATAATTAATTTTTAAATTATTAAACATCACTTAATTTAAAACTTCTTTATATGTGAGACTCATATTCTTTTTTAATTAAACACATCTTTACATCCGAGACTCATAATATTTTTTAATTTTTTATAAATACATTTTAACTCATTTTAATATTTAAACACATCTAAACTTATCTTAAGTGAGTTTCACAAAACTCACTTAACCATCTCAGCTCAGTATTATTTATAAAGAACTTAACTCATTTTAAAATCTAAACGGGACTTAATTACTATTGTATAATCAATAATGATTCTCCAATAATGATATAGATATATATAAATTTTAAATGTATGAATTTTGCGCTGATATTCTGTTATAAAAAATGTAAAAAATTCAATTTTTTTGAAATGAAATCTTGTGCAAAACGTATACATTTAGAACTTATTCTTAACATTATTCGTTTCACATAAATTTTAAATTTGCCTGATATTTTTTTAATAAAAGTGTGTTCAAATGATTTCCTCTTACCTAAACTTTTATCATGTTTGTCAAAGTCTCTCATGTTTTTTAATCAATCATCAGTTACGAATCCAAAAAAGTATCTTTTGATGTCACAAGTTTTTGCATCAAACGTCTTGCTATTATTTTCATTCATTTTTGTTTATAATTGACTTACAATCAATGATTCATGAACCCATGAACTGTCTTTGTTTTAGCTGGTTAAAAGGAGATCACAGATATCAAGACACTGCTCCTCTCTCCACTTCACCATACTCTCACCACGCCCGTAAAAAGCATACACTTCGGTTCGGATCATTCCTTCAGCAAGACCTTTTAGGTACAATATTTCTATAGTCCTATAATGGCACAACCTTCGAGCCCCATGTTCTGTGTTAGAAACTATTCAATCACACATAAGTTCTATGTCATTCGAGAATATATATATATACTTGCGTATACGGAATTGTAGATGATTTTATTTAGATAATAATTAAAAGATATAGTGCAATAACTGTACAAAGATTTAATAAAATATATATATAGTAAACTTTAATTATTAGGTTGAGTCGGAGTAAGAGCCAAAAAAGAATTAAAAAAACAAAAATGTCGGTTTATCAAACCATGCTGCTACAAACACAACGCCAAACTCAACGCATAGAATGTCAGCAGTTCTTAGGTATGTACGACAGACCATTATGGATTAGCATTATTTGTATAATGAGTTTATCTCAACTCATCTCATCTAATCATTATAATTTTCTCATTATAATTTTATTCAACTTTCATCTAATCTCAATTCAATTCAATATCCAAACCTAAATTTATAGGAGCCATGCATGCAAGAATCGTTTTTTTTTTTTTGGTCCAATTACATTTACAGATATGGATATAGAAGCAAGAAAAGAAACTAATATTTGACAAAAAATCTGTGATGTTTCATTCAGTGACAAGATCGAAAGATAATGTACCGTCCAAAAAGAAACTAGATATAAATTGATCCCTAAACATGTAGATCAAGTGAAATTTAATACCAATCTTACACTATATATATTCTTAAACATGAATCCAATAGCCTGGATTCATGATACAGTCTTAAGAATCAAGGAATGTCATCAATATCATCATAATAAACCATAAATATAAATAAATTTTCTGACATAAATTAGTTTTCAATCATTGTCATCGTCATCATGTTAATTTTAGTTGTTGGGATGTTTTATGATCCTCTGCAGAACCACAGTTCTTGCCCTCCGGATGTCCCGGCTGCAAGTATCAGCTTGCACCCCCAACTCCTCAACATTTTTCATGAACATCCCCAGCTTCTTCTTGATATCTTCTATTGCAATCTTCACAGCTTCTTTCTCAATGGCAAATCCTGCGCGCTGCAAGAGTGACTCAATCTCAATTTCCAACCTGTCAATGAGAACCCGGATGTTCTCCAAGTCCTTAATGGCAATATAGGTACCAACTTGCATGGAGCTAATTATTTCCTTCTGTCCTTTCAAAGCATTTTCATAGTTTTTCCACAAGGATTCAATCCACTTTCCCATTGAACGCACAGGGACAGAAGTAGCAGCAGCCAATGCTGCTGCAAGTGGAGGAGCAGCCATGGCTGCCGCCACAACTGAGCAAATCAACACAGCAGCAAATGTAGCAACAAATATCATACTTGAAACCTTCCTCCAAACATGAATGTACTTAAGCTTCTTATCGAGCTTGTGCTTACGGTGTTGCAACTTCTCGAGCATGTGTATCTGCTGCCTATGTACAGACTCGAAGATTTGGAAGAATTCTGTAGTAAAAGGGTCCCCAGCTGCCTTGAAGTTCTTCAACTCCTGCAATGTCCTCGCGTACCCACTTCCTCCCACTTCTGTTTCCTCATCAAAGTTTTGAAGCGCGACAAGAATGAGCAATTGGTTGTCCCGAACTCGGTTCAGGCACTTTTCTAATGTCGTACAGAAATCTAGAGTCTGCAAACTATTCTCGAAGTACTCCTCGACGAGCTCGAACAGCTCTTGATTCTTCCATATATCTTTCTTGCATTCCAATATAACTTTAACAACCTCCTGGTTCATCTCCAACAGACATTCCGTGACTTCTCTTAGAGAATCAAATGAAAGGGCTCGCACTTCCACTCCCACCGCAAGAGTGTTGATGACCTGATTCGTACGCGCTTGGAGGGTGGTGTCGAAGGACTGCAGGTCTGCGTCGAGCCTGCAAGCGGCTTCGTAAGATGTCAAATCATCTTTGTACTGTAAATTGGAATTGAGATTGATAGCGGAGGAAGTTTCAGGGGCCTTCTTGCTCATATGGCCTCCCATGGCTTTGATTCTTGGATCTAAAGCAAGCAAGAAATGAACAGAACCAGATTCAATTCAGAATCCTTGCCAGTCCTTGAGCTTGCTTTTGAAGGTCCTGTGTTTATCCTCGGAAACAACAAATTAACTGGATTTTCTTCTTTGCTGGAGCTAGCAAATTAAACATCAATGGAGAAACCATGAATATAACCAAACAAATTATTTGCCAAGAGAGAAAATGAGAACCAAATTTCTGGGTGCAGATTTCCTAGAAGAAAACAAATACGTGATGAGCAAAATGCAATCCCATGCAGCTTTAATTCCCGGCTAATAGTTAGAATAAATATACCTAGCTATGAGAACATGAAACCCAATGCAACCAACATTAAAAAGAGAAGAAGAAAAAGAAAAACCTTAAATCTTTGTATGCATGACGTTCATACTTGGCAAACTCGATCGCCACAAACGAAAGTTCCGAGGGTTTTCTCAAGATTATGAAACCGACCAGAAAGTACGTAACAGACCCAGAAAAGGAGATAGAACTAGGAACCTCCGCAAGTAATCAAAGTAGAAGAATCTTAGAACCGATAAAGAAAAAGGATGAGATAAGAGACGGGTACTTTTGTTTAAAAGAAGGAACGCAATATAAACTAACTAGGAAGATGATTGAAAAGTTAGGGCAAATGAAGAGCGCTTCATTATAGGAGAATTGTAACTGTTGAGGACCAAGAGATGTGTAGGGGTGGTGGGGTGTTGGAGATCTGAGAATAGCTTGCACGCATTAGATAAATTAATGAGAGGGAGAGAGGGAGAGAGAGAGAGAGAGAGAGAGAAGGGAAAGTTTGAAATCGCAAAGCAACTGTAACCAAAGAGAAGGGAAATCAGCTGGAAACCAAAAGGGTGCAAGGCGGCAGAGGCTTCTGCCTGAAGACTGCGGTAGTCATGACATGATATATGGAAGAATACAAACGCCATTGATTGGAGAATACCAAATTAAGGTATTAACGAATGAATTGTCGAGGAAGTCAACCAGCTTAGAAATGATATATTATTCGATGACTATGCATTTTGGATATATTTTTATTTGAATAATAATTTTGATTTATTTTTATATAATTTTCATGGATAATCTTGAAGTTCCCTCATAAAGCATTTAAATGCACGCAAAGATATACGAGTAGTACCGTTTATAGGGAACACTTGTTGGGAAGCCTATACCACAATATTAAAAACATGTCAATTACCTCCTCAAGGCCAGAGGCTTTTTATTTTCTGAAAAAGTATTTTCATGACATTCTCAGGGATCATTTCAGGCATCAATGTTTTCCCATTAAATTTTCCAAAGTCCTTTGTAGACACACACATGACCTTTAAGATCCAACATGTTCTAATTTTACTATCTTGTTTGAATTCAGAACTCATTCCAACTTATCTCATATCATCATTATAATTTTTTTAAATTTTCACACAAAATATAATGAATAATTCAACTTTTTTCAAATCTAAAAATAATAATAATAATATTCTAACAATATTTTATTCAACTCATCTAAAACCATCTCAACTCATATCTGAATTCAAACGGGTAATGGTCGAACATCAAACCCTTAGAAAAAGTAGAACATACACACAAACATACGATTACGATGGTATTTGTCAGGCAACATGCAAAAAGTAGGACTAATTAGGATGGAAAAATGAAATGAAATATACCCCCAATTGCATGCAGTTCTTCAATCGAATAAAGCAACTTGTGAAGCAGTGATCAGCAGATCAACTCACAGCTAGCCTAGTAGACGGAAATTGGAATAGTAGTTTCGCAGCGTTATATATCTATTAATTTTAAACTGATCTTGGAATTCAAATGATGACTTGGTGCCTAAGTTTTGCCCCATTTGCGGAACTGTATGTAAAGAGAATATATGTATGGCCCTACTTCATAACTGTTTATTTTCTTACATGCATTTCTCTTTTCCTTCCTTTTCTTTTCCCTTAATTTCTTTTTCCATTATCCGAAGCTTGGAAATTCTTTTTCTGAAATCTACCGCGTTCGGTTATATATCAGAATTTTTCAGAACTCCTTAGAAATTTCCAACAGAATTTCTTAATTCTCATCTGAAAAAAATTAAAATAACAAAAAAAAAAACCAATTCATAAATCATTTTTTATTTTTTATCGGTGATTTTGATTGGTATAAATTTATCATTATTATTTTTTTTTTTCTAAACAAAAGCGAAAACGAATTAGTGACAGAACGAAATGTTGATCACTTTAAGAACCAGATAGATAGATCAAAGCTCAATGGAATGGCCCTCTTTTCTACTTTTGTCTACTCCAAATAAACGCCTTCCAACTTTGAATCAAGATTTGCGACTTCAGAATCATTGTTCATGCAATGAAACCGAAACACCGTGCCTTGAGAATCCTAGAAAAAGTATCCAGCTGGCTGCTACCACAGCAATTAAACAGCTGGTATCCTCCATACGTGAGAGTACACCACACCGACTGACATTTGAAATATTTCATAATAATGCTAATATTAATAAAATAATTTATAAATAGTTGTAAAATAATTTAGGTTATTTAGTTATAAAAAAAATAGAGAATAAATTGAATTAAAATATTAAAAAATTAAAAATTTGTTTGAATATGATTTTTATTTCAAAGTTTGAAAAAATTATATTAATTTTTATGTTTTCTTTTGTAATTTGTAAAAATTATGTAATAATTAAATTGAAGAGTTAAAGATTTAAAATTAAAAAGTATTTTATGTTTAAGTGATATTTGAAAAAGAAAATTTTCAAATATTCTTTAAGAATTTCTCTCCTCTCGGCAAGTTTGGGAGCTAAGAATTCTCAAAAATTCTTATCTCATCTCAACTAATCATTTTACCTTTTTCAAATCCACATACAAAATATAATAAACAATTCAACTTTTTTAAATCCCAATCTACCTTTTTCAAATTTCAATTCAACTTTTTCAAATTTCAAAACTAAAAAATCATATTTTAAACTTTAAAACAAAACACAAAATTCTCATCTCACCCCCCAAACCTACCGAAACTCAGGCCAGTTTGGATACACAAAATAATCTCATCTTATCATTACAACTTTTTCAAATTCTCACACAAAATATAATAAATAATTTAATTTTTTCAAATTCCAAAATAAAAATTATATTCTAATAATATTTTATTCAACTTTCAACAAAATATAACATCCCATCTCATCTGAACTGTATAACCAAACAAGGCCACCCAAAAAAACAATCCATCTGAATCACTCATATAGCCAGAATGATTGGGCCGGGGTCTTTCATGCTTCATAATAGAATAAGCATTCTAATTGATTAAATTCCTAAAACAAAATTTCCGAACCAAAAATGGGTCTCTTAACCCCAATCGTATATGGTCTCGCCTATCCAAAGATTCTACAGCTATTTGTTGTATAGGTGGACAGCAGTGAACATGAAAAACCCTGCCATCTGCAACAACATTTATTTTCAAAGTCAACATATATTAGAATTAGTATACAAATCCAAAATTGAAACAGCAAACCCTGACGCAATCGCAAAACCAGAATGAAGTAGGAACTCCTAATTAATGGTTTCTGGCTAATGACGGGAAAGAAACAGGAACCAGGTTTAGAAGAATCGCATAATTAGCCAAGTTCTGAGTAAATTTTTCACAAATGGGAAAAAAAAAAAAAAAACTGCAGAGGCCAATTTAACCCAGTCCCAGCCTGCTGTGCTTATTATACCCAGACCTTTCTAAAAGGAGCAAAATGGAATTACGACAATGCCAACCTAGACTACCATAGCATTAGTAGGAGAAAAAACACCCCAGCTTCTGTAGAAATGACAACACCAGCAGGCAGACACACAGAATCCTACAATCCTAACTCCCCCTCCAACATAACCAAGAAAAATAAAGGAAACTTTGGAAAAATAAATAAATGAAGAGGTAAGTTGCTTAAAACTATACATAGACAAGATTGATGAGAGAGAGAGCATGTTTCATACCATTGAAAATGCCGCCCCATAATAGGGATAAGCTGCCGGTATAAATCTTTCATATTCATTGTGCCTATAGGGCCGGACTGGAATCTGTAGTTCAAAAATTACAAATACATGGGAAAAAAGGTGCTTCTAAATTGTAACAGAATATCACCTTAGCAAGCATTATCATGTGAAGAAGACAAAGATCATGCTCCTGATTTTGTATCATTTTTAAGTATTAACCAAGACCCATAGTTATCATTAGATTCTTAGAAAACGGTCATGCAGGACGTATTAAAACTGAAAACTGGAATATCAAGGGATGGCACCTCAAAACTAACAAGTCAAATGGAGGTAATAAGATCTCTTTCACTTGAACATGTGACTGGTTTCATTAGCAGCAAACAGCATCAAATACACTCTGTTAGCCATGCTTACTTTCAAATTTCATAGTAGGAACCATAGCTTTAGAGAGTCATCTTACATACAATTCTGTGTAATAATACTACTGTTCCTCTTTTTTTTTACTGAGTCCAACTTGTAAGAATACTAAGCTCCTACATACAACCCATGTGCTTGGGCTATGCCTATTGATATTATCAATTTAAGTTATGATTACCTCTAAATAACTCAAGTACATTATATATACCTGCTTTGACAGGGACAAGCTCGTATATCCAAGCCTTTGGTACTCAAGCTTGAACTGAAAAACCCCATAAACATCAGGAACCTTGAATGCCGTAAAATAATGACCCTGCAAGAGTACAAAATTACAAATAGAGGTGCTCATTCAGGCCAAAAAAAAAAAGACTTCAAACAAACTCGGCCACCGAAATCACAAGCAACTCATGACTAATTATTAGAGTACCTTCTTGTCAGTTGATAAAGTCTTCAGAACATAGGGACTCATCATGTAAAACTGCAACTGAACATCATCAGCTACAAACGGTTCCCAAGTTTTACCGGACCACTCATAAATCTCAACCGAATATTCCTGTTCAACAGATACAAATTGTAAGTAGACACCACCTTTTTTTTAATAATCTTCATTTATGTATCCTAAAACTACACCGAAATCTAAAAGTAAAATTACCAAGTCATCATTGATCCTATACATGGCAGGTTCATTAGCCTCCCCTGCTTTATTGTGTTGTACATTCACAGCCTATTGATCAAAACACATCTTAAGTAAGAGTTAAATAATAAACATAAGTACTACAATTAGATGCTGACCTTGAGATGCCCTCTTTCATGGAAAACCCATTTACTAAGTTCAGTCAAAAACTGCTCATTACCCGATTTCTCATGTCTGTCACATCAAAATAATAATAATAACAATAATCAGTCTTGTTTTTGAAAGGCAAAGGAACTGCTGATCATACAGAATATGCATAAAGTATAAACACAGACATAATTAAGAACATCCTAGTTCTCTTGCAAGTTTGCAACAAAAATAATTATTCCCATTATACTGCAGGAAAAGACATTCAAATTCAGAGAGAGAGGGAGAGAGCCGCTCATTTTCTGCATCAACAAAATGAAAATTTGCATTTTAATCATGGCAAATAAACCTGTCTACAATAATCTACATATGCATCAACAGCTCTATCAGTATTTGTAAAGAGTGTTATTACTATAATAGGCTGCAAATTATCCATATTTCTATTTTTTATTACACACTAATTGCTGAATTCTCAATAAATTCACGTGCAAGGTCAATGACACCCTTCAATTTTTAAGTCAAGCATGTCAAAAGTATCATTAACCATCATTAGCATGGAAAAGATAGTTGGGACATTTGGATCCTTGCAATTCAAAACTGTCTGATATAGATACAGCCTTTCGCCAAACAATTGCAAGTAAAAGTTTTCTCACTTAGTTCGACTCCCAGCCTTCTGCACTCCAGATCTGAAGAATCTGAAAGCAAAGCCAACAATTATCAACAGGCGGCATACAACAAGAAAAACTTTTTTGATAATCATACAACAAGAAAAACTTGTTCACCTAGCAACTAGTACATACCGATTACTGAACATACTTAATGAACCAGAGATCAAAATCCGAGCATTGTTTCTAGCCTGCAACAAACAAGAGCCAAACCTGTTTAGATGTTATGAAAATATCCTTTGCAATAGCACTGTCAATTAAAAAGCTATAAAAAAAACCTGTTATGTTATTGCAAGCAAAAAGCTTTCATCTACGTCCAAAATCAGACACACATAAGTCCCACTCCATCAAAAGTCAATAAAAAAACCAAATTTGGCAACTTTATAACACAAATAAACATTTCCCAAGGTTATATCTAGCAGTAAGGACGAGGAACCCACAGATTGCTTCTTACAAACATTCTTGTGTCATCACAAAGCCACTTCAAGTAAGGAAAGCTTCTATGGGCTGTATCTT
>QEOT01006416.1:0-35990 GCA_003123785.1 Pterocarya stenoptera | reverse complement strand
ATGGTTTTATTTAAGCAACAAAGGTATGTTCGTTTTCATCATTGTGCTCGAGTTAAAATATGTTTTTTCTCGACTAGAAATGAGATGGAAACATAGGGATGAAATGCAAATTAGTACTGTTCATTTGGGTTTCAGCCTGGGAATCTGGATTTCAAAATCGGTTCCGCCCGGTCCAAACCCAGGCTGGAACCGAGATTGAAACCGGTTTTAAATCAAAACCTAACTGTTGTGAATTTTTTTTTCATGAAAAGAATGTTGATGCAATATTTAAACTCTATTTATTTAAATTTTTAAATCAAAGTAGTTCCTTGACCATCAATAAAAAATCAAATGGAGAAGAGTAAAAAAGAAAAAAAACATAAAAAGGGTGATTTGGACATAATTTGTATCCTTTTGAATTTCTGTTGATTTAGTTGTTAGAAAGGAGCAAAAAAATTAAAAAAAAAATCAAAACATTCAAAAAAGAAAAAAGAAAAAAAAAAGGATACCAGTTATTTCTGGGTTTTTCTATGCGGGTATCGGCTCAAAACAATTCCGGACCGGAATCCGTAACCGGAACCCTGATCTGGGTTCCGGAATGGGCCGAAAAAACCCCAGGGCCGGATGAATAGGCCTATTGAAAACTTTGCACATATATTACATGTTATTAAGTAAGCCATATGCAGAGGAAACTAGAATATAACTTAAATCTGCCTCATTTCATTTCACGAGTCTTAAAATTTTTGGAAACTGCGGCTAATAGAGTTATTCCTACCTTATAATAATCAAGAAAAATAAAATAAAATCTAGAAATTATCGCCAAAGTTTTGCGGTCAGGCTTTCCTAGATCTAGGATCATTGGACCACCACTCTCAGTAATAATGGAGCTAGCCATTGGATTATTTACCAAATGTATCTTTTTTCTTTAAAATAATGCAGTCCATTTAGCTGAAGTGGTAGTCCGGATACCATTCATGCTCTTTGAATCTTGGGGTTTGGCTTCAAGCCATAGCTTGAACAGATGATAAATGAATAGTCCAAACTTATGGAGATTAAGGTTGAAGCTACCCTTTCCTTTCCTTCTTTGGATTTACAAATATACACAACACTAACAACAACAAGAACACGTTATATGGGAGAGTTCAAAATGGTATGAAAACAATTCAGCAACCTATTTGGTTTCTTCTTTTGTTTATAAAGATATGACTGCACATCGATGGAGCTAATATTAGCATACAATTTTATAAATACAAGAAGCAAATTCCAAAGGTTAGCAAAAATACAGAAAACCAGAAGAATATGCCTTTCTATTTTGTTTTCAAAATTCTCAACAACAAACTCACACAGATTTCAGTCTTTGAAGATCATGTGGATGAAAATGAGCAGGAATAGCACACCCCCTCTCCAATAGCTCAATATTGCAAGATGGACGTTCAGTGTCCCTTCAACTGCAAAGAAATGAAGTCTACTCACTGTTCCTTCATTGAACCAGTCCTAGACCTCTTCAACTCCCATGGTGGTAAACAGCCCTTATAGTGAGAATGTAGAAACAACGATGACATTGATACTTCCCTCTGATGCATTGATAGTGATGACAGACAACTAAAGGCACTCCTCAATTTCTTCTTTTCATTGTCACATCCCTGGAAATCAGGGTCATGGCATACGGTGGTTGCTTTAAGGGCCTCTGGGAGTACGCAGTTGCACAGTGAACCTACAAGGAAGACAAAAGACACAAGAATTAGTTACTGTAACCAGCACATGAACCAGGGGTAACAAATATCAAGGTAACTTATGCAGTAGCAATGCATGCAACTCAATAAACATCCTGTTCAACCTCCATTTTTATTTTATTTTGTTTTCAGAAAAGTAGGTGCTCCCTGGGTCTTTTGGTTGGTGCCTGGATGATGAAACCCAAGAAAATATAATCTGCATGTGTAAATGTTATAAGGCAAAGACTAAGCATCAATTTCTATTTAGATGTTATTCCATTAGAGCCTTATGCTCTATGAACTACACCATGTTTAAGCCTAATCAACCTTAGGCCTTGTTTGGATTCAGAAATCATCTCAACTCATCTCATCTAGTAATTACAACTTTCTCAAATTCTTAAATAAAATACAATAAACAATTCAATTTTTTCAAATTCCAAAATAAAAATAATATTTTAATAATATTTTATTCATCTTTCAACTTTTATCTCATCTCATCTCGATTTACAATCCAAACCTCTCCATGAAACATCATGAAAGGGGAAATCCTGAAAGTAGTTTCCATTGTATATGAAGAGGATGGGGCAGTAAAATTGATGTATGCTACAAAAATATTCAAGTTAATCCATGATATAAATGCATTCAGGCCCTGAGCACTCTAAGATACTTAGAGCCAAAAACTTACTGCAAGCCAAACCTCAAAGTAAAATAGAGTGTATGATTTATGTAACCTACCTATTCTTGCAAGTCTATTTATCCATTTTGGCATTCGGTTCCCAGTCAGCTTGTAACATATATCCTCACAAAAATGATTGCAGTTCTTAGCAATCAAGTGATACGTATCCCCGTTATAGTTTGCTGACTGGTGCTCCATGAACTCTCTAACCTGGACAGGTTCTAAGCATGTGGTACCCATAAATATTGACTTCCTAAACTTGAAGCCAGGGCACTGTCGAGGATCAGCCTCAAAGACACCACTTGTCGGGTAGTCGTGAGCTCCAAAGGCATATTCAATCCCATGAACTGTAGTAGCAACAGGGACAACAGAAAACAGTTGTATCATCCAGAAAATATCATGGTTTGGGAAGAAAAAAGAAGATAGCAGAATATTAATATTTGACATATATGGATCTCTTCCATGTCCTGGTCATTCAAAGACTAATATGTCTGTACAAATATATTTACACGCATGCCATGGAGAATCCAGCAATCTATCCTTGAGTAAGTTAAAAAAAAAAGGAGGGGGGGGGGCGGAAATAGAGGCGAGATGTGAAAGTAAAAATAATATATCCTTCGAGTGGACTGAGGCTACAGATATATGTAAAATTATATTAAGCCAGAGGATAGCTGTGGATCCGTTATGAATTAGAAAATTTATTGGTCTAGCAACCAGCAAGGAGTCAGATGGTTTAGGTTAAACATCTTGCAAGTACAGACTGGAGTTCATTTTTGCTGCGGGTGGCGCAAGTGTAGAAGATAATTTGGCAGACAAATAAAAAATTCAGGGAGAGACATTGTGAGACAGGACTCATGTCATTGACCTCAAATAGATGGGTCAAGACTATTTTTAGTATACTTCGAGAGGGTTCAGTTCAATCAAGAACATTATATTTTTCTGCTGTAAACGAAAATCCAATCAACTGTACTTGCTATGTCATGATATCTTACACCAAATCAGAAAAAAGCAATTGTCATCATCGGTAATGTAATCTAAATGTTCTAACTCAGTCATCGACTTATGCTCTTACTATTAACAACTAAAAGTTCGCGATTAAGAGAAATATAAGATAAAAGTACACTAACCTTCCACACCAGAGTGAAAGATACCAAGACCAGCCCAATAAACATAGCCATTTACGGGTGTCAAATCATACACATTTAGATATATAGGCGTACTGCCTGGACTATATCCTGCTGACTTCACTTCTGGGAATATGCCGAAGCGTGTGGCTGGTTTGCCTCTGAAACAAAGAGGCATAATAGAGAGCAGGCCATCCTTTGGTATTGATTTCATGATTAAGGGTGCAACTAGGAACCCATCAACGCCTAGTTCCAACCTGTCAGAACGGAAATATCTTCGATCATTCAAATATTTTTAAGGGTCTTAAAAATTAATGTTATCTCGTTATTGTCTAAGAAGTATTTTTGAACAGTTAAGTAATTTATTTCTTCCATCAGTTTCTTTCTGCATATCTGTAATCTAGTTTACGTAACTCTTCCTCTCTAATTGGAAAAACTGGATATTTCCGTACATAAAAATAAACTGGAGGAAAAAGAAGGTACATTTACGGCTAAATCTTGCAAGGAAGCAGATCAGATTCATTAGGAAACAAGCAATGGCAGAGCAGCTGATCATATTTAAGCAGCAATAACTAATAGCAGAAATTCAGAAGATTTGATGCCCAAAACAAAACAAGAAACCAAAAACTTGAGAGGAAAATAAAAATAAAGGAAAGTGATAATCAAAGAGGCCCACCAACCTCTATGCAAAGGACACCCATTTGAAAGTGAGGAAAACGCAAGAACCAAAATGCAAGACAGCCAATTTCAGAGCAGAGAGGAGGGCTCCTGGAAATGAAGCAATGTGGGTGCCTGAAACCCACCCACTGTCTTCGGTCCTCCTGACAAAGAAGCTCGGGAAGCACAGAAAACACAATACTTTTTGAAGCCCAACGAAGAAAGAGAATAATACACAGGAAGAAGAAGAATAAAGGGTAAGATGTGTTGCAGCTAAAGGTGAAAGTGAAATCGTGAAAGACATGCTGTCTCCTAGTCACAATTTTGACCGGCTCGCCTTTTGAGTCACCCGAGTACGGTCAAGTCCATTCCAAGTTATCATGAATAGAATTTTGGTTTCCGGTGACTGAAAATCAAGGATTTTACAATGAAATTAACATTAAAAACTATCTAGAGAATAATTTTATGAAATATAAACATACGTCATCTGTATTATAAAAACACATAATAATTTTGATCAATTGCAATATATATTATATATATTCTTCGATTTCAAGGAGCTGACAGTATTGCTTTTGCTTTTGATGAAAATTAGATTTTGCTTATAGTAGTGTTTGTCGGGACTTTTGAGTTGGATGCAAACTGTAGAGATTTGGATCTATGATTGATTGAATTTGTATGTTGATGCAAAATGTCGTGAAGCTTTTCTGGGCTTTAAAATGCGTCTTTCTTCCTCAATCTGCAGAGCTGTGAAAATAGTTTTGAGGAGTGTTACCGGAAATCGATCCGTAAACAATTGACCCGTTGTAATAAGTATTACGCCTTTCAAAAATGAGTTGATATGATTTTAAATTTATTGAATAAAATATTATTAAAATATTATTTTTTAATATTATTATTATTTTAATATTTAAAAAAATTTAAATTATTTATTATATTTTGTATAAATTTAAAAAAATTATAATGATAATATGAGTTGACAATCCAAACCGGAGCTAAAAAACCACTGCTCCTTTTTCTCTGCCCTCCGGCGCTCCCTCCACCGTGCTGGATAGGTCTGTGTGGCGACCTATTGCATCTGAAACTCGGGTCAATGATTAAGGCTAAGCTAAGATATTGAATTCCATGTTTGCAGACATACATATTACAGACTTCTTACAACGCAAGCAAGCAAGCTTAGAGAATGGCTAAAGCCTTAAGAGATAATATACGTCCATCCCCACGGTTTAGGATTCACATAACTGCTAGAACAAGAGGGGCTTGATTCACTACAGCTAGCAACAAGAAAAAAGCACAACATGTCTTTATGAAGACCACAGAGGACTAAAAAAAAAAAAAAAAGGCCTGGCATCATTTAGTTCAGCGAACATAGTGTCGTATAAGGTGTGAAACTTATGACATCACAGTTCCTATGCAGAAAGGGCATAAATCACATTGCCCGCAGAAGAAGAAAGTAAAACGCGTCGTGCTTGGTAACATTTATACTACATTCCATTTTAACGTGATAAGCACCCAAATGCTAAAAGGTATTTCTCGGAGCATACAAATTTTACCGATCTGAACCATCGGGGAAGGCTTCCAGGGCATCCTTCTTCCCTTTAACATAAAATTCCACTATTGCTTTCATCCGCGGAAGCTTATCAGGGTGATAATTCACATGAACAATTACTGGTTTGAGCTTGCTCAATTTAGCATCCTTCCTGACAGTCTTGAAGAGGACTTTGCTGTTCATAAAAAGATAGAAATCCATAGTTCTCCTGGCAGCATGAAGCCCGTCATACCCTGGATGTGATGGGAAAAAGAGCTCCTCATTGAAAACTGCCTGGTCCCAAGAGTTTGGCTCCCTAGAAAGCCGACTGGCTACTCGATCCAGAAGCTCGATAGAAGGGATTGTTGGTCTGATATAGAAGAAACCAGAGTTATACACCCATATCCGCATTGTATGGGCATATCGAGCCCAACCCATTGCAGGTTCATCAAAGACATCATTATACCCATAAGCTGTCATGTTATTGTGACCATCAGTCATGGACTCCACATCAGAATCCCGAAATATATAATGAAAAGGATTCTGCAAATATACGATGTCAACATCTGACAGAAGGACACTATAACCCAGTTGCAAAAACTCCCTCAGAACACGAAATTTCAACCCTGAAACAGCATGGTTCCCTCCAGTCCTTGCAACTGAATCAATACCTACATCCGGGTCTCTTTTATACACTGGAACAACCTTTGACTCGCAGAACCTGGCAATCTCCTCGTCCAGAGCAACAACTAGATAATTGGTTATACCCACCTGCTTAATATTAGTAAACCAGACCTCCAACATGTCCTTCACATTTGAATTTGCAAGAGCAACTATGAGCTCTCTCTGAATAGCAACTTTCTCTAATATCTTTCCCAGTCTTGGATTCACGGATTCATCAGGGATGATGGTAGGGTTGGTTCTTAAACCCTTGGCAGTACCAAAACGTCCAGCTTTATGCTGTTTACCCAACACAAGAACCTGCTTCTGTGCCTGATCTTTCCTTTGTTCAGCCAATTTAAGTCTTTCTGTAAGCTCCCTAATTTGTTTTTTCAACTCAGCATTTTTCTCTGATGCTGCCACAAACTCTGATTTCAACATGTTCATCCGTTCAGATGATTCACATGAGGCTGAAGCAACCTAGTCAACAAAAGTATAAAAAAGTGAGCATTATTTTCAAAGACTGGAAATCTATGCTTAAGAATCTACCCATTCATCCATTCAGCTCCATGTGAACTCCATACACACTATACTCATGACCACAAGATGAAATATATAAAAAAAAATGCAGGAGATGCACAACTACATATCACATATTAACATGTTTGAAATAAACTCCCTCGCATCGGGAAATGGGGAGGGAAAGCGTTAAATATCAGTCTCATGATCTCTAAGTTATCAGTTAATCTATCAGATAATGAAAATTTCAGTATTTGAAACAAGTTACAAAGACTCATGGCCCCCATGAACCACAACAATATTCTCCAGTTCAAGTCAAACCACGAATGGTGGTGGTTGCAAACTAAATAAGCACAGAGGTTCACATTGTCAGCTCTCTCATTGTTTCTTTTGGGACAGAGAAACTACATTCTAATTAAATTCGAAATATTTAAAAGCAGCAGAATTGTAGCCTTAAATAATTACTGCCCCTATCCGAATTTATAATATTTTTGAGACAAGGAAAATCATGCATATATACATTCAATTTTCAATTTTCTCTTGCTTTTATCATTTGGCGTGTTCTAAGATACATGTTAATTGTACGTATAAATTGGGACGAGGGAAATCATGCATATATACATATATTTTTATATGTAGTTTTTGGTGAGGTGTAGCACACAGATTACTTGCAACTGGAACTTTTCAACCACTTTGCTAACCATTTGATGGAAAACCCGTGGCCAATTCAAAGTCAAAAACCTCAGAAACTCTCAGCGACGACTCTATTACCACCAATAATAAAATCCCGGATTAGACCCACAAATCTAACCACCAAATTACACAGTTATACACTATAAAACACGAATAACAATTCAACATCCCAAAATTTAGAAAATAAAAATAAATAAATAAACATTTTTCTTCCATAAATAACAGGCATGGAAATAGGAACCTGGGCATTATCAGATTTGGAGATGCTGTGAATGAGAATAGGGGTTGGGAGGAAGAGGCCGTGAGGGAACAGGAAGGCGAAGACGCACCCCAACAGGACTCCCACTGCGATGGCCACGCCGATTGCGACTCTTGATTTGGGGAGCGACTGAGCCGTGTTTCGCATCAAGAGCACATCTCTGCGGCCAGTCATTGGAGGAGGAGGGGGGGTGGCTTCAAATGGTTATTAGAAGTAGTGACAAGGGGTTAATTAGAAGGCACTTTTGGAGTTGCGAGTGTGGACGCTCAGAGAGAGACAGAAATACAGAGGGAGATGTGGGTATGTTCGGGTCAACGGCTTTTGGTCACTTGGGTGAGGTTCAGAGACGGAGAGAATAGGATGCCCGAATGGGCTGGATTCAAAGCTCAGAGTGGTTGCTGAATTATAAAGGATTGAGAAAAAGATAGATAGACGGAGGCTTGACGGATTCAAAGCTCAGGTCAATGGACGTCATGATGCAGAAGTACTTTTTAATCCAACTCATCGTTATAATATTTTAAGTTTTTATATAAAATATAATAAATAATTTAAATTTTTTTAAAATTTAAATAATAATAATATTTTAATCTAAATCATTTAAATTTATCTTGTCCAAACTATTAAATCGTTTGCAACGCTTATTTAACGAGAAGAGTACTCTTAAGTAATGGTAATGACTTCCCCCGGGCTGATAACAACACGAGAATAGAGGAGACCTGTCGTTTGCGTCGTGGCTTGCATCTTGTCCAAATGCAACACAGACGACAAGGTCGTTTTCCACCCCATCTTTGCTTCCCAAGCCACGCCCCAGTTGTCCTCGAGTGTGCATTTCGAGCGAAGCCAACGTAATCTCTACCAGAAAGTTTGTTAACGCTTGAAAAATAGAACAGAATACAGCATCAGCATGCTGTTTTTTTTTTTTTATCTATAGCATTCACTCAGAGGAAAAAAAGTATTTTTGTTTCGATTATAATATAAGATGGCACTAATAAGCGATTTATGATTTGTATTGTAAGACTGAGAAGTGAGAAAGCACGTTTTTACAAATTTCTAAGAACTGATATTTGAACGGAAGGGAAACTTACCATATGGGGCCAGTAGGATGAAGAGAGAACTTGTTAAAGATTAATGGAGATCCCTTCATCCGGTTGTGCCAAAACCCATGAATTTCTATATCCACAAGGCATCATAAATCAATCGTGTTGTCATGCTGCCAATCAAAGATGACCACAAATTCAATACAATGATCCGGCTATCTCATATGGTTAGTTCTTCAGTCAAGCAGGCTAAGGTTCTATATATCTCCTCTGTTTTACAATGAGATATATCACTAGAAGTGAATGTATGAACTCTGTTTTGCACATATACCCAGCTGCAACCGGCAAGTTTCTTGACCTCCTTCCCTCTCATCTTCTTCCTTATTCTTCCCATCTCATCCCAATTGCCCTCTGCAGCATAGACATTGGCCAATTGAACATACCGAGCCCCATCGACTCCTTCACTTTCTAGTAGTTTCTCCTCCGCCCCTCTTGCAAATGCTGTATTCCCATTTGTCCTACAAGCATTCAAAAAGGCCCCCCAGATTACAGCATCCAATTCTATTGGAATCATTTTCATCAAAGCCACTGCCTTCTCCAGTTGATTAGCCCTCCCATATAGATCAATCATACATGCATAGTGGTCAATCTCAGGCAATATGTTATAGTCTGTTCTCATGGAATGGAAAAATTGCTCACCCTGTTCTACCAATCCACAGTGCCGACAGGCTGACAGAAGGGCAAGAAAGGTGACTGCATCTGGTCTGACACTTCTCTCCACCATTTCCTTAAAAAGCTGGATAGCTTCAGTTTCATGTCCATGGTGAGCATAACTGGATATCATTACATTGTAAAGCACTGAATCTCTGTCAATAACTCTTTGGACAATCTTTTCTGCAAATGTGATGCTACCACATTTTGAGTACATATCAACCAAAGCAGTGACCAGCTTCTCATCCATTTCAATCCCCGCTCTGAGTAAGTAAGCATGAATCTGCTTTCCAGGACCAAGGTCAGCTTGTATTGCACAAGCGCTGAGCAAACTGACAAGGATTAAAGCATCAGGAACAGTTCCTTCTTTAGCTTGAAACTCACGCAAAAGTTCGAACACAGCTTCACATTGCTGTGATCTGATGTAACCTGAAAATAAAGCAGTCCAGACAACATTATTCTTCTCTGGCAATGAATCAAAAAGCCTTCGGGCTTCCACCATATTGCCTTGAGATGCATACCCCACAATCATTGAGGTGACTGCAAATGGGTTTTGACTCTCAATTGCCGAATGAACTGACTCTGCATACTTTATATTCCCACACTTGCAGTAGACATCAACAATGCCACTGCTTATAAATGGATTCAAACACAACCCGTTTTTCAGAACCCAAGCATGGACTTCCCTTCCAAGCTTCAAACTTTTCAGACCAGAGCAAGCACTCAAAACGCTCGCAAACGTATATTTATTCCATCTAAAGCCACTCTTTTTCATCAGAACGAACAATCTCAGTGTCTCCTCCCCATAACCAATTTGAGCATAACCTGAAATTAATGTGTTCCAAGACACCGTGTCATTTAACTCGGCTTCTGTCCAAAAAATATCCGAAGCCAATTCCAATTTGCCTTCCCTACAGCAAGCTGCCACCATTGCATTCTTTGAAACCAAGTCAACAACACCATGATCAAATCCACTAAACACCCACCATGCTCCTTCAAAACAGCCACATTTAGAATACATATCTATAAGAGAGCTAACAGCAAACCCGCTTAAATCATTAGAGCTTTTCACCATATAGGAATGCAACTGCCTCCCATATGATACGGCACCTAGCTTGGCGGTCAAGTTAAGCATTGTTGTGAGAGTGAACTCATCAATTCTGATCCCCTCACATTCCGACTGCATGTCAATAAACAACTTAAGCGCATGAGCTTCATACCCATCGGCGCTTACATATCCTGACAGCATTGAGTTATATGTAACCAAATCTCTATGGGAAGCGGCATTAAATAACACTCGCGCTTGTGTCAAGTTTTGGGATTTTATATAAGCCGAGATTATTGCATTCCAAGAGAAAGCGTTTTTCTCGGGCATTTCATCGAACAATCTGCGAGCTTCGAGCATAAGGCCGTGTTTGGAGTACATGTGAATGAGTTGATTGGAGGTGAAAATGGTTGGGATAAAACCAGCTTTAATGGCTTGGACGTGATATATAAGGCCATGATTTAGGGACCTCATTCAGTCATTCACGTAGCCGTGGCTGCGTGGGGATACTCTTTTTGCCTTGTTCCTCTACAGCAGTGCTTATGAATGACGTCGGTTGAAAGAATCAGATACTTATTTATACTTTCTTTTATTTATTTTTGAATAATATTAAATTGAAATCTTCTACAAATCCCGCTTACTCGTATTGAAAAAAAGTGAAGGTTATTATTAAAAGAATAATTTTTTTTTTATGTAAATCTTAAATTTATTTACTTCTTTTAAAAAGAACATTTAAAATTTACACATCTTAAAACTGTACAAATCATTTTTTTTTAATTATTAATGAGAAATTTAGAAAGAAGATGCAATGCATCAAATTATAAAATTATGATTTGTTAAAATTAAGGAATGCAATGCCATATCACATCAAACTACTAGTAATGAATCAAAGTTGTCTTCAATAATGTTAAGAAAAGACCTAGTTAGCTTTTTTTCTTTGTTGTATTGTATTTTGTTATACATAAAGACCCGTTTAGATTTTGAGCTAAGTTGAATTCTTTATAAATAATAGTAAGTTGAGATGGAGTGAGTTTTGTGAGAACCATCTAAGATAAATTTAGATATTAAGATAAATTTAAGACTCATTTGAATGATAAAATCATCTGAATTTGGTTTATTTTTCAGCTGCTCTCAACATCCAAACAAACATATAATGCGGACCGAATGCACTCCAAATTAAAACTCATATGCTGGACCACAACTGACAAACCAAATTACAAGGATTTGAAAGAGACATTTTACTATTCTCATTGTACATTTTGTCTCATTTTTAAATAAAAAAGTTGTAATTAAAAAGGTTATATGTGTAAAACAAGTGGTCTTACGTCGGCTTTTAATTTTTTTTACAAGTTTTTGTTTCAAGCTGCGCCGACTATAACAGAATATGTCAGATGAACAGTAACAATGAGACTCATATATTTTATAACTTCCTATAAATATAAACTCATCTTAACATTTAAACACATTTAAACTCATTTTAAATAGACTCCACAAAACTCATTCCATCATCTCAACTCACTATTATTCATAAAAAACTCAACTCAGTTCAACATCCAAACGCAATTTAAATATATTTATGAGAAGTTGAAAAAATTTATAATTCTCGCATGTAAAGATGTATTGAGTTAAAAAAAATTGTGAGTCTAATGTGTAAAAAAGTTTTAAGTTGAGATGAATTTACTGATTTAAGAGTTGCATATCTGAATATCAGACTCAGCTTAAAATTAGGCTGAACTAGTCTAAGTCTCAAACGATGAATTGAGGATATATACAAAAGCTTAAAATTAGGCTGAACTAGTCTAAGTCTCAAACGATGAATTGAGGATATATACAAAGATCTTGATTTTATATGAAAAAGAAATGTCAGTCTCAGGATGCATCGGTCCATCTTGATTCCGTTGTCTCGTTAATCCAAGAAAGGGTACCAAAATACAAGAATGCAAATTTCAGAGATAGAGAACATCCTTTGACGCTTTACAACATCGGTTGATTGAACAAGACTTTGGCAGCAGAGTACACTGACCTCGCACCATCTGCACGCACAGGAAATTCACATCAGTTACCGCTTTAAGCTTTGTTTCTGGTTGTATCTTGTATGTTTATTTACTTCTGGTTGATGTTTCCATGCGTTAGCAATGTCAGGTTTGTTCTGTCATCTATTTTGTTGACGGACTGGTGTCAGTGTCTCAAAATGCTATCGAGAAAAATCTGGAATCATTTCTGTCTGTGCATTGTCCAAATATCTCATGATGAGATTGTGAAATGTATATCTCTACCAATTGCTTGTAAATGCAATATATGATCACATACCTGCAATTGTGGCCAAACTAAATGCACCCGGCACATTGGCTTCTGCCTCGACTGCAGCTTTGGCTGCTGCAATTCCAACTGCCACGCTCTGCATAATATTTAAACCTGCACAAATTGAAGCAAGCGTCCCACCAACCAAGCAATCACCCGCACCTGTGAGCCGCACAACAGATGCGGGAAGGGCTGGGAAATGCACCGCAAAAAGATGAGAATCCCTTTCCAAATCTGTAGCACCATGCCAATGTGGCGGACAGCTTGATGTCACAACCTTATAGAGCTGTCCAGAAGAATCTAATGCCTTAATTCTTTCCAAATTGGCTGTCTTGACAGTTGGCCCTCCTCTAGAACATAAGAACACTCCATCCGAACCAAGCGTTAACACAACCATTATGATACCCTTTTCTAGCAAAAGCCAGATCGCTGGTTTCAACTTTTGGAACAGTGACTCTGCCGAATATTTATTCCCCCTCTCAATTGGAGGAAACACATTTGCACAGGACAAAGCATTTGCCATGGCAATAAGTTCATCTTCATTAGGTGAAGCAATAGTTACCTGCATAAACCTTCATATTAGCTGGAGACTGCAAAATAAGTGAACAAAGTGTAGGATCAAGTATAGCATGTGCTACAAAAATAAAACCATATGCTAAGCTTTTGCTAAACTAAGTCCTAAATATAGAATGAGACGACCGAGCAGAACTCAGAACATACAGAAAAATACCACTTTCTCAAAAATCCCCAAGCAACCCAAGAAGAATTACTGAAACTTATACTCATCCGGGTGGCATGGCACTCACATACTTGGCAACTGAAGCAATTCTTCTGGATTTTGAAACTGATACAGGCTCAAACCACACTGGAATGTTAGATTCAGCTGCAACTGAGGAATACCCAGATAGAGATAAGAGATAGATGAGAATGATGTAAAATCAGTAGAGTCAATGATCCTACAACTCCAAATAATAAATGTCTTGGAGAGAGTATATAGGTACTTTGGCAAGAAGCTTCTAAAGCAAGAGGACTCAGGTTTGCATCAACCATCAATATTGGAGCAGTACATATATTGTCCTTGAATTGTTGAATCCACTCAGGTGTAAGAAACTCTTCCTGAGTTATGGTTAGAATAAAAAAGTATCATGTCCTGAAGGTACTGTTCTTAAAATTATAAAAGTTGGCAGATTAGCAGAATAACTAAATCCATCAAAAATCAACTCACAATAGCTTCCACACTCGCAACAGCAGCTGCCAACTCTCCACTTACATCAAGTATGTTGCAAACAACCGGAGTCACTACATCTTGTTGTTTCCGAATCCCTACTCCAAATAATATTATGTCAGAATAGAGCAGTACTGATAATGTTTTAATATTTTTTATTGGCACCAGGTGTCGGGAACAAAGTCTTTATTAATCCTGGGTGTGCACAGGCTCAGCAAAGATTTTCCCGCAAGTGCACATCGGGTAATTCAAGGAGAAATTCCCCTAATCTGATGGCCCCTAGAAATTATATCCAACCTTATTCATTAATGTTTTTATCAATATTTCCATCAAGACAAGAAGGAAACAAAACTTGCGATGGTACTAGTGGCTAGCACTGAACTAATTCTTCTAAAAATAAATGTTTTCTTTTCACATCCAGCAGCTTCTACCAAACACACCACTAGTAAATTATATATGCATTATAATAAATTTCCCATTTGTGCCTAAGCTCATAAATAAACATCTAGAATTTCAGAAACACAAGCCAGTCACACTTTTCCTCCCTCTCTTGAGTTTCTGTATCTTCAATTCATTTTTACAAATTTGTTTTCTACAATCTACATTATCTTTTCTTTTCTAAGTATTCTTGTCACTCTAAACTTCCCAATCCATTCTCAATATTTTACCGTAGCCAACACAAGCATGCTGGCACTACACTACTCATCATAGAAGCCACACCAGCAAATCCAACACGGGGAAAAATTCCAAGGAAACATTATGGTAAGTACTAACAGTCCGCCTTTGAACTGGGACTTAAAAAAGATATGAGTGAGACTGGATTGTTTTAGTGACAGAAAAGCCTTTTGTGCTAGAGGCTTATCCATCCCAACTTAAAAAAAAAAACTGTTAGTCAACATAGGAGTAAAGGCACCTAGTTATTGAGTTTGAGTACGTTTGGATGTTGAGATAAGTTGAATTGAGTTGTGAATAGTAGTATTTTGTGGGTTCCATTGAGATGGGTTTAACCTTTTTAGGTTGAGATGAGTTTAACTTTTTAGACTGAGATGAGTTTTACTTTTTAGATTGATATGAGTTTAACTTTTTAGGTTGAAATGTATGAAGTAGGTTGAGATGAGTAACTTTTTTTTATGGGAAGTTGAAAAAGTAGTGTGTCCCATCAATGATTGGTTTGAGATGAGTTGAGTTTGGCTCAACAACTAGGCACAAAATTTAAATATAGATCAAGATTTATGCAATTTGGAAAAGAAATGGTCTCCACAGGTGACAACTAAAAACATGAAAGGGAAAACCTTTTGTAGACAGCCCAGCAGATTTCCAGTGTTGTATCAACAAATTTCCTGGCAAGAGAAGTGAAATCTTTCAGATTCAATGGAAGCTATACTGGCTGTTGGTCAAATTGAAAGAGGATAGAAACGGCTAAACAACTTCTGATCCATATGTAAATCAGTTCTGCTAAAATGTAGAGATAAACAGTCCAGTGATTAGGTATTTTAATGCACAAGGATGGATATTTCTGAATTTAATTCATGCTGCATAACATTCGTGTCTCAATCCGCATTCAGGCTGGGGGAAAGAAATGGAACCGACCGATTGATTATGCCACACTTCCAAGAAAATATAATGTTGGATATAAAATTATTACAAAACCCTCGGATAACCAGGTTGGATTCCTACTATGCAAGTATATAAGTGTAAGCTCCATTTACATGTTCAGAACAAAATTGTCTTCCGCATTAAGTATCTGTCAAAATAATGAAAAAGAGAGCAACACAAAGCTCACCTGCCATATCAAGACCCACAGCACTAATCATATAAGGCTTTGTTCCGAGCTTGGACATGCATTCAGCAACATTCCTTGCTACACCTCCAAGTACATAACGAACCTAAATAGCAGACTCGCTAAAGTTAAGTTTCCGGATAATACATACATTTGTGGATGTGTAAAAATATAGAAAGGAACTTCTTTTCCTATCATTTTAACAGTTTGATGCACATGTTACCATTAGCTATAAATGAATCCACGCCTGTATTTGTATTCCCAGAGAAACCAACTCTTCGTCAATTAATAATATCTAACGGAAAGCTATAAATAATAATAATAACTTGTAGATGCGTTTATAATAAGTGGTAAATACCAACAGAGACTTGAAAATTATTAAATTACTAAAAAAAGATTATACTCAAATGGGGCTCTTGTCCATAAGAAATTGACATAATTGAAATACTTTTGAGCCAAGAATAAGGGAAAAAACCGAAATTACAATTAAAAAGAATACCTTTCCGGGAGTGGTTGTTCTGGGATTTGCAGGCATTGAAGGTGTGGCATGAATGTCCAATACCATACCTCCTATGATCACAGGTTCAGCCTCACCATTTATCGGCTGCCCACCCTTTAGTAACATCTTACAACCCAAAAACAAAGTCCCAATATCGTGCAATATATAGTAGATTACTAGGAAAAGAGGAAAAGGAAAAGTGCGAACGAAGTCATCTTACCGGAGAAAGAACGGGATTAGGTCGTGTCAGCAGGAGGTGACGAGAAATAGCCTCCACTCGCCTCTGAACACTGCTCTCCATTTTCGCTTCTCCGAGACCAGCCATAGGAGACGGAGTTCCGACTCTCAGACAACAATCACACTTGCGCCCGTTTGTAACTGTTGACTTACTAAGTTATGCGAAACGCTTTGCAACGGTTGGGCTAATAAACGCCCAAAAGCAGCCCTCCAGTCAGTGGTTGCCACGTAAGGAAAAACTCAGTAAGAGAAATAGGCTTCACCGCACAGAAACGATTCTAAGCACCCACAGAAATAGGCTTTCCGCTCTCTGCCCCTCTCTTCGTCTTCGTCAATGCCCCTCTCTTCCATCTCTTTGCACCGCTGCCCAAGACCAAACTTAATTCCACCGCCACCATCTCAGTCCGACGCCGACCATTCGTTGCCTAGCTTGGTTTTTCAGACCACCTGACCCTCACGGATTGAGCACTAAAAGAGAATGGTACTTCACTATCCCACTTAGAACTTTTATCAAACACTTTCTGTGCTAACCCGAACTATGGCTGACACACATTGTAATTTCTTTCTTCTTCACCGGTTTACATTCCAAGCAGACTGTGGCAATTACGAAGGAAAGGTCTCTAACACAAGATATACCACCATTGATGACAGACAAAAGATGGTTTTAAGGTTTTCAATTTAAATGGTGAAACTATACCAGAGAGGGAGTTACCTCTGTTCGGCAATGGCTGCGTCTTGTACCAGTCCTTCGTCCTCGGCTTGGAGATAGACAGAGACAAAGTCGTGCGAGAGGGGGGTGCCATGCGAGAGCCTCTGTGTCGCGAGAGGAGACAAAGCCGTGCGAACTCCAGCTGTGAGAGAGGTGGGTGCCGTGGGGGGTGCGAGCCTAGCCGTGCGAAGGGGCAGAGAGAGGGGTGCAAGAGGTGCGAAGGGTGCGAGAGTGTCGAAGGGTGTACATGTTTCTGAAATACACAATAATCAGATGCAGTGCAACCACAGAATAGCTGTAGTGGAAAGCCTAGGTGTCAGTTATTTAGTGGTGGGCTGCTTTTGGGCTGTTNGGAGTTACCTCTGTTCGGCAATGGCTGCGTCTTCTTCGGCGGTGGTTAGTACCAGTCCTTCGTCCTCGGCTTGGAGATAGACAGAGACAAAGTCGTGCGAGAGGGGGGTGCCATGCGAGAGCCTCTGTGTCGCGAGAGGAGACAAAGCCGTGCGAACTCCAGCTGTGAGAGAGGTGGGTGCCGTGGGGGGTGCGAGCCTAGCCGTGCGAAGGGGCAGAGAGAGGGGTGCAAGAGGTGCGAAGGGTGCGAGAGTGTCGAAGGGGGTACATGTTTCTGAAATACACAATAATCAGATGCAGTGCAACCACAGAATAGCTGTAGTGGAAAGCCTAGGTGTCAGTTATTTAGTGGTGGGCTGCTTTTGGGCTGTTAGAAGCCCGACCGTGTCTAAAGTTTTCTCTTAAGTTATTCCGCTAATGAAGTACATAACTCTTAAATCATTAAATTAATTTGACTTACTTCTTTTTTATACGTAGAATTCATAATTTTTTTAATTCTATATTTCTTTATCTTTATCTTTAAATTTGCATGATATATCTTTAAATTCATCTATATTAACTTATGCATTTCTAAATTTTTACATAATTATAAATAGTACTTCTTCAAGTTTGAAAAAGTACTATTCACTATTCAAACATTATTTTTAATATTTTTTTTCTCTCCTCATTAAAATCAACTTTGTAGAATTTGTATTAAGATGATTTTAATATATAAAATTTGTATTAAGTTTATGATAAAGAATGTTTTTTAGTACATATTAATATTTATTGATAAAATTGATCATTTTGATATATGAAATTGGTAATTTTAGATATATGGAATTGTATTTTTTATGGTAAAATATATAAAAAATAATAATTATAAGAAAGAAGATTAAAAATATAATATTTTATTATTATTTGATTTAAAGATGCATAATCTAATGTAGAGATTTTTCTTAATATGTAAAATCAATCTTTAAAAGATATGATTTTAAATATACATATAGAAAAACCAATGATAGTGCTTACATGAGAGAACTATAACCTTTCTCGACTTTCCATATATACATTTAGGCTCCGTTTGGTTACTGAATTTAGTTAAGCTCAGTTGAGTTCAGTCTAATTTTCAATTAAGTCTAACATCCAAACACTCAAATATTAACTTATTAAACTCATCCAAACTCAAAACCTTTTTACACGAGAGACCCACAATTTTTTTTAACTTAAAACATCTTTATACGTGGACCACGACTTTTTTTAATTTTTCATAAAAAATATTAAACTCATCTTAGCATCTAAACACACTTTAAACTTAGTTTAGATGGGTTCCACATAACTCCTTTCACTATTCAACTCACTACTATTTATAAAGAACTCAAGTCAACTAAGTTCAGCTCAACATCTAAATGCAGCCTTAAACTCATCTTAGCATCTAAACTTATCTTAAGTAGGCTCTCCAAACTCACTCTATCATCTTAACTCATTATTATTCATAAAGAATCAAACTCATCTCAACTCAACTCAACTCAACTCAGCGTACAAACAACCCTTATGGCTTATAATTATTTCGGCAGGCCCAGTAAATTTGGGCTATAACGTTTTAACAACAGGTCTGAATAAAGTTTCGGACCGATCTTGGACTGGACCGGAAATGTGTGATTGTCGGCTCTGTTGGGAAGCATATGGCTAGCCAAATGAGGATGGTATTTTGGTAATTCTAGTGTGAAAAGAAATTTCTATGAAAGTGCTATAATTCCTCTTTAGGCTTGTGATAGCTGTCCATCCTGGATGATGACACATTGACAATGATGATACAATTATGAGTGTATGTATACATACACACATATCCGGTCCCAAAATATATATATATATATATATTTGTGGTGATGAAGATGGTAACAAAATTCATCCCAAAAGTCTTGGGGAGTAAATTGGTTTTAGAAATTATTTCTTCTAACACGTGTATATGAACAAGTTTGATAATAATTTTTTTTCTTATTGACACCTGGTGTTCAGAAATAACATCCCAGTTAATTTCAGAGGTGTACAAGTCCTTGACAATAAATTTGTTACAAGTATATATCGGATAATTTAAGAAAAAAAATTATCCAATGCAATGATTCTTAAAAATTATTTACATTTAAAAGAATTTAAACTTTAGATTTAGAGAAGCATACTCCCAAACTCTAAGCCTTTTATCACTTGAACCGACCCTAGAAGTTAATTGCGATGACAAATGACAAGATCCTCTCGTTGTTATTCCGGATTTGAAAACTTTTAAGGTACGAGAAAAGGCCAAGCTGGAGGTCAAGGTCAGTATAATGTTGCATGTGAGGACATTTAAATAAATTTTAAAAAAACATTAATTAATGTGTGGAGTCAAAAATCTTTGGTCACATGATCATGTGTCTTCTTGGTATTCAATCTCAATGCATATATATATATATATTTATATATGCATGGTCGCCCTAAGTACCGAGGAGAGAGTCCAATTGCTGCTTAGCTTCTAACAGCCCTATTAATGAATAGAAAAAATTTGAGAAAATGACTGCTGCCATGTCCCCATGCATGTGCTGTAATTTCAAACGATGATCTGATCATATCCAAAAAATAAAATAAAAAGAATCTCGATTAATATATATATACACACATATATATTGTAAACAGTCATTTTCATATCAAATAATTAGTTTCAAATAATTTTTTTTTCGTAATACAGACTGGGCGATTTGATTTCACAAGAAAAATCTGATGTATGAGCCTTGTCTCATGAATTAAGTTCAATTTATTATTTTATTTAAAACCTAGTATTAATAATATTATCATGCCATGTAATATTGCCTGTCACTCCACAATAATTATTATTATTCGATGTTGATAGGTATAATAATTATACCTATCAGTAGTACTGTTGACTTGTGACCTCTAAAACAAGATAATCTAATTAATTTTGAATACATTAAAAATATATATATAAATTAATTATCCGGTGGTCATTAAATGACAAGAAAAAAAAATCTAAAATATTTGTTGTTCAATGAATATGGCTTTGTTTTTAACACTAATAAAAAAAGAATTTAATTAATACTCAGTGACAAAATTATTGAATGTGTCTTATTAAATATATGAAATAGATTTGATCAAAACTCCAACAACCGTTAGGGTTGATTAACTCATCTAATAAATTATCTTCTAAGCGAACCATACTTTGATGCTGCATGTGTGACGGTCACCGACTTTTTAATTCATTTCACCATATTATTACAAATTTTTAAAATATAATAAATAATTTAATTTTTTTAAATGTCAAAACAGTAATAATATTAAAAATATATTCTAATAATATTTTATTTAACTTTCATATCAACTTACTATTCAAATCTCTTTTAAATCTTTATGTGTAATGTTTTTTGAACCGATGAAGTATCAATAATTTTGACCGATGCTTGTTTTTTATAATTATTATAATTTTTTTAAAATTTTAAAATAAAAATAATATTTTAAAATTATTTTATTTAACTTTAATTTTTATCTCACCCCACTCATTAATCTTTAACAAAAGACAGCTTTGCATGCCTCCAAAATCTTTCCCAGACCACAGGCTTTCTTGACTTCAAAGTTCAAAGTCTTGAGACTTATCAAAAGGCTTCAAACTTTTGGGCAAAATGCGAAAAAAAAAAAGGGTGGGGTGTACACCCACTGCTGGGAGATCCCGTGGGCCATTTCAAGTTTTTTTTTTTGACATTATTTTTAAATATTTAAAAAAGTATAATATTATTAAAAAATATTTTTTTAATCACTAAATAAATAAAAAAATGAAAAAATAAAATTGAGCGGGAGCTCCAGCAAGTTCCCCAGCTTTTTCCAAAAAAAACCCAGACAGAGAACTAAAAGCTTGTTTGTATTATCTACGAACTTGGGAGAGAGTGACAAAAAAGTCAGAGTCCAGAGACAACGATGGCAACGGGAAAAATTTCAGAGCCACGTGAGTTGGACTTAAGATAAAGCACGTGGACCCCTTACGTAGTACACATAGCTGGTTTTTTGCAACTTCACATGTACCAGCACTGGTTCTCCAAATGGGGCACCGGCCACCGGCTATGTGTCTGCCCCGACGTGGTAACTGCCAAAAACTGTCAGATATTTTGTTCTATTTATTGTTATTTAATCATTAATGTGGAAGAGATCTTTTCTCTTTTTTTTTTTTTTTTTTAAATAAAAAAATATTTTAAAAAAATATTTTATTCATATTTTAATTTTTATCTCATTTATTTTCTTCTCAACTTATAATGCAAACTTTTTTTTTAAATGACGACGATAATCCATGAAATCTCATCAATTAGGCGGAGAAAATACTGCTTGCTTTCGAAAGAAGATATAACTTTTGATCTTATTGGTAAACAATAAGAAAAATTATTTTTATCGTCCATTATTTATTATTTTACATTCTATATTTTATGAAAAATATTCATATATCTTATGAAAAACATTCTTATACTTTTTAAAAAATCATAAGTGTTAAGTATATGATGTGAATAATTATTGATTTGTAACAAAAATAAAGTTTGGACCTTGTGGGGAATTTGGGTCTTCCCATGCATAGAAAAGATAAAATATTTTCACAACATGAGTAGATCGCATGACTCACAAAAACTGTTTCATTAATCTGCAATCAGTCAGCTTGGACCAGCCAGCTAGCTAATAATTCGTACGTCGTTATTAAGGTTTTTACTCAAGCTGTGACTTAGAGCTTGTTTGATTAAGTAAATTATTTTATTTTATTTTATTTTATTATTATAATTTTTTTAAATTTCTATATAAAATATAATAAAAAATTAATTTTTTTAGTTTTTAAAATAAAAATTATATTAAAAAATGATATTTTAATTGATTCTTGATTTTAATCTCATCTACGTAATTAAAAACAAATTTTTAGAGCTAGCTGTTAATTAATCGGAGAGCAATGATCAGAGTGTAAAAATAAGGTGCATGATTTACAAGACTTAATTAATCATGCCTAAGCTAGCTGCCAAGGGAAGCCAGCTGTCCTCCCCGACTAGTTTTCGTCAAAAACAGAGAAATATTTGAGAACGTACGCATCGATATTCGATGATCTATAAATATTCTACTTAATTAATTAAGAATAATTCTTCCCGCTATTATTTATTGCAGAGATCTCATACCTTATAAAAAAAAAGGAAAAAGTCGGAGGAGCAGCCATTGTTTGGAGACCAACCGTTGCACATTCTACATGGCTCAAGTAAAATATCAAAAACACTCTCTACCAAAACCAACGTAACTCGTGTTCCTTCTCTAATTTCTCATCAATTTCTCAAAGCTCATTCCCGAACCTCCTCCTCCTCGAGCCTTCATCTCTTTGATCTCAGCTTTCATTTCCACGATTTCTCAGTGTTTTGACATGATATCAAGAGAGGTTTTTAAGTCGTTTGCTTGTTTTCAAAAAATTTTTTCTCTCTCGGGAGTGTCTCTTTTGGGTTTTTGGCGCTTTCTGTGCTCGATTCCAATTCTTTTCTAGAGTTCAGAGCCTATTGTGTTAGTTTTGGCTTCTCATCTCACTCTCGGTGCACTCTAGTCAAGTTTTTGGGTTTGGGCTCTTGTTTTTCGGTGCTTTCGTTGTTGGAGTATGTTCGGTTTGTGGTTTTCAACGCCTCTATTGATTGTTTCTAGTTCCAAGGTGCATCTCGATGCCCGGGTAATGATACCCTTACTAACGATTACCACCGCTCTACTAAGCAAAAGTCCATGTGGCTTTTTATTTTATTTTATTTCTCTCCTTCCTGTCTTGATTCAAAAAATCTATGTCAGAAGTTTCTCAAACACACCTTCCCTCCCCTTCACTCCAGCAACCTCTCTCAGAAGCTCAGAACGAAATAACAAAACCACTCTCGCACGTGAACTCTCTCTTTTTCTTTGAAGTCTGCCTCCTATAGTGATTAGCCACTGTTCGACGGCACCTGCACGAGACAGAGAGGTCGAACAAGCTCTCTCTCTCTCTCTCCCAATATTTTCTATTGATTAAACAATTTATTAATTTGCTGGTCAGCATCCCAGCTGAAGGCTATGATAAGTCCTTCGCTTTTGTAATATCAGGACTCAGAATGGACGAAGCAGTAATGTCAAAATGGATGAGCAATTTATGCCTCTTTTTTTTTTAGTAAGCTGGTATTCAAATGTATTCAAATGACACTGAGTAATCACGTACATTCCCCAACACCGTCAAAGCATCTCTCCATGTTTGCATCTCCTTGTCAACCTTTAGGCTTTCTTCCTGCATAGAAAAAGCTTTTTCAAATGTTTCCGTTTGATTTCTTACGTCGGAGGGATCCACATGGTAGTTTGAGTGCGCGTGGACGCCATTGGCATGGAGACTCACAAGCTTAAACATTAAGGCAATACTAATTTTTCAGACTAATTAAGATATCCTTGCGGTTAGTGTGGGAGATTGGTTTTGGGAATGGGTATGGGGGATGGGTATCTCACCTTTGATGGCACTGTTATTCCCACGCCGGAAGAGGAGGCTCGGCTTGGTTGGATTGCGATGGAGAGGAGCAGAAAAATGATCTCAGCCTAGTTGGTCTGGAGAGAAACGAGTATGAGATTTTTGCATTTGAATTTCAAAATGAAATGAAAATGAAAATGAAAACGAAAGTTCAAACATCTAGAGGGGCATGACTGACACATAAAATCACATCATGACAGCAGTTTCAGAAGAGATAAAGGAGAGTAGGCTTTTAGCTTTGTGTGGAGGAAAAAAAAAGTCCACGTAGGACAAGTAGGAAACCGGTAGTGAAGTAATCGCAAGGGTATCATTACCCCTTGGTGCCCACTGTTGCAGTTCCTGGTTTTGCTGTGCACGTCGGTGTAGTCTGTTACAGTTTCTGGTCGTGCTTGCTTTTGGTGCAATCTTTTCATGTTTCTTACGTGGCCCCCTTTTTTGGCACCTTCTGATTACACTTTATGGTGAGTATCATTGTCAGCTACTTCGTCGGGTGGCGTTGGGCAGAGGAAGGTGACGCGATGCTGGCGAGGGAGGAGGTATTTCGCGGGGCTTTGAAATTTGAATGGATGAATGAGGCTCTAAAATTCGAATGGAAAAGAGAAAGAGTCATAACGCACGTTTTGTCTAAACAACAGCCACGTAAGGTATGCAATGTGTGCAGCACTACAGTGGCTGCTCTCTAGAATGACTCATTAAAAAATAAAAAAAAATTGTCAGGTATTAGATATGGAGGTGGATAGTAGCTGATCATTAATTAATATGAAAAATTCTTGATTATTCAGAATTAACATATTATTTAATTTACTATTTTTATCTTATCCAACTCTATACATGATGCTTGGGTAAATACCCCTATTTTATTTGGAGGAGTTTGTGGTCTGCTTTTGGGGTGATAAGGAGAGGAATGAGGTGGAGGGTTGGTAATGGTGAATCCATTAATATATGGGGTCAAAGGTGGTTGCCAAAGACTGTGACTAGGTGTGTCCAATCAAAAGTGAATGTGCTGAATGGTGATGCTTGAGTGAGGGAATTGATGAATGACACTGGTATTGAGCGGAAGGGGGACCTGGTGAGGCAGGTTTTTAATGATGAGGAAGCTGAACTGGTACTATCCTTATCAATTAGTCCTATGGGAACAAAAGATAAGTTAATTTGGGACCTAACAAAGAATGAAAAGTATTCTGTCAAGAGTGCTTACCATGTACAGTAGCAAGATAGAAGGCAAGGGACAAGGGAGACGTCTGAGGCTGATAGAGTGGAAATCATATGGAAGCAGATATGGAAGATGGGAGTTCCAGAGGCTATTAAACACTTCTTGTGGAAACTGGGAAGTAATATCTGGCCAACAAAGCTAAATCTGTACAAGAGGAAGATAGTGAATGAAGCAATGTGCCCAATTTATTGGAGAGAAGAATAATCTGTCATGCATGCTATATGGGAATGCCCAGCAGCTTCTGATGTTTGGGCTGAGAAAGGTAGTCCTGTACAGAAATGGAGGGTAGGGGTGAAGAGTTTTTTTCAATTATGGGAGGAAATGTATAAAAAAAACTTTCAGAAGAAAATACAGAAAAAATGGTTATGATATTGAGGAATATATGGTTTAGAAGGAATAAGGTGGTTTTTGATGGAAAATTTGTAGCTCCTGCTAACATAGTGCAGATGTCATTATCAGGTTATGAGGATTCCAAAGTGGCTCGTGAAAGAAGGGGGGAGAACTTAACCAGGCAACTGCTAGTGTTGGTACCAGTAGAGGCAGAGAATGGAAGAAACCATAAGGCTAAGTTCTTAAAGTAAATTTTGATGCAGCAATTAAAGTGTCTGCAAAAGAAATGGACATTGGGGTGATCATTGGAGATTATAATGATGAGGTTTCTGTTGCGGCATGTCTTACAAAAGAGTTGAGCTATGGGGCTTTCGGGGTTGAATGTACTGCTTTGTGGGAAGCCATGATACTCTGTGAAGATTTGGGTTTAGGTGATGTCATTTTTGAAGGTGATGCAAAGAGTGTTGTTGATGCAGTGAACAATGGAGAGAAGGATGATTCTAGCTATGGCCATCTAGTAGAGAATCTGCAACAGAAACTAAACAGTTATTCAATATGGGAGTTGGGCTTCATCCATAAGGAAGGAAATGAGGTTGCACAGCAATTAGCCAAATTGGCTTTGTATAGGGATGATGATATGTACTGGATAGAGGAGGGGCCGGAGGCCATTACAAACCAGTTAAATATAAATATAGACAAAATGTATACAGATATTGTTATAAGTTGAATATGAATACAATGAGGTTTATTTCAAAAAAAAAAGCTATGTACATGATGCATATATGGTAATTACCCTTTTTCTTTGCAATTAACGATCCTCTTATATTATATAAAATTAATAAACTCCATTTTTTTTATATAAAAAAAGTACACATGATGATATTATTATATATTAATGCGCATCAAACAATTGCAGTACTTAACCTGTCATTATCGTAAAGCTTTGACGACGTGATCAGTTTTTCATCAGGTTTACTCTTATTTAATATTCAAACAACATATATAAATATATATATTATATATAATATTAATGAAATTTATTGATTGATCATGAGCAGCAAGAATCTGTAAGTCAATAATCTATCTGTCTTGTAGTGAACTGTACCCACGTTCCCGGCCCCATCTTCCATCAGCTTTCCGGCGTCTTATAATTATTTTGGACTCAAATTATTTATATATATATATATATTTACATGTATGTATGCATGCATGAGTCAAACAATTCCGTTCACTCTTAAAGAAATTATAGGGATCGATGGATCCAATTTTCCTTAGATCATATGATACGTTTTGGACTTATGATCATCAGCATATATGACTACTCTCGCTCATAGAAATTAAATTATGGAGTCCGAGCTGTGAGTCATTAGGGAATCGCGAGTAAAATTATAAAAATGGGTCCATATCTATTAATTTAGCTATCTGCATCGATGTTAGTTTTTTTTTTGCTATATAGATTAATGTAATTAATTTAAAATGAGTCAAAGAAGTTACTGTACAGGTGGCGCATATATTTCCTGTAGTTGGTGTTGATCTGGCAGTATTGTTGGATCAATCGAGAAATTTGACTTTTTGACTCTTTTGCAGCCGGAAAATAATTCTTTGGCACCTTAAATATAAAACATGTTTAAGATTATGTTTGGAAAAGAAGTTTTACTTAAAATTTTTATCTTTATTTCATCTCATCTTTACACTTTTTCAAATTTCTATACAAAATATAATAAATAATTCAACTTTTTTAAATCTCAATATAACTTTTTCAAATTCTAATTTAATTTTTTCAAATTTCAAAACTAAAAAATAATATTTTAAACTTTAAAACAAAACACAAAATTCTCATCTCATTTTCCAGACATAATCTAACTTTTACCGTAGATTCATATTCAACTATTTCTGTAGAATCCATTATTGGGTTTGTGGAGTTGGTTGGATTTGATAATTCGATTAGATAAGAATTTGCCACGATTCTTTGACAGATTTTCATTAACGAGGCTTAGGACACGTTCGCTTCGATTTTGGGCCTTGGCTCCCAGAATTTTTTTTTTTTTTTTTAATTCAAGAATTGTCAAATAGAAAATTTGCTCAATATTCGCACGACAGATTGCTTGAGCGAAATTCAAGCAAAATTCACTCAATAATTACTCGATATGTCATATCATAAAGAGTTCATTCGAACGAACAATCTTATAATTGTATTAGGATTTATATCGTATAACCTCATATATATATGCTTATTATGAACAGTATGACCATCTGAAATAGTGTGTTTCATCTTAAAGTATATTTTATCATTTTTCAAATAATGAAATCTTCTATAATTTCGTAGATGTAGGCACTTTACTGAATCTCATAAATTAGATTGATTTCTTTGCACGCCACCCGTTGTCATATGTATGTGTATCCCGCAAGGCATATGATGATTAAACAGATCACGAAGTATATCTATATGTACCTAACTACATCAAAGTAGAGTGCAATAAATATATATATATATATATTAAAGTTTCCATTGAGTTATTTTCCTGTTTTTTTCCAAGTCAAGCAAGGAAAGACCGAAAAAAGAGGATAAGCTAGGGAGCTCATGATTCTAAGCTTTCGTCTTATTTGTCGAATATTATGGTTCAGCTAGCCGATCGAACTGCGTTCATATATACCCCGCGCGGGTCAACAAAGAAGGGTCACGGGCTGATCTTTGTATATTTATTTGATCTGTGCAGACACATGCATTGCAGGATCAAGGGAATATCGATCCCCTGGTACTTGAGCATTATATTATATTGCACGAAAAGTTCTACAAGCTAGCATATAATTATATGCATGCACTTGGGACATCGGAAAGCAGGTCTAAAATTTATCTACTAATTAGGGCATCGAAAGGGGATATATAATATAATATAATAGGATAGGGCATCAATATTTATGGGACTTTCGGAAAATTATAGAAAAGATAAAACAAAATGATCATGTAATTAACTGGCCATTTACTTTGATTCGTGAACAAGTGTCGACAATTTTGGTTTAGAAAAGAAATTAATTAAATTGATCATGATATATATGCGATCCTAAACTGCAAGCTAAGCTTGCTAGTTCTGCACTTCTACCACGAGATCCGTGCTTCAATACTAAAACCAGTTAGTATTGATTTTAAATAAAAGATATTAAAAATTAAAAAAAATATTGTTAAAATATTATTTTTTAATAATAATATTATTTTAAAATTTTAAAAAATTGAATGGTTTATTATATTTTGTGTAAAAATTTAAAAAAATTATAATAATAAAATAAGATGAAAATTTTTTGGATTCCAAAAGAGGCTTTAGCGTACGTTGTACAAGGTTTATGTAGTTGCATGACGATTGACATGATGTACATTTCATCATGTGGTAATTGTGAGATGAAAAAATTTTCACAACTTCTTATTATTCATTCACACTTCACACTCTATTTTTTTTTAATTTTAAATTTTTTTCTTTTATCAAATATTTTTTATATGAATAGTGAATAGAAAATTTAAAATAATATAAAAAGAATAAAATAAAAAATAAAAAATAAAAAAAATATAAAATGTGGAGTGTAGTAAAGGTTGTATAACAAAACCCTTGTGAGATATATACGTGTGTGGTTAACGAACATTTCCGTAGATCGATAGGGCTTCAAGCGAACAAGTTTACGCAACAATCTATTCAAACTTAGTTTTTTTAAACTCAAATTTGACCTTCACAAACATAAAATTAAATGCAATTATTGAACGATCAATATATATATATATAAATATACGGACGTGTTGGCATCGTATGGAAGAAACAACTCCACAAGTAAAATAAAAGCTTCAAGAATACGAAGTTGATCATAGTAAAAGACTACCCTTTCCAATTAAAAGAGAGATTGCAAATGAACTTTGTTGTTGGTTGCTCTTCAAACTTCATCACTTTGCAACACACACTTCAACAGATCCTCCAGAGTCCAGAAGCCTATTCTCAATTCCCAAGTCCTTTCTTCTTCATCCCTTCTATTGGATCTAACAAATGATAAAGATACCATAAAATTGTGGAAGAGAGATCGAGAGAGAAGAGAGATGAAGGCTATAATGTCTTGGAGTAGGCGCAAACTTAATTTGAAAGAGAGATCGAACTGTCAACTTTTTGTGGGGGTGAGGCAGGGTAATCCCGAGGCGGGGGCCACCTCATCCCGCCCCCACATATTGTCAACTTGCATCAACATTTATATAATATGCTTAATTAATTTCTTGGCCGGGAACATAATTAATTCCCAATGAAACATTTGAATGCATGACACGCCAGCAAATTATCCGTGGTACCTGCCAGAAAATTGCGAAAACGTAAAAATCAATCTTTTTCAAGTACGCCGATGTAAGTTTCAAAAAAAAAAAAAAAGTGGATTAATTATTAAAAGGTGTATGAATAAAAATAAAATAAACTTTCTTAACGTATATTAATTATTAAAAAGTATAAAGATTATTTTTATTTATTTATTTATATCGTTGGTTTATTTGAGGACACTTCAATAAGTGCAATTTTTTCAAAAACCAGACTCGTGCAAAATAATACCATATTCCGGCAGCTTTAGCTAAATCTAAATAGAGAGTTTTGGGGTGGTTTGTACATAAGTCGAGATAAGTTAAAGTTTATCATATAAAATATTATTAAAATATTATTTTTATTTTAAAATTAAAAAAATGAAATTATTAATTATATATTTTTTGAAAGTTTAAAAAAATTATAGTAATTATAAATCAGAAAAAATGAGACGAATTAATGAGATTTGTCGAGATTCTTGATCCAAACAAAGTTGAAATCGTCAAGGGTGACGCTAGCAATTATATGTTGTCTATTTAAGCAAGGGGCCTAGCACCGAAACTCACCGCTGGACAACCAGTACTACTGCTGGTTCGTGGACACTTGAGTTTATTATCTGCAAAAGGTAGTACCACAAAGCACTCGGATCGCCTCCGATAGAAACCCTCTTGTTCCATCTTTCTCTAGTCTAGCTGTCTATCCAAGATGGCTGACCGGAAAGCTGAAAATAATGACATTTCCGACCAGAAAAGTATTGTGGATTTTGATCCTCAAAAGAAACCCAAAAGGAATATGTATGCTATTGCTTGCGCGGTTTTGGCTTCCATGACTTCCGTCTTACTGGGTTATGGTCAGTAAAAACTTTGAACTTTTGCGCTATATATATTTAGTATCATTTTTTTTTTGTATAGGCTTTTTCGATTCACTGACTAGTGTTCGGTACAAATATTTTTGTTGGGTTTATTAATGTTGTATCGTTATGGCTGTTATTAGTTTATTCTCTTTTGATTTCATTGATGAGGTTCCGTTAGCAAAGCAGTAGTAGTACTCAAAGAGAAATAAGTTTCCATTTTTCTTCAATTATGAAAACGACATATCCCAAAGCACGGGGAACGCTCTTCTGGGACAACTTTGGAAATTACAGTACTTAGACATGAGATTTCTATCTGATTTTCCCCTGAAAATGTTTCCTTGGAAGTGATTTCTCTGGTTTTTACTGAGTAATTTTCCCAACATGTACGTTGTACGCGCGTCCTGATCATCTTTATGTTGCTTCAGATATTGGAGTAATGAGCGGAGCAATGATCTACATAAAAAAGGATCTGAAAATCGACGACGTCCAGGTTGAAATCCTCGCCGGGATACTTAACCTCTACTGTCTCATCGGCTCCTGCGCAGCCGGTAGAACATCCGACTGGATAGGCCGCCGCTACACTATTGTGGTAGCCCAAGTAATCTTCTTCGTTGGGGCTATCCTCATGGGCTTCGCCACCAACTACGCCTTTCTCATGGTCGGCCGCTTCGTAGCCGGTATTGGCGTCGGTTATGCGCTGATGATCGCCCCGGTCTACACCGCCGAGGTCTCTCCAGCCTCCTCTCGTGGCTTCCTCACCTCATTTCCGGAGGTTCGTGTGTAGCACAGTAACCATATATCTCAACGCCACTCATTTGTTCCTCTCAAGAAAATACAGATAATTAGATAAAATTACACACCAATTAATAATTAAAAAAAAATTATACTCTTCATATTACCAACCACACATCATTTTTATTTTATTTATTTATTTAATAAATATATAAAATATAAATAATAAGAATTCAATTAATTTTAAAAAATTAAAATTAAAAAATTAAAAAAAATATAATGTATAATATGTGAAATGATAATTAAAAAAACTCATTTTAAAATTCTTTAGCGTACGAACCATGCGTCTGCACAGATAACAATTTATAATTTGAAAAATTTTATTCATCTTTTTACGTTACATACTATATTTATTTTAATTTTATAACATAACATCTTTTCCCAGAAATGAACTTGATTATCTCCACCTGTTTTGTACAGGTATTCATCAACGGTGGGATATTGCTGGGTTACGTCTCGAACTACGCTTTTTCTAAGCTCCCAACTCACTTGGGCTGGCGGCTGATGCTCGGAGTGGGGGCTATCCCCTCTGTTATACTTGGAGTCGTCGTTTTGGGCATGCCCGAGTCACCGAGATGGTTGGTCATGCAGGGTCGACTCGGCGACGCGAAGCGAGTCCTCGACAAAACCTCGGACTCCAAAGAGGAGGCTGAAATAAGACTGGCCGACATCAAAGGAGCAGCCGGCATTCCAGAGAATTGCACGGACGACATCGTTCAGGTGCCCAAACAGAGTCACGGCGAGGACGTGTGGAAAGAACTACTCCTCCGTCCCACACCATCCGTTCGCCACGCCTTAATCGCAGCCGTAGGTATCCATTTCTTCCAGCAATCATCAGGAATCGACTCGGTCGTTCTATACAGTCCGAGAATCTTTGAGAAGGCCGGTATCACGTCGACGAACGACAAGCTACTAGCGACAGTAGCAGTCGGGTTCACGAAGACCGTGTTCATTTTGGTTGCCACGTTCTTGCTGGACAGGATCGGAAGGCGACCATTGCTCCTTAGCAGCGTTGCCGGCATGATTCTCTCCCTCGCGACACTCGGAATCGGCCTAACGATCATAGAACACTCGGATCATAAGCTAATGTGGGCTGTGGCTCTGTGCATCGCCATGGTGCTGTCGTACGTGGCGTTCTTCTCGATCGGGATGGGACCCATCACGTGGGTGTACAGCTCGGAGGTCTTCCCTTTGAGGCTAAGAGCGCAGGGTGCGAGTATTGGAGTAGCAGTGAATAGGGTGACGAGTGGGGTCATCTCCATGACTTTCCTATCACTGAGCAAAGGGATCACTATCGGCGGAGCCTTCTTTCTTTATGCGTCCATCGCCACTGTATCATGGATCTTCTTTTATTTTATGCTACCAGAGACACAAGGTCGAACCCTGGAGGACATGGAGGGATTGTTTGGTAATTTCGGGTGGAAGTTTGCTAAACTCATGAAGAACGAAAAGCAACAGAAGGAGGAAGCTAATCATGCTGCTGGAAACGGCAACGGGAAAGGCCAGATTCAGTTGAGCTAGGGACGAGTACGTCGACTAACTTGCAGTCTAATAATTAGGGCAAAAAGACCGAGTACTGCATGCATGCATCATGTTCGGCTCCGGCCAAGAAGATAGATTTTACTGGGAAATTAATTCTATGTATATTAAAACTCTTGTCAGTCACGTACTTTAATTACTACGTATTACGCACATTGTACGTGACAGAAGTATGCATCAACTCTTCGGTACTTAATTCTTATTAAAAAGAAGAAAAAAAAAAAAAAACCGATCTAAATACAACAGAAGAGAGACAATTATCATAGTTATAAATATATATAACATAATTCTCGTACAAATTACATGAACTCGATCATAACAAGTGATGGTTTTTATTTATACATTTGATGGGTTGTAAGGAAAAAGTAATTGAGAAATTGGAGAGTGAATAGGTGAATTAATAGAATTAGCAAAACTCAGTTTATAAAAATAAGAGTAATACTACATACAGTCGTGAAGTGCGCAAATATCATACAGTCACTATAAAAAAGAGTGAAATTTACTATTAAAAAATTAATTTTCTTTTCATATAAGTCATATATTTATTTTTTTAAAGTGATTCCGCGGGATAACGACAACAATGACCAATGCACGCATGCCTAGATCATGAGATGACCGATGTTAATTAATAAGCTGGCCCTAGGATCGGAGCTAGGCTGCTAGGTTTGGGTCGATCCTAGCTAATTAAATGTAGAGTAATGTTAGAGAGAAGCTACTATAGTAGTGTACACTTTGCACTCACTATGTGGCTTCTTCTCCTTCTCTAATTTTTTCTCTCATAATTTAAACTTTAAGAGATGGACGGTCTGGATGAAACCACATATTGTGTGCAAAAATAAATGCTGTCAGCAGTGGCTTCTCTAAAAATTTTTTCTTAAATGTATGGTTTTGAGTGGAGGGAAAGAATGAGGCAACCCGTGCGTCCAAAGTGGACTGGGAGAGTAGTAGCAGGACTACATGATCGAGAGTTGGGGTTCATCGTGAGGTTCCTTTCGTATGAATTATAAGCAGTGGCTATTCTCCTAATTAATGGCCAAACTTTTCATTCTTTTTCAACTTTTGTTTTTCTATATATCGTGAACAAAGATGTATTAATCATGTTGGCAGGTAACGTGTATATCTGAAAACTACCAGCCAATTAATAAGTCTGCTCATGCTGAAATTTTATGTCCGAATGGTAGAGAATTTGAGAGGAGTATATTAATTGAAATAATTAATTAGTCTCATAATTTCATTAATTCTTTTGTTTATCTTCCCATTTTTTTTCTTTCGGTGGGTATGTAATTTTCCCAGCCAATAATGCTTTCTTTGACATATGATTTGCTGTCGTCATATCATTGAAATTTGAAATCAATCCAAGATTCTGTTTATACTGCATAATTGACAACCTTTTCGTCTTATATTTCTTTTCTTATCCCTCTGGCCTACACGTTTTGGGGTTTGACTTCTAAAGTAATTAAATAACTAGTCTTATTTGAATGACCAGCTGTCACATCTGATGAATTAGGTGTCCTCACCTTTCAAAATGTGGCCAAAATATTCTCCTGCCCATCATGTCTATTATGAATATATTGGAGAAAAAGACATCCAAAACAATGTATAGTCTCTGTATTTTTTCGTTGCTTTTATGTATGCATCTATACCCTAATATTACTCTACTTAGGTTGCGTTTGGATGTTGAATTAAGTTCAATTGAGTTGAGTTCTTTATGAATAGTAGTGAGTTGAGTAGTGGAGAGAGTTATATAGGATCTATCTAAACTGAGTTTAAAGTGTGTTTGGATGTTAAGATGAGTTTAATACTTTTATGGAAAATTGAAAAAGGTTGTGGGTTCCACGTGTAAGAAGGTTTTGAGTTGAGATAGTTTAGTAATTTGAGAGTTGAGTGTTTGGATATTAGACTCAACTTAAAGTTAAACTCAGCTCAGTTGAATTTGAGAATCAAACACAGCAGTCTTTTACCTTCGCATCAAAAGGAGAAAAAAAAAACTCAATTACTCCAAAAGTAAGCGATGGATGAGAATGCAAAATTAATCCTACACGGAGCTAGCTAGGGTTCTTAGGATTCTTCGTGGCTCTAGGGTTGTAATATTCATGTTGATGAGGATTCCTGGATGCAGAATTTATTGGGGACATGAAAATATTAGTCTTATGCATAATATACCAGACAAAATCGTCGTGTAGTAAAACAAATGGACAAACAGGTGATGGGCAGCTAGTAGCCAGTAACGAAGCTCCAAGGCATGTGATTTGCAGAGGACAAAGAATACCATGCATGATATAATATAAATAGGATGGTGTCTGGGAGTCTTGCTGGGCGCTGAGATGATACGAATATAATATTATATCCGACAGTCACGAATGGTTTTCCGTCGTTCTGGACATTTTGTCTTGCCTAGCTAGTACTCACTGAAATGAAAGAGCCAAGACCAATTTAGTAATTAATGATATATACTGTTTTGGCCAATATTTTGTACCGATATCATGGATGCATATCTGATATTTTGTGTATCCCAGTATATATTTTTTCCACTTCAAATAGCCAATAATTTATAATTTAACCCGACATATTCCACCATCTGTCAAGCATCAGATAGCATTCTCTGATAGTATAGTCAAAATCGAGTGCCCTTTTAATCTTAATAGATATATACGAGAGATAAATTAATGCACTTTCTACGTTCCAATTAACAACACATGAAAGCTGTGCTGTTCGGGTAACAATTAGGAGTGCAGTGCTTTCA